>JAXQGL010000036.1:0-386188 GCA_037039815.1 Umbelopsis sp. M5902
GCAAGATTCGAACTTGCGCGCCCAAAGGGCACCGGCTTAGCAGGCCGGCGCGTTAACCACTCCGCCACGTTGTCTTTGTTGTGGAAAATTTTAGCAATGCTATACTTGATGTATCATCTTTGATATCAAGTACAGACGATACATGCTTTATTACCAGACTTTTCTCATTCATATGGTAGAAATCTACTGGCGTAGTTGAAAATTTTATCAGTCTTTAATTTGATTGCTAATGGTTACCATAACGACCTTGCTATCCTGATTTTCACCTTTTCAATTTCCGCTTATTGGAAGCCAGTGCTAAAAGAAGACTTATGACCAGTTACGTATTAAATTCTGTATCAAAAGTCGACTGGTAAAGGAAAGAGTATACCTCCACCCATAGAAAACAGTATGGTTCGGGAAAAATAAAATTGCATGAAGGAAAAGACTGCAATATACACAAGTGATTGGCACAACCATTAAACGATAAATATTATTTATGTTTGCTAATATAACCCCCCGATAATAATAAGTTTACATCTTTTCTTTCCAAACCCAGCTATTCGTCCACTACAAGGCTATTGGGTGACCATATCAAGAATATCAATATTCAAACTACTACTAAGAAGAATATTCAATAGAGATATTCTTTGCAAAAATACAAATATTAATGAAAGAGAAATGCTAAAAATAACAGTTCGCTACCAATTTGTAAAACAAATCTAATGAAAATGAAGACTAATCTGATAGCAAAAAGCATTGATTGTTCTGGGGAGGTAAAGTTATGGATTATATATGAGTTGTCAAATCACTGGAGATTTGAATGAGTTGACAGCGTGAAAAAAATTCAAAAGTAATCAAGCCAAGAAATTTGGCTCATACAACTTATGTATATTTATTTGCAGCAATTGCTAGGACAAAGCTCAAAATATCCAATGGACAGGCAATGGACAGACAATTGCCATTAGCCAATCAATATACTTTATAGTAAGCACTAATGACTTACCTCATAGACTCAAATGGCTATGATAAATGAGAAGCGTGACACGTGACATATGGAGTATTGGTAATACCTGACACAACTGCAGTACAATTTATTAATTGCTGGTAAATACAAGACATATAAGAGGGTGTTTAAAGATATCACAGTCTAATTGGTGCACAGACTGCTAGGCATTGTCTTTGTAGGGTATTTGTACTTTTTTTTCAATAGGTAAAGATAGTAGGTAAGCCATCTCAAATAAGCAAAGCGGCAGCAGCAGCCATAGCCAAGCCCATAACACCGATGGAGCTCAGTGATGAGGCACCAGAGGTGGGAGCCTTGGAGCCTGAAGCAGCAGGAGCGACACCAGACTGGCTTGCACCAGCAGAGGTGGTAGCATTGGAGGAGGCGGTGGCATTGGCAATGACAGTACCTTCCTTGTAGACGCTAGCAAGACCATGACATTGACCAACGGGAATGACGTTGTAAGCTTTCTTAAGGATAGGAAGGATACGAATAGCAGCATCGACAGTTCCAGAATAGAGATCGTGTTCAAGAGAAAGACCACCGACAGTGGCAGTAGAAGCGTTGTTGGCCCAAGCGGTAGCGTTGCCATCAATCCAAGAAGCGTCAAAGCCGGCAGCTTCATTGAGCTTCCAGTCATCAGTATCATGGTTCCAGATGACGGGAGTGTAGCCTAGTTGTACAGCAATATCACGAACACGATTATCGATATCACCATAGGGCTGATTAAAAAAGTTAGCACAAATGTAGCAAGTTGATATGCAAGTGACGATATGGACTTACAGGTCTAAAAAGCTTGGGAGAAACACCAGTAACTTCCTTGATGGCTTCCTCGGTCCATCTGAGCTCACCGACAATTTGCTCTGTGGTTTGGGAGGTCAAGTAAGAGTGAGAGAAACCGTGGATGGCGAGTTCGTGGCCAGCCTTGAAAGCACGTTGAACTAGTTCTGGGAATTGCAAAACTTGACCGCCAATGAGGAAGAGAGTGGCCTTTTGATTGACGCTATCCAAGTAATCGTAAAGCTTGGGACTGAAGGCGGTGGGCCCATCATCATAGGTGATACCCCAATCACCTTTCTTGCACTCGTAAATGTCATCAGCACGAGTGCAGCCACCAAAGGTCCAATCGCAGTAAGGGTCAGATCCAGGAGTAGGGTTAACAGGAGAGCCATTTTCCAGCTTCACAACAGGAGCCTGAGCGATCTTGGATTGGTCCAATGCAGCGACCCATTCAGGCTTGGGTACAGGGACGGATCCGGGAGCTGGATAAGTTTGTTTCCATGTATAAGTGCCAGCGGGAACATAGGTTGCGGCAGCAGCTGAGGAAGAAGCTGCAGCAGGTTCGGAAGTAGTGGGTGCTGAAGTAGTGGTTGCTTTTTTGGATGACGAATGAGAGGTAGTGGTGGTGTGAGTTACTGCAGGAGTGGTGGTAGGATCAGCAGATTCGGTGGTAGTGGGAGCAGCATTGACGGCTGAAAGAGCGAAGGCGGCAATGAGGATAAGGGAGCGCATGGTGAATGGGGGAAGGACTGAAGAGAGAGGAAAGGAAAGGAACGGGTTTAAAGAGATTGATGAAGTCGGAGCAGATGAAATCTGTGGGTTACCAAGCCGACGATATATTTAGCGAAATGTTTCTCTCCTCCTTGGATTCCAAGGAAATGAAAGAATATTTTCTATTCAGTGGCTGCTTGACGTGCACACAATGGGCTCTGCTAACAGCGCTGTGAAACAATGAATGGAATTCCCGGAACTGAACAGAAGATCGTCTATATAGGATTGGAGCTCCGCCAGATCAAAATGTCTAATTCCAGGGCTTCGCACACGGCCACCGCAATGAGTGTGGGCTAGACTGAGCTGTAAGTTCATATTAGATGGTGCATGTATTAGGAACGGTGATTATTTACAAGTGGCACCGTGATAACTGGTAGCTGGTGGTTGCAAAGATGATAGTTTAGCTGTAGTGTTGAGCGAGACGAAGGTTACTAAAATTGGCCATTTTCAAGTGCCATCTGTAAATGTGAGACCAGATAAAAAGGCTTGGCGAGGAGATGCAGGTTTTCATTAGCATGTGGCTAAGCATAATAGGAAAATGAATCCAAGTGCAAGGAACGAATTAATGTGCAGGGTGTATTTTAAGGCATGTATTTTTGGCAAACACTAGCCGGTCCAGCGCGTAAACGCTCAAAAGCAAACAACTGCGCTGGTTAGCCTGGAACGTAATATTTCAAGCACAATCGCGCTCATCACGCTTTATGGGTCACAGCTCTACGGGCTAGAAGGTGGCAGAGTTATACATATACGAGGTATATATTTTCGTTTTTTATCTCGAAACAGTGTTAATGTTGTCACTCAAACAGGCAATAACGTTGCTGAACTACAAGAATCTTGTTGGGACCTGTATATCTATTATATGTTGAGGTTCTGCTGTGTCTTGAGAATCTGCTTCATATAAAACATTTGCATGGTGGATTCTTTCACGCTAGTGGATTTTATCAGGATTCGCAATCTGGCAAATATTGGGTTTTATAAGCATTCCAAAATAATCGAGAAAGCAAGCTTGTTCTACAGCTTAATAAATTCAACAAGTCAAACTGGTCGAGAATGATTATTACAAGAATCAGTTTTAAAAGCATAATGTATATATGGTGATTTGTCCACATCTCAATAAGAGATCTCTCCTTTGCTATTACACGTACAAGGCTTTGAGCCTGCGCAGATACGACCTGAGCCAGCTTTTGGATCGGTTGAGCACCATCGTTTAACTCCGACCAAACCAGTGCCAAAAACACCAGTGTCACAAACACAATGATAAACAACCCTCGGATGATCTACTTCCTTTGTTATGAAGCAAGGATGTAAGACTAGTATTGCATGAGGACATTCTTTTATGACCGAATCTACGCTGCGGGTTCCTTGATCTGCTTGTAAATTGTCTTGAAACAGGGTATAAGCTCATTATCTGGACTCGACTCGATATGATTGTAATACTTGGTGTAGCATGTCCCGTTGATATCGGTAATGATGGATTCAGCCTTCACCATATATGCCAATACCAGCAACAAGAACCACTTCATTTCTTTAAAAATAAAATTTGGAACCTGAATATATCAAATCTTATATATCCTGATTTTTAAAATCTGTGGAATTTAACCCAATTTCATATTTCCCTTCCACGGTTTTAGGATCGCAGGGATTCGAACCCTAATATATGCCGATTAAAAAGCGGGAACTTTACCAATCAAGTTACAACCTCAATTTTCAATCTTTGAAAACTACTAGGCTTAAACGAATGGATAAATTGGTATTGATTTTAGATATGAATCAGCTTTAAATCCCAAAGTTTCTGGCCATCCTCGTTCCAAGAATAGTGATCTCTTACTTATAAAAGTAAAGTATTCAAAGATATGTTCGTAATTGAAACGTAAATATATTGTACGAATGAATGCTATTTGACTAATCTAAAGAATGGTTGCCCAAGACAGCCATATTCCGTGCTGCGTTAACGTCCCTGTTTCAAATTGTACGGTACAGATAATTCATGCATTTGCCTACAGAATGGCGGTTTTTGACGTTGTCAGCAGTCGCCATGGATAGTTCGATATCAGCAGTCGTTATGAAAGGGTCGATTTCAACAGTCCTCCTCACGAATGGGTCTAATTTGGAAGTCAAGCCAATAAGTATTTTCGCTAGATGACGTTTTGAGTATATTTGGCTGATATTGAACTCCCAAATGTTCAAAACTTTTGCATGGTGGACGTTCTTGAGACGACCGGCGAAATAAGATGATCTCGTAGGTGACGACTTGTACCCTGGTGACGTTGGATTGAACTTGCCACCACCGTAGGCAATGATTGTGGTATGAGGTCGTCTCCAGCCATTGATGCAAGTCTGATCAATGGTTTGCAAGCGATGCATATAGCCTCTCCCTATCATATGCTTGAGTTTTCTTGAAGAGTTGATTGCAAAGATGATATGGAGTTGATTTGATGCAAAGTTTCTCCATATACAGCTGAGCGTAGCCGCAGCACAATGTGTCTTCGTAGTTGGTGATTCCAAAAGCCACTCTGAAACACCAGCCTTCCAGAGTTGTGCTTTGATTTAATGCGATGATGTTATTCAGCCGATGATAGTTTGAGCGACCAGTATTTATTATCGTCATACAGTTTGGATGAAAATCATGTTCATTGGCTGTACCTTGCTCCACCTATCGTTACGTGACATGTCGTTACGCGACACACTAGTGTTACTCGAGATCGACTGCTCCACCTATCGTTACGTGACATGCTAACTTTGAATCGACTGCGCCACATATCGTTACGTGACAGGCTGGCTTTCATTTTACTTTTTAAGACACCATTGCCAATATTAGCTATAGGTCTTCCTAGACAGTATTCTTGTAGTAAGGTTGTGAGGGTACCCTTATCGGTGTGTATTATGGCAGCGGGTCTTTGCAAGTATGCTGACGATTTTAATGCAAATATGTGATAGTACAGTAAAAAAAACGATACATTAGTAAACAGCAGCCGACTTGAACAATTATAAGTAATAGAAAATAGAGTGAGAATAGAGGGATGAAAAGAGATTGGTAAGACTTGAGAGGTGAGACTACAGAGGTGAGAGCAAAATGTTGAGATAATGGTAACAAGGATAGAATAATGAATAAATACAAGGTATAAATAAATAATCAGGTGCCTCAGGTGCCTCAGGTGCCTCAGATGCCAGAGAATGTGCGAGGGGGGGGGGTGCCAATAACGGCTTTTAGTCAAAGATGTCAATGGGAGCCAGCTTGTCAGTGTTGAACAAAAAGTCATTGCGTTCATCCTCGGCTTCCATAAACTGCGTGGGCCAGATGACAAGGTTGCCTCTGATTTCCGACAGCACATTATCAACTCTCTGGACCTCCTGCTTGACTTGCTCGTCCGACTTTCCATCGGTCTCGATGAGGACTTTGCCACGAGGATCGACTTTACCGTCCACAGTGTCACCGCCCTCAGAAACATCGGCTGCATGCTGCGAGCCGTCGAGATCGCTAATGTCACGTTGTCCCATAACGCCCTTTTCAGTCATATCTTTGAATTCCTTGTAGCGAGCCCATGTGGTGACATTATCGTCTGGGACAGCCAGGAACACGCGACGGAAGCAGTCGGTATTGTGATTAGCAGTACGTTGCCAGAGATGAATAAAAAAGTCGTCGTGTAACGGATCAACAAAGAGATCATTGTTCAAGCTTGGTAGGGGGTCTGTGATTGGGTCGTCCCATTGGATGCTCTTCCAAAAGCTTTCTTCGCGTTCCTTGTCGGTAGGCTGGCGAACCTCCGAGGTTGACTTATTGGCGGTGGAGCTGGTTTCAACTGGGGACATAATGTTCGTGCTATCGTAACCAAAATGCGAGGTCAGGCCATCTGCAGTGGCATTGCTGGTGACTGGCGACAGTGGGGTGGTGGACGAGTTACCAGCTTGGCCATCGGTAGTGGAAGACGCCATATGACTGGGTTCACTGGTAGGCACCACGCGCACATGCTCCTTTTCGCGATCAGACAACACAGAGTCACCAGCATTGGATCCAGCATCGCCTGTGTGGCCAGTATCGTGAGCGGGACCAACGCGTTTACCAGCACCACTTGCAAATTTATCCTGATCCATGTGTTCTTGCTTTGCGGCGGTTTTCTCATTGCTGGCTTCAGCCTCGCCTTGATCCCACTCGCCTTCCTTTGGGACCTTGGGCCAATCTTCATCCTTCATTTCGTTGTCACCACGTTTTTCGCGACTGAACGAGTCTCCAGTGCGCTCGGTCTTCAATTCACCAATATCGTGTAATTCACGGTCTCTTTGCGCTTGAGGACTATCACTGTCAGCGTCAGAGTCACTGCCGTCATCATGCCAATCATATTCTTTATCAAATTGGTAATAATCAATATCGCCATTTTTGATCTGTTCGACTTCGAGGGCATCGACGTCGACACCGAGATGTTCGCGCATAAGACGCAGACGGAGGGTATGGGCGAAATGACCCACTTTGTAGGGCTGACCGGCCATGTGTGAATCGATCATTTTGGAATCCTTGACGTAGGCTGCGACCTCTGAATCACGATTACCTCTTTGAGAACGCTCATTGATATTAGCAGAGCCAATGATGACGATACGGTCGTCGACGATCATGGTCTTGGCGTGAATATAAACTTGCTCAGTAACATACTCTCCTCCTAATCTTCCCCAATTGCGCAGACCATAAAACGTAATATAATCGTCTGGGTTGATGTTTTGGGCACGGAGTCGACCATAGATAGAGTTCTCGCCACGACAGATGGATCTGAATTGGCAGTTCATGATCATTCGAATGGACATTCCTTCGGGTTCGTCAACATTGTTCTGGAAACCTGGCACCAACGGAATGATGATGATAGCCCGCCACTTGTGACCCTCTTTCACTGCTCGAAGAATACGTTGCACTAGAGCATCGCCAATCTTATTCTCAATTGCAGTGGTTCCCACAACGGTAGAAGTGACAAAGAATTGATTTTCGATATAGACGAAATGGTCAGACTCTTCAATACTTTTGACATAAGCATCATGAATGCTGTGTTCGACCTTTTCGCGATAGCCGATACTCCAACTGGAAGAGCTACGCAAAAGCTGGACTTCGCATGTTCCAGTAAATTTGAACTTTTCTAATTCGTAAGGTGTAAAATCAGGTTTGGGCAAAAGGTAGGGAGTGGGACGCTTAGGAGCCTTCTTAGCACGCAAAAAGTTCCATCTTTGCACGAAATGTCGAGCCACGTCTCTGGCCGGTTGACCCACCACCTGCATAGAGATATCGTGCCAAGGCATTCTGGGGATCTTGCTTCGATCCATATTGTCCTCTTCAGGTTTATCTAAAGTGTGGAAATCCAGGATTCTAGGGTTGGAATAATCCTTACCATGCCAGATCTGAGGGTTTTCAACGTTCTTGTCAAGTTTGGCATCACGCTCATCGACAAGTACGTGACCCGGGGTATCCCAGCGTCCGAAACACAAATCAATACCGCCGACAAAAGCTATATAGTTGTCAATGACACAAATTTTCTCGTGATGGGCCCAGAAGAACGTGGCGGTTTTGCCGGCAATACCCAGATGAGAAGGATGGCGCATGACATAGATATTAGGAGACAAGGAAAGCAAATGTTCCTTGGCATAGTGAGAATAAAGTGGAAGGGTAATGGATACTTCCTTGTACATGACAATAAAGATCTTGACACCCTGTTTGGCTTTACGCTGGAGGAGACGGTCCAATCTCCATTTAAAGTTGTGAGCGGCCGGTCTCTTCAAGTACAGCTCAGCCGACAACCACCAGTCATGAATGTAGATCTCGGACTTTGCGTTTGCGATGGCCTTGGCAACATTCCAAAAGTAGTTGCGACCATCAACAATCCACTGTGCACTACAATTATAACGAATGGGTGCAAAGCTATCAAAGCGTTGATTAGGAGTACCCCAAATACATTTGGTCTGAAGCTCCTTGAGGGAAGTGAGGAACTGCGTTGCCTGAGCCTCACTTTTACATCTGAGATGCATGATTCGTTGAGAATTTTGCACTCTAATAGTGCTAGCGTGTTTGTGATGGAGATCGGCTTGGAAATCGCTATCCACCAGCAGCATGTCATAAATGATGGTCTATAGGTAGCCGGCAATATTATGATTAGAATGTAAGAATGAGGAGCATTGGCATGGGCACAACCACTGCCACAACGATATACGTACCGAATTAGGCTCCTCAACACAAGCAATGAAACTATGCCTGACTATGAACCACTTGGGTGTCAAGCGCTTACGAATGTTTTTGACGTGAATACCGCACACGGCGGCTCTGTAGGCAGATGGGTTCTGATCGCTACGTCTCTCAATCAGCATGTAGCCTTCCTTTCCCTGATAGCCACCCTCAGCGGCCAGTTGAATACCCAAGGCCGAAATTTCGAAAAACTTGCACAAGCGGTTAGCCTCACCTCGCAGCATGACACAACGAGCGAGCTCAATCAAATATTGTTCGAGAGATCTTCGCTGCTCCATGGCGAAATTAGCTTGCTGAGCTGCCGTGTCTCGAGTTGAGCGATTCGAACGCTGTGAACGGAACGAGAAGAATGACGTGCTGTGGTGACTGATATCCGGTCGTCGGGACTGGCTAGGTTGTCGAGACTGACCAGGTTGTCGGGATTGACCATTTTGATTTTTGGCCAAGTTCCTCATGGGAACACCACTATCACCATCGTTTGCTGAATGAAAAGACTCATCATCTTCATCCGAAGAAGACAGTGAACCATCATCGTCCTCACGATACTTTATGAAATAAGGCAAACTGTGCTTGGGGAATTTTGGCAGTCCCTTTAGGCGTGTACGAGTTGGGTCGTATCGGCGGTAACTGTAGTGCAGATTCAAAAAGTCTCGATACTGACGGTGGATGACCCATTTCATCAAGCCGTCGCCATACTCTAGTTCGATACGGAAAGACGCTTTGCTTCGATTGAAAGGTTCTTCCGAATCGGTGATGCGGATTTTCAACTGAGACAAAATAACCGGAATGCGTTTAATATTATGCTCGTCACGTTGCATTGCCATGGCCACCAGCACGGATGGTTGAATATTAAGCAAGTTTTCAGTAATCACGTCGGCGCCTGTTCTATGCTGCTTAGCTTCACGCAGGGCCTCTGTATTTGACCGTTGCTTACTAGCCAATTGGTTCTGAAACATGATGGTATTGCGTAAAGCGCCCCATTTTGAAACACCTTTTCTTGTCGCCTGATCAGGCTTGGCCGGCTTATTACCAGATGCTTGTGCTGGGTCTTCGGGCACTGACGATGAAGGAGCACCAGTTTCGGCAGTATGAACGGCGGGGCCATCATTTTGAGGTGCGGGCTCAGCATTATGGGGGGCCTCGCCATTTTGCTCTGCAGGTGGGGATTTTGTGGATGGGGACGACTGCTGGGACAGCACACTATTCCTCTTGACTGATCGACGACTGACAGACTTTTTGCGTCGAGACGATGAGTTGGATTTGGTTTTGCGCAGATCGCTTATACTGGTGGTATCCATATCTTCTGACCTCATATCACTATCCCAAAACGTCAGATCTCGAGTGTTCAGCTGGGGTCGCTTGCTCTTGGGCTTGACTTTCCCGGACAACTCCTTCATTTTTTGCACTACAGATGGTCGATGCTCGCCATTCTGCTGTTCATGCCCATTGACTTGGGTATGATCAGTGGTATCAGCATCTTTTGGCTGGTGTTGCTCGGGGCTATTTTGTCGATCAGAAGCAGAGCTAGAAGTTGTTTCAGTTTGGTAGATTGGAGGCGGTTGTTGATTAGCTGGCGCAGAGCCATTCACCTGGTCTGGCTCAGGTAGGTCGGCTGTAGCAGCCTGGCGGTCGTGATATACTGCGACCATGCACCACTAGATATTACGGTTAAGCGGGAAAAAGACGTGAAAGAAGGGAGAAAAGGAAAATATTAAATGTTTCGAATCGCTTGAAAGCAATTTTCTTCTTTGTGCCTGACAATGTCCTTAAAAGGCAACTGACCATCTTACAACGCCTTTACGTCATTTGCACAAGCGTGTTAACCCTCACCTTGCCCACAAGCTGTTGAAAGTGTAGCTAAGACACACAACTTTTAGGAAAAAGTGCTATAGCAATAATTTGCTATAGAAAATGCGTAAATCAACAAGTACATGCGCTAGATATATGATTATGGAGGTAGCAAATCGAAAAACACGTGCAAACTCGGCCTATTTAGGCGCTTCGAAATGGAATATGAAGAATAACTTTAATACCGATGGCTAAGTAATTGAATCTATAAACATTTGCAGGTGTCTAGTGGATGAGATGGGTAGAGGGAATGTACAGGACTTTGCTGCCCAGCCGTGCTTCAAGTCTGAGGACTGCCTTGGCCAGCAGCGGCTAGTTTTGCAGCCTTGAATTTGGAAATTTTTTTCGGTTTATTGGATGGCTGTTGGTCATTCGAAAATGACGAAGAGCTGTTTGGTTGGTTGCTTGGTAGAGGCAAATCATCGTCATACACCTTTATCAGCAGATGTTTAGCATGCATGGTAGTTGACGGCTTTTTCAATGGCCGATAGACCGACTAACATACCTGAAATTCCGGCTTGTTGGCAAAGGTGAGTCCACCTTGTCTTGCAATGAGATTCTGACGTTTACGTTGATACTCGGCGGCAACCTTGAGCGTGATGTGTCAGCAATGGGCCCATATAGTGATATGCCACACAGGGTAGATACAGGGTAGACACAGTATAAACACAGGGTATTATGCTTACCTCTTTTTCAAGCATATTTTCATCTACTTCATCCATATCGACATCTTCCGTCTCCTTTTCAACAACAGCGCCTCTCATGACAGATGTATCCAGCTTGGTCGGCGATCGTGCGGTGGTAGATGTTTCAGGTTGGCCGACTGATTTGTCCTGATGTCTTTGCTGTTTGAACCGTGACACCTTTTTCTTTGGAGCAGCCGTCACTTGCGGGATGTCTCGCTCTGAAGGCATGTAAATGGTTTCCTTCATGGTGGAAGCATCTTTGATCAAACTCTGCATATCCGTGGCCACGTTCTGTGCCCATTCGTCCTCATTGGATTGTTCCGCTAACCGTTGATCCAAAAGCTGATGGTAGATATCGGCTGGTGATCGAATGTTATACACAGGCTCACTGGGAATGTTTGCAGCTTGAGGCTCCTCGGCTTCATGGACGGTGTCAGGGCCCCATGAAACCTTTTTACCAAGTGCTTTTGTCTCGCCTTCCTGAGATTGCTGTTGTTCTTGCACTGATTTCTTGAACCGTGATACTCGTGGCTTAATGATGGGAGTCACTTTTGTCTTGCCCTTGTTCTTCGGGCTATCCGGTGCTTGAGTTGCACCCGAGGTTGTTCTCTCCTTTACGACCGACTCTAGTGGACTGGGCTCTGCTGTGGTTGGCGGAGGTTGGGTGGCGTTGTAATGCATTTCGTGCTGAACGCTGGGCGTTACAATGGTATCCATGGTCTCGGGTGCTTCTTGGGCATCATCGGCCTCCTGTTCATCCGTTTCGTGATATGAAAAATCCTCACCATCAACCACACCATCCATGCCATATTCCTCATCATCATCGAAATGATCAAACATGTTCTCAGCTATCTCAGTGTCATATTCATCACCGCTCAGCAGTTCATCCTCATCCTCATCTGGCTCTGCCACATCCTGTTCTTCATCTGATAATTCGCCTTCTTCCTCTAGCTCCAACGCTTTCAACTTCTCCAGCAGCGCCTGATCTGCGAGCTCTTCGGCTTTAGATTTGGGTTGGCTTTGCAATTTTCTTGCCGCCTCCACGGAATTCGGGGCGGTTGTAACAGGTTCATCAGCATTTTGATCATCGTCTGGGAGTTCTTCTCTGATCTCCATGAAGGGCTCGCCTTGTTCGTTCATGCCATATTGTTCAGCTTTGAAAACGCCCGGCGTTATTCCGGCTCTTGCATTAGTTTCATTCAATTGTGTCTCGACCACTTTAAGGTTCTCCTCCACGACTGTGCAATAGTGGTCAGCTTCCAATTCCCATAGGAACACATTCATAAAAGCAACAAACCTTTCTGCCTCCGTGCTACAATTTCTGCTGCGTGCTTGGCGGAGGTTTCGGCGAACCAGTTATCGCCCAACAGGGCAAGGACTTCATTAGTATGTACCAGCTTACCAGGCATATACGCAAGTTTACCGAGAGGAACCTTTGACAACCAGCCGTTCAGTAAATTGTTGTCGACTGTTGCCTTGAAATTACCTTTTTAACTTACCATAATATCGTAACTCGTCTTGTCGGGCAAGGTGGAAAGCAAGTTGCCTAATTGTTGGTAATCGTCGCGGTACTCGCGCCATTGGTCCACGGATGCTTCCAATTCCTTCATGTGCTCACCGAGTCGAGCCGCAAATCGAGCGAGCTCTTGTGGATCCAGTTCAGCCGGTTTCTGAGCCATGTCTAACGGCAATGGTTTACAATGGGATATTCGGGGACAGTAATTTTTTTCGTTGTTCAATGCCTTAAAAAAGTGACTTTTTGTGCGGGGCTTGAACGGGCTCAATGGACGTAAATGCAAATGTAATACAGATGTTTGTTTCAACAAGCTACTATGCGTGCCTCTCGTGCGGCACATATCAATCACTGCACATGATGCCCTTTTATGCAAGGTTTGGTGATGCAGCCAGCATATAGCACTGAAACTTCAAGTTCCTATCGGGCTACACTATTTTACTTGACAACATGCAGTCATAGACACAATATGGAGGCGTATGTGCTAGCGCAAGTGCTGTTATGTCATTACCTGAGAAGGGCAAAGAAGTGAAAAGATGTCACTGAGAGTACCATTTATGAGGACGCTACCGCTGTTGAGCAGTTTGCACCAATTTCCAATGTTTTTTCGGACAAATGCTGACCTATGTGGATGTGCATGGGTATGTTCCATGCAGATTGTGCTTTGGAGCTGTGCAACAATTGTAAATAGTGAGTGTGCAACAAATGATAAAGGTGAAAGTGCAACAATGATGTATATGAGTGTGCAACAACTGTAAAGTGATTGTGCCACAATGGTGTATGTGGGTATGCAACAAATGTAGAGATGGGTATAGTGGACGTACAACAAGTGTAGAAATGGGTATAGTGGGCGTACAAGTGTAGAAATGGGCATGTCGGATCGTACAAGTGTAGAAATGGGTATTTCGGATCGTAAAGGTGGACATAGTAGGTGTCCACCGACTGATGTGGGGCTAATGCGGCGCGGCGAGTACCTCAACAAGGAAAGAGACAAGCTTTTTGTGACCAATATGGTGGACATTTGCTCTAAATAGGCACGCGGCTCTAACCGAAAAATCGGGCATACAACTTTAACACATAGATATAATAGGTCATAAGTAGATGTAATATTTTATAATATCATAGGTACAAGAAACCAGTATAAAGAACAACTACAGAATTACAGATAAGAAGATGGTAAGAGAAAGAGGGAAAAAAATAAGAATGCATTGGGGAGCGAGGTAGATAAATTGGTGGAAAACGGGCCGAAGCGATATAATGAAAAAGAGTTATTCAACAACCAATTTCACCAAGTTTCTCAACCTATAGTAGTTTTGGAGCATGATTTTCTTTCGCATTATGGTTTTTGGCTTTTTTAAAAAAAATCCAATATATAATTTCTTTTTTCACTTCTTTTTAGGTTGCCCATAAGCAGGGTTCTTGTCCTTTAGATTTTCAGGCTGGTCGTTTCCCCAGTAAGGTTGGGTTTGAGGCATATAGGATTGGTTACCATAGTAAGGCACCTGGCCAGGATATGGCTGCTGATACGATGGGTTCATGCCATAAGGTGGATATCCGTTGCCAGAACTGATCTGCTGTGGTGGCGGGGGAGCATAGCCAGCTTGCGAATAGCTCATTTGTGGGGTAGCCTGTTCCTGTTTCTGTTGTTGTCTCTCATCAGGATACACATTGTCTTGTTGCTCTGGCTCGGGAAGAGAGCTACCGCGCCGGTCGGAAAATTCAGAGCCCTATGAGAGGTTGATTGTGAGGTGGAGGTCACGCAAACCACGCCATGCCCGAACAAATACACTTACCGAAGGGTTGTCCTGTTGAGGATCAGGGGCATTGAGACAAGCCTGAATGAGGTTTTTGCCCTCAGGCTTAGTGACGATAGGTTGCAGCTTAACAGTGGTAAAGGTGTAGACAAGGCCAGTCTCTGAGACAACCAGTAGTAAGACTTGCGTGCCGGTTAAAGTGGACAGTTCATAAGCCTAAAAAGAAAAGAAAATAAATCCATTTGAGGTGAACAATCGGATTACATATTAGTCACTAGGCTCTGAACTTTTTTAGAGATGGAGAAACACGTATATGGCAACTGAGTTAAATCTGGTGCTGCTTGTCATTTCCTTTTGGTACAAGGTTGGGTGGCAAGAACGAGAGCAGCGTCGAGCAGAACAAGGTGCATAGAGGGACGAATGACATGGCAGTGGCCAGTGAAGTAATTTGGTGGGTTGGCCAAGTACGGTGGGGCTGTAGAGTTTTGTATCGGTATAGGCGGTAGGTCGGTTTTGCTGCCCCCATCATGAATATAGAAATAAAAAGGCCACCTCCTCACCGTAAAAGGGCGATGCTTGTTCTAGATCGAAATGGAAATATTTACCTTTTTCATAATGCCAGCTTTACGTTTGGAAAAAGTGATATGTCTTCTGTTCTTATCCTCAATGTATTCAATCTTGATCTTGCGTCTCCCCGAGCGCTTGGCTGGTTTATCTGAATCGTCAGAATCTTCCTCCAAACCGGTTTGGTTGACCATAGTAGGGATCTGGCCTTTTCCAGCAACACCTCTTTGAGTTGTGTCTCTGAATGTGCGCTTTTGTTCGCCAGGCATTTGAGCCAGATTATTCATTTTGCTGTTAATGTCGATAGAGTGGTGAGAAAGGCAGAGCTCGGCGGAGGCGCGGCAATCCAACTCAGCTGACAAATAAGGCAACAGCGAATGAGCTTCCAGCAGGTGACCCAAAATGGGTGAACTCAAATCTTTTTGAAACTCCGGGTTATCAAATTTTATATATTACAACATTTTTTCTCTAGCAAGAATTAGTGGTGGTGGGGTATCAAGCCGGCATACAACGGAGGTAATGACGGTCGATTAGAAGGATAATCTAATGGGGGTTCGATGGCCTGTAGTAAATATTTCAATGGAGGTAGTCGAATATGGTTTTCAGTAGGCGACATGGATCCAGATACCGGTATTGCGGCTGAGTGGGGTCGATATAGTTTGTCTGGGGTACTATATGGTGATGGTGGACGGGAATCCGATGTAGCTGGGCTGGATGGCTGAGAACAGCTATGTTTATCATCATCCGAGATATCCTCTGATCTTTTCCGTTTGTCATCATCCCAAACGTCGTCTGATCTTTTCCGTTTGCTTTATGGCGAAAGAAAATCAGGGGGATAAGCATTCAAGGATCGTCGCTTGCAAGTCAATGGGAAGCATGTACATTACCTAACTTGTATCCGATTTTCCTTACGAATGCGAATCCGCATGCCTTGGTCGGATAAATGTCGTGTCAACAGCGTTGACTCTCCCATTCCCGGGAATAATTTGGGAGTATACACTTGAAAAATTTCAGACAACGTGCTGGTTAGGCGTACCACCTGGGATCTAAAATAATGAGAAACATTAAGGTGAGCCATTGCCATACACAGCCATTGCCATACAAGGTATTATGACCTGATTACTTACCCAACGATCTCAAACAGGGTAAATCGAAGCCGAAAATGTCCTTCAACGCGTATGGATATGTCGGGAAAGATGAAGAATCCGCCGTCTACACAGTAAAAAAAAAGTCAATGTGGTGCTGTCAAGTCGTGGCACATAGTTATAGTGTTATTTACCACTGCCATCAATGTTTTTTAATTTATGAAGGGATTGAACTACTGTTCCTGCAGTTGTTCGGTGCCCATCAATTTTGTTGCTGTCTGTATCCAGATCGTCCGCGCTCTGCAGTGACGATACTAGAAAGAAAAAGGGATTCTGTAGGTAATTTCTATGCATTCGTGTTAACACTGGAAATGTAAATGGCGGGACCGGGAAATCTTGGAGGTAGGCTTACTGTTGGTCGCAGTGCGAGTCGCGGCACTGTAGCTGTACAATAGGTGGTGGATCGATAGGTCGTCTATCGACTATAAGAAATTGATTAGATATAAGCTACTCCAAGCCAACCATCGAGCAAGGTCTTTTTACCTTTTTCTTTAAAGCTGCAAAGCCGTGCGTGAATTGGTTGTTGCCGTACAACCAGCTTATACCTAATCAATTGTGTGTATATAAGAAACTGACAGTGCAATTGAAAAGGTTAAATGGACATATCATACCGATTGGGATCGTGGTATTGACTATGATTGCTGGCAAACATGATCAGTGGAGAAGATGATCCAAGTGAACAAACGTAAAGAGGTAATGCAGATGGCAAGCAGGCAGGTTTATCACGACTAACAGCTAATGACGGTACAAAAGAGGAAGAAAAGTGTTCAGTCATATAGAATTTGTCTATTGTGGAAAAAAAGAATTCGTTCAGTCATCGGCAAATGGCCGAAAATGAGCTGTTTGGGGGTGAGAGATCCGTCTTTCGGGTTTTCCTGGTTAAATTGGTAGTGGTACCTGCTCAGTTGTGTCCGATTACTTTGTAGTAAGCATATGCAATTTACCCCCGACCAGGAGCCTGATTATCATTCAGCACAAATGCCCGTGCAGTACGAGCCAAGCCCTGTATAGGTTCCATCTCCACAGGCAATATTTTCAGGCACCATTGATCTACTATGTTTCTAGTAGCCACCATGCTTTTGTAGCCAGTATAGCAGGTATTGTTCTTTACCTCGTGAATGATTGGGAATATTTTTTTGGGGGACAAACATTTCAGCCCAAGGTTGGCCGGACAGCCTAGGCTTGGAAGCTCAGCCGTCAGCCCAGGCTTGAGCAAACATTAAGGGTCGTTTCCTCCCCAACATCCATGGTGCAGGAAAAAAAGTGGACGGTTTTCCATATATGCAGTATGTAAATTTATGAAATCCGAAATATTGGATGATCCAACAACTAGGGAATCCGGTTTGCCGGGCCGCCAAACAGCTCATTAATTGTCTCATCATGCAGATGAAAATGGGGTAGTTTCAGAAATGGGGTGTCTTTTCAACTCCCTTGTTCGTATCGAAAAATCAATAAAGTAACAGCATGCTGTGCAACCTGGTGGGGGGGGGGGCAGGGTCTGTATGAACGTAGTATTTGTACATGTATGGTTGTTTGGAGCACAAACCCATCAGGTCTGGCATGAAAGGCTGCCAAAAACTCTTATTTTGCAAATGGTAAGCCGTAAGCACAAACTGTCCGTTTTGGTTGATCTCAGCTCTCCGAACTTCTGGGTTTTGCCTGCACCAATCCCACCCAGCCAAGCCAATGTGAAAATTAATGGCTGCCCATGCCCCCATTGCCTCAGCTGAATCTCGATTGCACTGGATTTATTTTTGCTTGAATTTACTGCTAATTTTGGCGGGTATGTCATATCACTACAATTACATGTTTTATTGAGACAAGCAATGGGTACGCCGAGTTACACCCCAGCTATACCTGAACCCTGATATACATCATGGGCCATGGTATGCATCATAGGCCTTGGTATGCATCATAGGCCCTGGTAAACATCATCAATCAGGTATAAATTATTAGCTCGGTATGCATCATGGGCCTGGTATACATCGGGGACCTGCCAAACATCAGGGGCCTGCCATACATCATGGATCTACTATACATCTCGAATGTGGTGTATATCATGCTGGCTGTAGTCGTATGCTGTCAAAGCTGAGGCTCTGCACTTTGCCATATCCTTGATGATACCCTTGATGGTACCCCTGGTCATACTCTTGCTGGTAGCCATGCTGGGACGCTTGATATAGCCTTTCATCGACTGATCCCCTCTCATAATTGGTAAACGAGGACATGGGCTGTTGCTCCTCTTTATCAATGTCGCGCTTTAATTTGAATCTCAATGCTTGCAGCGGTACCATCGCCAAGGTGATAAAGAGCTCTAGCACATGTAAACAGACATTGGTGAATCCACAGCCGCTGACCCACTTGGAAGCGTTGCAGATGGCCCAAATGTCGCTGCCGGGAATGAGGTCGTGGGACGCCGCGAAACAAGACTCATGCCATAAATCTTGGGGTTGCTGACTCTTGACATGAAATATGCTGGTAGTTACAGCCCACACTATGATAAATCCTATCAACGTGCTCCAATGAAAGAAAAATCGGTACTGGTCCACAGCATTGGCCATTTTGGTGCCTGATACAAAATAACTGACAAGAACAGACAAACATAGCGCGAACGAGATGAACGCTACGATTGCGATCATCAACGTTGGCCATATTTCCAGAGGGCCAGGAAATAAGTTGATTGATTTTTCATAGAGCACTATTGCGATGAGGCAGCACGTAAGAGTCATGCACGAGCATAGAAAATAGAGTCCGCGAAGTATCACTCGGGCTCGCCGTATAATTCTTTTCGCTACACCGTCGCTATGATAGTCAGGTACCATGATGTGTAATATTGTTTTATTGTTGTTTTTTTGTGAATGAAGAGGGAGTTCAACCTCACTGTATTAATATAATCGAGGCTAAATCTCTAAAGTATTGTCAGCTGGCACAGCCACCCCCCCCGCTTTGCCACTTTTAATATCTCCAGCGAGATGTCAACAAACTAGGCTGACGCCAAGCCCCCACGCCCTGATTTTCTCGAATAAGAGCAGTCAGACACGCCTTTATGAGCCGTATCCACAAATAACCTTGGCCCAACAAGGCTGTTGTTATAGTGGTTTCGGGCTGCAACAAGCTTTCACGGCAGGATCACAAAAGGCATGGCTTGAACAGTCTGTGAAGGAATGTATTAATAGATTTGGGGTGTGTTGTGCGTCTTGGTGTTCAATTGTAAACAAAGCGACACTCCAACCATCCGCTTCCCAACTGGATATGCAGGTCGAAATGGGTTATATACATCTGGAATGGCCATAAACAAGTCATTATGCTCGTTCGCGATAACAACTCGAAATGCCTACACTAGTTCGGATATGGGGGTGTGGAAAACGAATTTATTGGTGCCTTTGTGGTGCGATTTTTTGTACAAGCAACTAGTCTATTAATACAGTTTTACGATGCGATTTCAAGCAAGTATGATGCTATGCAAAATGGATGCAACGTAGTGGGTGCAGTGAAAAACTTAAATGCGAAGATCCCAATCAATCTTGGGACCAATTTGAGGCAGAACCTCAGCAACAGTGTGCATATCCTTGTCACCGCGGCCTGACAGGCAAACAACGATATCCTCATCCTTGCCCATTTTACTGGCAAGTTGATGCGCCCAGTAGATGGCGTGTGCAGATTCCAAGGCGGGAATGATACCTTCGAGTTGAGTGAGTTTGCGGAAGCCAATGAGTGCTTGCGCATCGTCGCAAACAAGGTACTCAGCACGGCCAATGTCCTTTAACCAAGCGTGCTCAGGGCCAACACCGGGATAATCGAGACCAGCACACACGGAATGGGTTTCCATGATCTGACCCTTGCTGTCTTGAAGCAAAAAGGTGCGAGTTCCGTGCAAGACACCAGGGGTACCAGCAGTGAGAGTGGCAGAGTGCTTGAGAGAGCTGACGCCTTCACCACCAGCTTCAACACCAACAATGCGCACGGACTTGTCGTCAATGAAAGGATGGAACATACCAATGGCATTAGAGCCACCACCAACACAAGCGATAACAGCGTCAGGCAGCTTGCCAGCCTTCTCTTGGAGCTGACGCTTGGATTCCTTGCCAATAACGGTCTGGAAATCACGAACAATCAGAGGGAAAGGATGAGGACCGATAGCAGAGCCAACGAGGTAATGAGTGGTAGATTCATTGGTGACCCAGTCTCTCATAGCTTCGTTGATGGCATCTTTCAAAGTGCGAGAGCCAGATTCCACAGGAATAACAGTGGCACCAAGCATCTTCATACGGAACACATTCAACGATTGACGGCGGCAATCCTCAGCTCCCATATAGACAGTGCACTCCAAACCAAACTTGGCACACACAGTGGCAGTGGCGACACCGTGTTGGCCAGCACCAGTTTCAGCAATGATGCGCTTCTTACCGATACGCTTGGCCAACAAAATTTGTCCTACAGCATTATTGATCTTGTGTGAACCAGTGTGATTGCAGTCCTCGCGCTTGAGCCAGATACGTGCACCGCCAGCATCAGACGAGAGTCGGTCGGCCAAGTAAAGTTTGGACGGTCGTGACGTATAATCATAGTACGATTCAAACTCCTTCCAGAACTCTGGATCGTTCTTGGCTTCGAGATATGCCTTTTCAAGTTGGGTCAAGCAGTCGACCAGAGACTCGGGGACGTAAGCTCCACCGAATTCACCATAACGAGTGGGCATGCTGTAGAATCCGTTGGCAGTATCTTCGGTGGCGACAACAATGCCTTTTCCAGCAACGTCGTTGACTTCAGGAGCATCGGTGGTATCATCAATAACGGTTTCCAGTTCAATTTCCTTACGACCGCTCACTTCGGCAGCATATTGTTGAGCAAGTTGAGCTCCAGTGCCAGATTCGGCTTCGCGCAACAATGTGATAATCTTTGAACCAATAACCACACCATCAGCATGTTCACCAACAGTAGTAAAATGCTCACGGGTGCTGACACCAAAACCAACGGCCAATGGCACATTGGTGTATTTGCGGATCTTTTCAATCATAGAAGGAAGCTTTTGGTTGACCTCAGTGGAAGAACCAGTAACACCCATCTTGGATACGACGTAGATGAACGAATCAGAAATTTTTGACAGGATTTGAATACGGTCTTCGGTAGTGGAAGGAGCAATCAATGGCACGTAAGACAGGCCATGCTTGATGCAAATACCGCGGAACTTGCCAGATTCTTCTGGAGGAAGATCCACAAGAATATAACCATTCACACCAGCTTCCTTACAGTCCTGAACAATCTTTTCTTCACCATAAGCGAGGACAGGGTTGTAGTAGCCCATAAAGACAATGGGAACCTTGAGGCCCCGAGCTCTGGCTTGCTTGACCATATTCAAGCACATGGTGATGTCGGTGCCATATTTCAAAGAAGCCTAAACATATGGTCAATCACTTTTTCGCTTTCACTCTCCCTTTGAGGTCTTAAACTTACGGTATTGGCATATTGGATAGTGGGGCCATCGGCAAGAGGATCGGTGAAAGGGATGCCTGTAGCGCGGTATTAGACCCCGGTTGATTAAATTACTCAAACTACGACTCTAAAACCTTACCTAGTTCAATAACATCCGCTCCACCCTTCTCCAAGCCAAGAAGAATATCAACTGTCTCGTCAGGACTGGGAAAACCAGCTGTGACAAAGGCGACGAAAGCCGGGCGATCTGAAGAGTGACAGGTGAGATCCAGCCATTCTGTTTGCAAGCACTGCCAGTTTCAGCTCGACTTACTTTGAGACTTTGCTTTTTTAAATGTTTTACGAAGTAGATCAGACATGTGGAAAAAGGTTGTTATACAAAGACAGTTTGCTAGCAGTCAAGTTCGACACTATATATTCAATTCAGAAAACTCCGCTAGGATACAAGAAACCGGTCGCAAGGACTTTAAAGAATGCCCGATTTTATAATACTTTTATACGCACATGTCAAAAAATGCCTGTCAATTATAGCTGCTGGTCTAAAGATGAACAGGCGATAATACATATCCATATACGTAACTATACCGATGCCTCACCTAGCAATGTCTGTGAAGCATGTTCAACACGGCTTATGTTTTGCCATGCCTGTTAACATGCTGCTTTATGCTGTATTACAGTTGTAATACCAAAAAGCTGCATTAGCCGGTCAGCAGGAGTTTGGCTCCAAGCAAGCCCAAACTCCTGTCGGCCAGTGGAGTTAAACTCCTGCTGCCCAATGGGCATCTGTCTGAAAAAGGCTATTCCCCACCTTTTTAACCAAGGGTCCATTGTTTAGCTTGTATATGGATATTGGGATGCTTTTGTTGGTTATATGATTGTGTGTATTAATATTGTTCTGTGTTTTATATTGCGCTGTGTATTAATATTGCGCTGTGCATCGATATTGCCAATTTATTGTAGTATGATTTGATCGCTTGTAGTATGACTTGATCTTTATGCTTTATTTCTCGATACTACGACTCGGTCTTTATGTTATATTCCTTCCAAGTACAACTCGATGTTTATATATATTTGTATGGTAAGCAGCATGTGCCGCGGCAGCAGCGCGGATACACTGTAAATTATATTGTTTATGTCTACGTCAATAGATTATAGCTTGCGACCAGGCATAAGTGCCGGAGGTAGTTTTTCAGGAAGCTCTTCACCTCTTTGCGCGGCCTTGATAAGATGCATTGATACGGCAAACTCATCCAAACCCATGTATCCATCGTTGTCCCAATCAGCCAATCGCCAAACCTGGGCTAGAACGTCGTTTGGTAGGCCAGATTCCATCAATACAGGTTTGATCTGACTGCCACTGATCTTGCCATCACGTGGGCCAAGTTGATTAAATACCGGAGCATAGGCACCACGATCTACCGCTGCCCACGTCCAATAATCTTGGGTGGTTGCTCCGGTTTGGGCATCGTAGGCTTCAAGGCCAGCAAAAGGATTGCGTTCTTGCTCTTCCAACATTGGGTTTCCACTTGGGAACTCGGACATTAGCCGTGGGAGATCTACAGCAAGCGCTTCATCGACTCGATTAATGATATCGTCTTTCAACGGTTTGAACTTGTCCATATTATACAAGGACAAATTCTGTCGGAACTTTTCAGGATTAGGAAAGTCTCCAGCTGGCAAATGATATTTGTGTTGGATCTTGATAAATTCTTGGTCAAGATTAGCCAACAGCTTTTCTTGCTTCTTGCTCTTGCCAAACATGGACGGCATCTCCTTTTTCAAGTGTCCAATGATTAGAGCGTGTACACGAGCCAGACGGGCTCTCTTGACGATCTCATTAATTTTACGTATGGCGGCATTTCTACGGAGTTCTCGAAGATCTTTGAGCAAGTCTTGTTGTTCGGCTTCTAAAAGTTCTCGACAGTCCTCAAAACAGTTTGGAGGTTTTTCCGTCCAGAATGAACCGAGGTAGACTCGCATTACTTCAGGTGTTTGTACCACCTTACCTAACGACCACATCATTGCGCCATAACTGCGTTATGTCCGAAAAAGTTTAAAAAATTAGAGTTTGCTTAAAAAGCTGCAGCTGATAAATGTGGTACTTACACTCTCATCAGCTGTTGCTGGCTCACCATATCACTCTTGTTCAAAACCACTCGTATTTTTTCCTCTTGTCCTCGCAAAGAATTGATGGCCAATTTGAATTCATTGGAGATATCCAATTTGTGAGAGTCAAACAAAAGCAAGATGAGATCGGCGCGGTTAGAAAACCATTCAATGATTTGCGTGAAATCGTAGCCACGCTCTATACGCTGCTTGTCACCAGCGAGAATACCGGGTGTATCAATAATGGTCATGTTCTCCAAGACAGGTGAACTGGTTTGCGAAACTTGGAATCTTGACAGGAACGATTGACCAAATTTGTTCAAACCTCTGCATTTTTGTCAGCACATTTATTCAGCACTTTGCCATCGAAGACTCCTTTGTACGTACCTGAATGGAAGTTCCTGATTGACAGCAGCTGCGTTACCAGGGATTACTCGCTCCTCATTACCATGCATGACCGCTACAAATCTATCTGTGGTTGGTTCCACACCAATATGCTCGCCTACAAGTAAGGTAAGTAACAGCACAGAAATAACGTATTCGTTGCGAGTATGCTACGCACCTGGATAGGCTTTGTCAAGCAAGTATCGGATGAATGTTGTTTTACCCTAAGCCATCGATGCTATGTTAACATACATAAAGGACAGGTTGTCGTATAATGACCAATTGATTGTGCAACTCACAGTTGAATATTGGCCAATTAGTAGAACAATGGGTTTGGCCTCGATATCGGAATTTGTCAACGGAGCAGAGTGAAACCCTGTTTTAATAAACGTGTATCAATAAATAGCGCTTGCAACGGCGCACGGCCAAGTGGGCTGTTTTCGTTGTAAAACGGCAAGACGAGCCATACCTTCAAAGTTGTAGGTGGTTTCCAAGGTTCTTATTTTGGAGTTGTAAATTTGCTTCAATCCATTGATCACCCTTGCATACTGATCGCCATCTTTCAGCGTTGGGGTCTGAGATCTAGAATTGCTTTTCAAAAAGGACATTAAGGAGTCTAAGAATGTAAAGCAGCTTGGGGTGAAAGACCGATGTCTGACAAAAATGGATGGCTAAAACGAGCAATGGGCATGACGTAAAAGGTTTTATTGAAGTCGTGGAAAATCTCTATAGCTTTTGGACGCGTTTGTCTACTTCTTCCATAAACACTTGCACAGAATTATTCCAACTATGCACCAAACGCTTCATGATATCGCCTAACAGTGTTTGATTCTCCTGTAAAACAAGAAATTTAGTGCGTCTGCTTATGAATTGCTGGGTAAATCGAGCCTAGTTTTGCATTTTTACCTTTGATTTGTAAAATTCGAAAAGGCAGTCATGATCGCTCAGCTTTTTCTGTAGCTGTTTTTGCAGCTGTGGTTTAACAACATCCTTGCTTTGTCTCGTCTTCTTTGACAATTCTATAAAGCTATTCTTGATACCAGCATGGAACTGTTGTGCTGCCTTAGCCTAGGGGCGAGAAAGGTGATCTCGATTTTAGCATATTAATCGAAGCCCTGGACACCGATCAGGTTCCCGCGACTTACCGCTTCGCTATTTTCTGCTGTGTCTGATTTTTTCTTCTTGTTTATGCCAACGGCTCGTTTCATGACCTCTGACAAGATGGCACCATATACCACACACTCAATCTCGGCCATTGTCTGGTGGAAATAATTCCAGCTTATATTATCAGCAGCCAAAGGCTCATGCGAGGTGACTGCTTGTTTTGTTAGTTATATCGGCTCACAAGACAAACTCTGAGGTTAAATAAATGAGCTTACTGAAAACGTTCAGGTCTTGAATAACTCGGTCCAACAATTCAGTAGCCTTTACATGTTGACTTTCATCCGAATTTTGCAAGTAGTTTAAGGCAAGGACAATATTGGCTATCATATTTGCCATAAAGATCTCTTGCTCGGTGACCTAGATTAACGTTATGCCATCAGTGCTTTTAGTCCCCAATACGTTAGTATTGTGCATTAGTAGCAACTTACATCATTCTGAATAGCCTCATTTTGTGCAGCTGCTTGCAGTTCGTTGGCAATATCCAGGCTGGCGCCTTTACTATCGCATGCATTGTGCATTGTTATCAGTATAAGAGATTGAAGCTTGATCCAGCTTGGCTGCATATGACACAAGAGTTAATTGGCATAAGAATAAATTTTACTGCAATCGCGTGTTCTGTACATACGTTTGTGCGTTTAGCTGGTCGAGACAACTCTTCAATAGAGATCGCGGTCTTTGGAGAACAGTCCATCATCACACCATAGTCACGATTGTCCGACAGTTGTGCCAATTTCATATCTGAAACCACCAAGTCAGCCACTGCTGCATTCAAGCAGGTCTGTAAAATTTTACTTGCCTTCATAGGGATACACAGAAGGGTCCAACTCGGAGAAGAACTGAACACCATACTTGGCAGCAAAGGAGCTTTGAAGAGCTTCAATGCGAGCAAGATCGATGTTGAAGAGTGTATGTTGTATGGAGTGATCTAGTCTTGTTCGGAATTCTATAAACTCTTGGATCTAGCAAGTGTATGCGCCACGCAATTAGAAAATAATGCTCGATATACACAGAGATGAAGTGAAAAAGCTTACCTTGGAAAATGTGGCATATTGATAGGCTTTAACAATCATCTCTGGTGTTTCAATCTCATTGGATTTATAGATACTGCATGCCATGGAGATTGTATCAGCAAGTTGATCAAATTGGCCAAGTGCAATCGAACGATCAGTCAGATAATGTGTCAGTGTATCAAATTGGATATGCTTGACATCTAGTGTGGAAAAAATACGATGAGCAGGCTCGTATGCGCCAACGATTAGGTAAAGTCTTATCA
Source organism: Umbelopsis sp. M5902 (assembly GCA_037039815.1). Lineage (NCBI taxonomy): Eukaryota > Fungi > Mucoromycota > Umbelopsidomycetes > Umbelopsidales > Umbelopsidaceae > Umbelopsis > Umbelopsis sp. M5902. The sequence goes on from JAXQGL010000036.1 coordinate 26,621, forward strand.
AGGACATCTTGAACTGAAAGTTATATGTGCTTTTTGCCAGAGCTGTTTCGAGCATCATAATGGAATGAAGAATATACGACATGTCCTGCTTCTCTCTATATTTCTTGAGCAAAATTTGGGATGCAAGAACAACATAATCATCTCCATATTGGCGTTCCGTTTTCTCTAACGATTCGCCTTCGGAACCAAAAGCCAATTAAAAAATAGTGCATCCATATCGTTTTACCTAGCTTAAACTTACCAAAAGGTAGGGCGTTGGTATACGCTGTCCAAAGCTTTTCTACTTTACTGAAGGCTTCTTCATCAGACAGACTTTCATTAGATTTCAAATAGTGTTCTAGCTTATATATGTTGATATCCTTTTGAATATTTTTGAGCTTGGCTGAAGTCTGTAACGAAGTCAGCTGACAACTCTACATAGCGCTTCACAATCCCTTAGCAACCGACTTACTTCTTCAGAATCAAGGCGTGTTGCATCTCGAATGCTGTGTATAAATTTGGTGCCGTCTTCAGCACTGCTTATAAACGTATCTGCATAGGGTTGCAGATCTTCAAAACAGCAAGGTTTTGTACCGAAACGATCAAAATAAGCTTTTATGTGATCCATAGCAACGTCCAGTTCTAAAGCAATCAATCATGAGCAAACAAAACTCTCCCGCAAAATATGCATAAATCGAGATTTTTTTTTTACCAATGTTGTTGTTTTTCTTCATTATTCTGGAGTCAAGCTCCAATTCAGCCAAGAATGGACCTCGTTTCAAAATGGATGCTTCCAATGCCGACTTTTTCAGCTTTTCTATGAGAGCACGAGCTTCTCCCAACAGCTCCTGCTCACACTCTGGCTTCTCAGAAACGCGTTGGAACAAGGAATCAAAGTAGACTGTCCAACTGATCCAATCATCCGAGCTAATTTCAGAAATTTTTAAACATCTGCGGTCAGAAAGTCTATACATGCAGTCAAGAAAAACTTACTTTTCAAGGAAAACGTTGCGACTGGTATCAAACGCTCTGGTCCAGTCACCTGTCTCGGTCATCAACTCGACATACATTTGTCGAATCTCAGGGTCAAGCAATGCTTTTTGACCGGGCTCCGAATCAAGTAGTGCTAGAGCTTCCTTCTTTTTATCCTGTCCAATAAGGATCAACAGGTACAAGCGCAGCTCTTCGGTCTGTTGAACTCTGCCCTCCTCCATAGCTTTGGTCATCATGCGTTCAGCAAGAGTATATGAGAGGTTGTTTGCACTGGATTTGTTCGCCTCGCCTTGAAGAGCCAAGGACATGATGGCCCAGAACAAGTACTTGTTGTTTTTGAAGGTTTTGTGCAATTTGAGGGCTGCTTGCTGCTGTCCTTTCAAGTCGTTTCCTCGAACCATGGCCATAAACCAGTGGTTGGCAAACTCTTCGTTATTGGGCTGCATTTTAGCTGCTGCTTCATATAGATGAACGATCTGGTCGTCTGTGATATCGCAACGATTAATATGGTTTTTAAGATCACACCTAGCAACGGCATAATAGGTCACGTACGTTGTCCAACCTCTTTATAAGCCATTGTTGCAGCTTGAAGGGTTGGTTCATCGGTAGGTTGGGAGGCTTTGACTTGAGCACACAACTCAGTTGCTTCCTCTTCTTTACCGCTTCTAACAAGAGCCAACGCTTTCAACGCCTGTTGTCCAACTTTATTAGTATTGTGACATCAGACAGTCAAGATTTGGCTTTCGTCGGTACCTTCACAAGGGGATAATCTGGGGTCTTTTTCAAGATCTTGTTGGCATGCTGCAAGGCTTCCTTATTATGGCCCTCGTCGATCGCCTCTGTTTGCAAATTATGAGGAAGGATGGTGAGTCAAAAAAGGTGGTTTTACTAGAGTTGCCGGCTTCACAGTGAAACAGTTTTCTCACCATACAATGGTCGAAGTTTCCTGTCAGCCATGCTGTCTCAGCTTCTTACTCAACTACTCGCCAAGTTTACTGATTCAAAAGTACGGTTCGAGAATTCGAGATCCAGACGTGATACTCCCGTTTGGGGTCAGTGACTGCTTTTGCTCTGCGCAGCCTGCACAAAGTCATTTGAGCTTGATGATTTTCCAAACGCTACGCTAATCCAATACTGATCGAAACCGTCATTAAAGCTAGCTATATTACCAACATTGATGTAAAGAAAAGATAGCCAAGATAGCTAACTAACGTTTCGAGAAACGGTGATAACTCGCTTCACGAGAAGATGAGTAATTTGCTCTATCTTCCAATTATAAAGAAAAGAGCCACTTCATCAATCAAAGCCATCCAACTGTTGCATTGCCCAATGCCTAACACAGCTTTTGGGATAGCACATGGCTTTGCATATTCACTCAGGAACAAGAATAAATGCGGTAGCTCTATTGGCTTCCAAATATGGTCCATCAAACGTTGTGCATAAATGGGTCACAAAAAGTCAAAGCATGACAGCAACGATCCCTTTCCTCTGACTAAACATGAGAAAGCAAGTGAAAAACCATGTTATACACATGTAATTTTCATGTAATTTTCTGTTTTGTCAGTTGGCGAGATCTTTCGCCTTGTCGATAAAAACTAAGAAAATGGATCACCACTGATGTATCATAGTGCCTAGCATTGACAGTAGGGTAATGTTTGATGCTCCAGTCTCAGCTGGTACTTACTGAAAACCTATGATTTCAAAGCCTTTTTGTCGATATGTTACAATACTGGGCAGTTGGTACAATACCGAGCCTAAAGTAATAAAGTTCTCTGTCAGATTGCTAGCCAATGGCGATTGGTGCCGCGAGGACTGGCAATGTCGGAGTGGCAAAGCTTAAGGCTCAGGGGAGAGAAAAGTTCGTCAGCAGCATCTGACCAGTGGTGGGTTTGTTGGCACTTGAAAACTTTTCATCAAAATGGCTGGAAACAGAATCTTTATTGGCCGTCTCAACAGAGATGCGCAAAAGCGTGATGTTGAGGATCTCTTTGCAGGCGCAGGTCAAATCCGCGATGTCAACTTGAAGAACGGCTTCGGTTTCGTCGAGTTTGAGGACGACCAGAGTGCTGAAGACGCTGTCAACAACTATAACGGCAAGGAGCTGTTGGGTGAAAGGTGAGAGACAATTTTATTTAAACTTGATGGTTTGAGCTATTGCATGATATGTTTTTATACATATGTCTGAATATCTGTATCCATTGCTCGGAGCAAATCCTTATTGTTTCCCTTTCAAACTGAGTTTTTACTTATACTTTCCCATACTTAGAATCGTTGTTGAACTCGCCAAAGGAACTCGCCGTGAGAATGGTCGTGATAACCGTGGTGACAACAATCGCGATCGTAACAGACGTGATGAAAGACGTCCTCGCCGAAATGATGGGTAATTATCTCTTGTTCTATTTCATTATCAAGCTCTCCCAACTCATCATTATTTGATTTATTTTACAGCCCTCGCTATGGCGTTGTCGTGGAGAATCTGGCTTCGGGTACCAGTTGGCAGGTACGCGGTCTCTCCTAAACTATATTGCTTTACCTTCTTGCACCTTTCGACTGTTCACGGCGGTGCAAACACGAAACAGTCTACATGTATTCTTCTGTGACTGAGCACTTGAAAAAAAAAGGGGGCTATAACGAAATCGACCTGACTTGGGTTGAGCCTGGAAAAGGAAAAAAAAGGGAATGGGAAATAAGACATATCGTTAATAATTGACGATATGGCGCTAGCAATGATGCCAACCTATCACTGGTGCATCATGTCTTTTCGGAACGGCTGCAATTGGCTCAACGCCGGCTCTATGCTTTACAATGTCTTTTCTGCTCGTAATCTCATCGTTGTTTTTCCTTCACTGTCTCCCCTCCATATATATCACTTTCTCAGGATCTCAAGGATTTCATGCGCAAGGCCGGAGAGGTATCTTACGCTGATGTCCGTCGCGACCGTGACAGTGAAGGGTAAATGTTGGCAAAATCAAAATGGCACGGTTCTTGAGCAAGCGTATAAATCTAACATTTTTATAATATAGTGTTGTTGAGTTTTCCTCTTATGATAGCATGAAGAATGCTGTCAAAGAGCTTGACGGTACTGAGTTCAAAGGATCCCGTGTAACTATTCGTGAGGTATGGATTTACAAATTCTTTTGGCCACGCGTCAAGCCAAAAAACCATGATTTCATAGACTGATCGTTTTCTACCTCCCTTCAGCGTCGATCTGCCCCTAGATCTAACAGCCGTTCCCGTTCCCGTTCCCGCAGCCGTACTCCTCCTCGTCGCAGATATCGTTCCCGCTCTCCTCGCGACCGCCGTCGTGATGATGATCGTCGCCGTGATGACAGATCATCCAACAAGGACAGAAGACAAAGATCCCGCTCTCGTGATGAAGATCGTCGTGCTCCTCGTGCTGAACGAGAAAGCCGACGTGACAGAGACAGTGACTAGCTTCATTTTGAAAATGGTTCGTGCCATGTGGCTTCCATCTTTTATTAACGTGTCGATCATGCCAAAAGCATCCGCATCTGTCGAAAAATATGAATTTCCATTTAATGTTACGAATAACACGTAAAACAATAAAACCTTTTCAAGTCTTTTTATTTCATGTATTGCAAACATCCTGGCCCAATCAACGCGCTGTATACCTATGAAATATATAGAAGGCTTGCTTGAGTAACACAGCCAAAATAAAAACAAACCCAGTTACTGACCAAAAGAGTTTGTGCAACGGTTTCTCAAGAAGCGCCTCCTCGTGTTCTCTACGAGTCGGTGCCAACAAAGTCCGACTGACAATATAAGTAAAGATTAGGAATAGATTGAGTAGCGTACAAACCGTGCTAGTAACGTCCAAATTCTCATTGTTATATGCAGGCCTGTCAAGAGCGTAAACAAATAAAGTCAGACAATCACACACTGTATGTTTGCCTATGCTTCATTATGCAGGCAGCCCACACTTCTTCTGCGCCTGTCTACCCAATTTAGAAACTCGCCGCTTCTCATCATGAACAGTTTGCAACAGCGAAAAATAGAGTCCAGGCTGTTAAGCCCAGGTGGCACCAAATATGAACTCATCTAAGCCAGTACAGCCAATTCTGCAAAACTTTCAGATGCTTTACCTTTAGGTCATTCTCTTCTTCTACTTCTTTAGGGTATTTGCAAAGTCAAACCTCGCCTTCCTATTCTTTCCCTTCCCTCTGTATATGCAGCTGGCTCGAATTTGATCCATAGGATCTGATGACTAGAGTACAACTCCTTCCACTCTTTATCGTTTGGTCTCTTTTGGCCTTTATTGGCCCTTGGTGTTGTGCAGCAGATGTGCTTGTTCACCCGCATGGCTTTGTCAAGGTAAACATTGACATGAAGTATGTTTACAAACATAACAACAATATTAACTTTACATTGATAGCGAGGAACTTCCATAACTACACACAAATTAACCAGCACCACCATTATCCACCATACCACTCATTCTCCAGTGGCTGTTGTCAAGGCAGTTGCTTCTGATGAAGCTTCCGTTAATGCTAAAGCAGATGATAAAACAACCACAGCGAAAAAAGATACCTCAGAAAGCACGAAAACTGTCATGTTTCAAAATGCTGCTCCGACCACCACAGAGAAAGACGCTTCATCCACTACCTCGTCTGATGATTCGCGGACCACCACTGATAAGGCTGATAAAACCACTTCGGCTGATGATTCAGCTGCCACCTCTTCGGACTCTGATACGACTACAGACCAAGATAAGTCCACTTCCACCACAGATGGTAATATCAAAACAACGGATTCTGCGGGCCCCACTACAACTGCTGACGACAGGACCACTACTGCTGATGCTACGCAGACGACCACCACGGATGATGCAACGTCTACCACTACGGACGATGTAAAGACCACCACAACGGATGATGCAACGACCACCACCATCACTAGTGATAAAACATCAACCACTGATTCAGCAACAACTAGTACCACTGACGCACCAACTACAACCACTGATGCACCAACTACTACTACTGATGCACCGACCACTACCACTGATGCGCCAACTACTACTACTGATGCACCGACCACTACCACCGATGCACCAACTACTACCACCGATGCACCAACTACTACTACTGATGCACCAACTACTACTACTGATGCACCAACCACTACTACTGATGCACCAACTACAACCACTGATGCACCAACTACAACCACTGATGCATCGACCACTACCACCGATGCGCCAACTACCACTGATGCTTCAACTACAACCACTGATTCATCGGTGACTGCAAGCACTACAACCTCTGACAGTGAAACCACAACTGATCATGTAACCACCACTGAAGCTGCAACTACTACGGACACTGCAACAACCGCTGACCCTACAACGGCTAGTACTACCACTGACAGTGAAACCGCCACGGCAACAACCACTGAAAATTCTGCAACCACTACAAATGGTGAGACGTCAACGACTGAACAGCCTTCCACTGTTGACACAACTACAGCGGAAGCGACTACAACAGACGTTACTACCACAGATGTTGCCAGTACAACCGACAGTCCAACAACAACTACTGTGGAAGTTGAAAGTACCAACGTGTAAGCTACTATCTAGTTATTTTACGCATCTTATCATCAATGCTAATCATTTGACCAATTCTCATAGACCATTGCCTTTTGTTACTACGACCCAAAGCGTGTTAATGCCCTCTGTCATAGCAGCAACGTCAACGTATCATTACGAGACGCTTTCATGGTTGTCTCCAAGCTTTAGCATCCCTACCGAGAGTTTGCTTTCTTTTAGTACTCCCACAGGTACTGCGGCTGTAGCCTCTGGTACAGATAACTCTCAAAGCATCCCGGCGGTGATTGCACCTAATTTGAATGCCATTATCCCAGGTATGCATACACTATAGTAACTCAAGTTCATCGCCCTAAACCATTAATCTCATATTGCCAATTACAGATGAAGATCAATCAGTGAACCTCAGATTCAATGCCATTTCTTATGTGCAAATGGTCAATGACCCAGTATTGACTGCCCAGTTTGTCCAAGCCCTTCCATTGTTGATCTCCAGCGCTGTTGATTTGACACCAGATCAAATCATCGTTGTTTCTATTGTCAGCTCAAGTGGTGTTGGTACCACTCGACGAAAAGTTCGAAGAGCTGCCGTTCCTGGTATTGTCACGACTCTCGCTATTCCTAGCGACCAAGTCAGCGCTCTTCAATTGGCCATTCGTGATCCAACCAGTGCTTTGTATTCTTCAAAGAACGGCCAATTGGCGGTCCTGTTGGATACTACTTATCCTTTGACCAACAATACAGACAGTTCCTCCAGTGGCACAAGCGTGACTGACCCTAATGCATCATCAACCGGCGGCCAAACCACTGGCAATACTGCCAGCACTGGCCCATCCCGTGCTGTCGTTATTGGCGTCTCGGTTGGCGGTGCTACCGCTCTTTATGCCGGTATGACTGTAGTTGCTGTTCGAGCTTACAGACGTCGCAAGGCTAAGAAGGCTGAACAAATGGCTGAACAGAACGCTATGTTTGCTCACAGTATTTCAGCGCCTATAATGAACGAAAACACCTTGGGTTTCGCCCCTCAGTGGTAGTAGACGTAATACAATTATATCAGCCCTCACGCAGTTTTTTGCAGCATTGTTTTAATTTGCTGTTCCTTCATAGCTGATACTAAACTTTTTGCAAGATTAATAAACTGTGTACAACTTAATGTGTAATGTACGCTTGAATAAAACACCTATAAATACGCAAACTTGTTATATTGCACTCTTTCTGAAACGCAAGCCTGTTATATTGCACACTGTCTGATACGCCAGCCTGTTATATTACACACTGTCTGGGATATGGCTCCAAGGAGATGACAAACGGATACAAAATACAGAATGGTATTCCTGAAACTTTTTATGATGGTAACAGTCATGGCGATAGCAGACACTGAATGTATCAGCTCCAAAGGAAATATATATATACATTATTTACAACAATCATTTGTTAGCTTGGGTATCTTTTAGCTTGATTCGGCTATTGACATCTTGAGGATGGTCGGGCCATAAGACCCTAGGCTTAAATCGAATTTGTTGTAGATCTTCGTCATCGTCGCTGTCACCTGCTGCCCATGGTATATCAGTGAGATCAACATCAGTCTGGTATTTTTGCCCTCGACTGAAAATAATCAGGTTAGAACAGGGGGGGGGGGCATACATGGTATTTATTTACGGCTGCGGCAGGTCACTTACAACACATAAACGAGTTTGCGTCCTTCTTCATCATTGACCGGTAGTTTCTGTGGCGCTGGTGGTTCTTCACACTCTGAATCAATGTATACAAAATCTTCCTGTGATTGGGATGTCGGGATGACTACTCCTGGCTGCTTTTTCCTGATCGGTACAGGGCTGGCTGGTGGTTCATCTGGGGAGGCATGCCTAGGCTTGACTTGGCTTGCTTTGGATGCCATCGGTTTCTTCTGGTTCGTCCGATCTTGGCGTCGCTGTTTCATCATCTTGAGTGCTTCCGCAGCATCCAAAATGTGGCCAATCCCTTCTTGTTCATCTGCTCCATGATATCCATGATCTTCTTCATTTTCATCATCACTCATTTTGAAATAATCATAGCCGCTTCGGAATTGCAAACAAGATTGATCGACTGAGTCTTCTATATTGATTTGGTTCCGATGACCAGTTTCATGCTGTGCCTACAGCAAATTATGTTAGAAAAAGTGCTTAAGAAGCAAGTATCTTGCTGACAAATGCTATACCTTAGCTTTGCGACTACCATAAGAAGGCAAGTCGGGGTCATTGATATCTTCGGACGTGTCTGAACGTCGAGTTTTTCGAGATCTTGGGGTATCATCTGTGTGCGCCTAATAATTCACATTTGTTAGAGTCAACTATATTATTTTGTTTCAACATTCATCTGACACAACATACTTTGTTTTGGAGCTTATCTTTTGTCGTTTCTTGTTGTTTCGTGTCAGCTACAGCATTGGATTCCATATCCTGTAATTCTGAAGTTGTCTTACGCTTTCGTGATTTTGGCGGCTCCGATGTGCTTCTTTTTTGTAGGACAGAATTTGACACTTGTTTGTGGTTCGTGGACAATTCCTCCGACACCATCACAGTTCTCGTCCTAAGTCGCCTTATCACTGGCTGCTGCTGTACGGGAGGTTCAGATTGGTATGTAGCAATGATTCGTTCATGAGCTGTCTTTTCAGGAGGGTTAGACGGCGATTCAACACGTTGTTCATTTTCATCGTCTCCAACATCACTTTCTTCGCTGCCTTCTCCATCATCATTATTGTCTGGATTGAGCGAGAACAACAAGTGAGAAGACCCGGAATCAGGAGTAGAGTTATCAGAAAAAGGTTCAGGGCGGTGGTGGGAGTGATAATTTGAACTGCTGAATTTTGGAACAGGAACGCTGAATGTGAACTGAAAGGTATCAGTCGCTTCCGTCATGGCTGGATTGCCTCCTGCTCGACTCGATGCCATGCTATTAGACAGCAGTTACTTTTGTCAATCGCTTGGAAAAAAGTCCTGTTCATCAACGCGCCAAAAAGCAGTCACTAAATGAGTTCTCTGGAATGCCATAGCCCTTCACCCCCTCTCGCCTGCAAAAACCTTTTCTAGCTGTATGAAATGGCCTCTCAAGAAAAACTACAATCACAAGTATGTAGTAGTAACAGAATTGTATTTTAAAAAAACTAAACAGTATTTAACATATTTGATTGTTTTTTAAAAAGCTGAAAGAGATTTCTGTCATTCAAAGTGAATTAAAGTCACTACGACCTTCAGCTGTAAGTAGGACGCAAACACTTTTTGTCGTTGGAAACTTTGATGTTTGACTTACACTTGCAACAGGCCGCATATCAGAAAAAGGTCAATGGCTCTAATATCTTGTTCAGAGAGACGGATCGAAAAGCTGTTATCAACTCATACGAGGCTCAGAAGGATAAGCTCACTAAGCAATTGAAAAACTCTGGCTCCAACCTGTAGAGTTGTATTAAATAATATTATAATTTGTATATAGTGCTGTATACTATGTTTTCTTTTGTCAAGTAAGAATTATCACCCTTAGTGTACTAGACAACGCCATTACTGGGCTTCAGCTTTATCCATCAACTGCTCTATGACCATGAATTCCATATTGTAAATAAAGTTGATCTTTGCTGTTAGGCTTTATAAACCGGAACTCCTGCCGCTCCTGTAGCGTCCCATAGACCCATATGTTCCAACCATAGTGAAGAGATATCTTCATCAAAGATTTTCGATACTCTTCTCTATATCAGCTCGCGAACGTTTAGTAATTTCAAAATTGGTTTGGAAACGTTTCTCCATCTTGCGCAAGACTTGAGTCCATGTGGTAGTCTTGCCAGCAAAATTTGTATATTTTGGATAACTAGGAGCATTTACGAAGAGGGTAAGAGCATGCGCAGCATCTCTAGCAGCAGTAAATGTGACTGGCTCATTCCAGTTCCTGTTATGCCAAGAGTCTTTTGGTTTAGGTTCAGTAACCACATATCAGGCAGAGGGTCCATCACTTGCGACATGAAAGTATGGTTGCTCCGGATAATCTTCTATGTTGCCTCCATATTCGCTCGGTAGTAAGCGTTTGTACTGCAGGGACACCTTGCAGGCTGCTAGCAAAGCTAATTGCGGCAGTTTGTCACGCAGCAAAGCTGCCAGTCTTTAATGCCGCTTAATACCGCTGCGTGTGGCTACCCTAAACAGTGTTAATCTTGTTATAGGGTAGAATTTGACAAGTGCCTTTAACACTTATTGCCGTTGAGAACTAAATTGCAATACAATAAATCAATGAGTAAATTGAATTCATATCTGCAGATCATTGTATATAATTGACATCTGATAGTGCAACAAAGCCAAAAGTATCTTGCAATGCAAACCGTTTTAAAATTACTTATTTTTTTTCTGAATTTCTTTCTTTCACAATGCGGTGGGAGAAAATGACATAAAAAACATTAATTGTGATAAAACAAGTAGGTTTACAACCATTAGATGTATACACGAAGAAAATATCACAGCACTGGAGCCAAATTTTTACGGGTGGTCACGATGGGACCCTAAATGTCTCCGGGAATAAGTCAGACATAGTTGTGTCTAATCGAAGTCAGTGTAGGGTATGAAAGGAGAGCTTGATGGGCGCGCCGGGAGGAGAGGGGCGGGTGGGGAGTTCAGGATTTTGGGTCTTCTGGCGTTGACACAAACATCATCTCTGAGGTGGGTGTCACATCCTCTACCGGATTGTGGTAGTTTTCAAATTGACTAATGATGTTGGCACCACTCATAGGTATCTTTGATTTTCGTCGCAATTGAGAAGTGTCTTCTGAAAATTGATGCTATATATTGACAAATAATTAGAAGTGAGGTTCGTCAGTGCTCATACTGATGAAGTATGCAACTTTACCATCTCAGGTTGAATTCTATCGCCTCCCTCTTTTTTATATTGCATACTGTCGACATCGTTGAAATTTCCGTTCAACGGTACCGCCTGACTACTTACACCACCAGACATGTTGGAATCTTTGTCAGTGACTGATATATGAGCCATATCTAGTGTCGCGCTTTTCCGTTGAGCATTGGATTCTAACTGTTTCCAAAGCTGTGTTCGTCCTTCATTTCTTTTCTCATTACTATCATACCCATGGTTAGTCATGTTCATGCTTAGGTATTGCCAATTCTTGAAAACACCATCACTTACATTTTTTGTTTTTCATTATACTCCAGTGTACAAGCGTCATACAGTCTTGGACTAATATCTGCAAAGATCTTCAAAGCATTGTATACCGAACTATGTATGGTTCTGAGATATTGGATGATAAATAAGCTATGAAAGGAGGAAAGGCAAACAACGCTAATATATCTCACCTGTTCCAATGTGTTTTGGAATTCTCATAAAGAGCAGGAAACATGATCGGCATGATCACTTCTATATTATCGCCCATTAAATTGACAATGTATTCATTGTTCCAAAACGCCAGTGCCCTTTCCGCTACCTGGAAATGCTGACTGGAGACACACATAGCCAACCGTTGGAATAATGGTTTCATGACCTTTTGAAATTCGTTTGGTTCAACCAAATCCAATATCTCCTCAATCTCATGTAAAAACATGACCTCTTTTGGGCTATTGATCTTTGGCCAATATCGCAGTAAACCGGTTATGACCTGAACATCCCACCCAATTAGTATCATCCTTCGCAAATGAATTTAACTGTTTCCGCAAATTCCTCACCTCCTCTGTCAAAGCTTGATCTTTCTCTAAAAATTGTACTACGCAGTAAGCCAGCTGCGGGTGATACAATGACAGTGATTTGACCTTGTGTAAAGGTATGAGGACTTTTGAAAGGAACGTTTTGTGTTCCCCCTTTAACGGTAGTGCAAAGCCGTTGATGATGCTTCCGAGGATCTCCAGTAGCTCCGCGATACCGTTATGTCGTTCAGTTTCGTATATGAACTGGAAAAATATGTTGTTCATGGATCTTCTGATGAACGCGCGAAGGTTTAAAAATTTTCCATAAATTCGATGCAATGTTGTCTTTAGGAAGTCCCGCTCCCGTGGATCCTCGCTATCAAACAGTTCAAGTAGCTGTCCAGGTACATTAGGTCAGCATTTTTGTCATGTTTCATACTGCTACCAGTAAAAAATTGCCATTTTCAAACCAACCTGAAGGATGAATTTTTGATCTATATAGCGCTTGGCAATGCTCGTATTGAAGTCTGGCGATTCGACAAATCGAAGGAAAAACTCGTAAACCAACTGCAGATGAGGCCATGCCATTTCCAATACTGGTTCATCTTCTTCTGGATCAAACGCATCACCAACTGGATTAACGGGAGGTGGTATAGTTCGAAAAAGATTTAAGGAGAACTGGCAAAGACAAAGTCATGTTAGGTTTTGTCAATGACGCAAAATCGCGCTCAGACCATGCCACCAATTTTTTAAATTCTTCTTACCATGCGAATTGCTTCTGGGTAAATTGCATCAACAATGACACCTTTGGTGGTGACAATGTAATCAATCATTTCCTGTAATGCTTGTCGTTTTATTTCTTTTCCTTTCAGCTGAGATGACGGATCATTAAAGTCAAATATGACTTGACACTGAACCAATTTTCTCAAAAATAGTTCATGTCGTTGATGTGCTGGAACCTCTGTTAAGTTTCAAATATATTTCTTGCATCAGCATTTCATTTACTGTGATTAGTCCCTGCTCAATACATTTTGATAAACCTACCATTAAAATTTGGATATTTCTCTAGGTGAATGTTCTCGTGTGAATGAAAACGCGAGCTCCTTTGTCGTCTCGGCGATTTACTGACAGGAATAGTATCCTTCGGGGTTCCCTTCAAACGATTGATAGGAGCGTTCTTGGGGACATCGCCTATGCCTTTTGTCAATGATGATGACTTTAGTTTTGGTGATTGTATTGGCTTGAAAAATCAAAGTAGGAATAAGAGAATGATGGAGTAATATGGTCAATAAGTTGGCTTTAAAATAAATCAAGCATCAATGCAAACCATATTTTACCGAATCAGGATTTGGCGGTGGTGTTGTGGAAACGCGAATGGGTGGTGTAGTTGGTTGACTTGATGATTCGCCTGTTGGTCGGTGCTGACCCGTGCTAGACGAATGCCCAGGTTGTGCATTGATTGCAGACTGTCGCTTCTGGTCAGTGTTAATGGTGGTGGATGCATGTGAGGACGATGCTGACGAAGCTTTTGACCTGGAGAGCTGTTGACAGCGTCATTAAACAGTTAGTGTTGAGCGTGACATTGGTATCAAACTGTCATTTTTCTACAGTTATCTATTGCAAGCTGGAGAGACTACACGTACAACTCCCTTAAGTCCCTTCATCATGTTACAGTGACCTCGTTATATTATGGAGGTGGTTTCTGTGTATGCTTCGATTCAAAGTCAATCAATCGGAACAGAAAGAGTAGTAGAAAGAGCAACTCAAGGTCAATGAGATTGATGAACCAGTGGAGTGATTCAGCAATGACGAGTATCTGAACAAAGCAAAGGACTCACATTCAATGTCCGGCTTCTGATCACGTGCACTACTGATTTGGCAGTGGGTGATGATTGCGATTAGCAAAGCAGTGCCAAAAGCTTTGGTTCCAATGTTTTGGTCAGTTTCTTTATGCGGTGTTATTTGAGTTCCCCGCTCTCCTGACGCGCCTCGCCTATTGTGACGCCTCCGGATTTCATGCTGTGCGACAATCAAAAGAAAGGGCTATCATTATGAAAAAAAATTTCGCCCGTACCGCAGTTAGTATTTTGGTACTCTGAAAATAGAAGCATAGCTACGTTTTATGCCTTTCTTATGGTCGTGATCCGAAATCGTATCGCTGAGCTGTTGTCATGGGATACCCGATAATCTTTATTTGTCTACTTTGCCATGAGCAAGAAAGAGGCGCAGTTCACGAGGGACAAGCATATAAAAAACGGGTCTCGATCAAATCAAAAAATCCACCCATCTCCTTCGGTTTCTTATGCATCAACTACTGAACGAAACCATTAGTCTCCTGGAGCGAGCCACTGAGCCAGCTGAATGGAGCTCACTTCTAGGACCACGAATATTCGGACTGGCCAGCCGGTATGTGACCAATGATGTGGTAATAGCTGGATTTATGTATTATGTCTATTGTAAGTTTTAAGGGAAATTTAACATGATGCCAAGACACAAGCTAACAAGCTATTTTCTGATCGTAAATTATAGCACTTTTCCAAACCGCGTTTAATCGTGTGTACGATGATGTTTCTTATTTCATTCAATCCTTCCTCTACGCATCCATTCGGATTGAACACGGGGACCCTTTATTTGTGTGTATACACGAATTTTTGTCGGAAAAAGTGGCTGAATTGCCGAGGTTACGAGTAGCCGTGGCCCGTGCGCACTGGGAAAGTGAAGATGGCGATGCCGGAGCCGAGGCTGGTGAACGACCTACGGTATCTCTTAGTCCTCGTGAGTGACTATTTTCATATACTTTATAAACTTGAATTAACACTATTTCATTAACCATTCCTTTCAATTGTTGGTAGCTTTAGGATCGATTAATTTTATTGACTACAAGGGTCGTCGTCTTCAAATTAAACGGGAAAAGTTATCAGAAGGTAGCTCGAACGTTGACGAACCTTTCAAAGCCTTCTTGCCTCAAACTGAAATCATTGAAATTCGGTATGTATATTTAGTTTGGTGTGTAAATGGTCTTACTCTTTTTTAATTAATCACCATATGCTCAGCATTCGCTTTGGAACGATCAACACACTCCGACAAATTTTGGAAGAATGGAAAGATCTTTACTACCGTAAAAAGTATGGAAAGGTAAGTCGATCTCGATTTTTAAACGAATAGGACGATACGAAAGCAGATACAAAGAGCCGATGGCTGACTTTGTCTTTTCTTCTTCTGTTCTATAGTGCATCATCCATCGCTATTGCTTGCAATGTAAGTATGATAATATGATATTTTGTGAAACGATATTTGATATCTAACATGTGCCTTTTCATAGCATGGGGACATTGGGAATGTAAGAGAAGCAAAGCCATAATGCGTTGAGATGTAAACAGTACTGTTGACATACATAATCATTCTAGGGGATTCATCCTTGGTCAAGGTTCCTAGACGTTTCGACACTGTTGTGATGAAGGAAGGGCAAAAGGAGGATTTATTGCAAGGTGAGCCATTGTTGGCATTGTGTTGGATTATTGGAATATTGAGCTGGTTTTAAAATATGATATTGGCTATTGCAGATATCAAAACTTTTCTGAACAAACATGAATGGTATGAGAAGCGTGGTATACCCTATCGTCGCGGATATCTACTCCATGGTCCTCCTGGCACAGGCAAAACCTCTACCATTGAAGCTATTGCTGTAAGTTTCATACTTTCCATATGCATTCGGGGGTTGATTTTTTTTTTGCAAAAGAATCTCATAATCATATATAATTTTCAGGGAGAACTTCATATGAATGTGTCTATTATAAGTCTATCTAACGACATGGAGGACAGTCGTTTTATGGCCTGCTTGCAAAGTAAACCTCGAAATTCCATATTGCTTATTGAGGATATTGATTCAGTAAGGATTTCATCAAATGACGATAGCAAAAACAGTTCTCGCGGTGGCTATTACGAAAAAGGTCTGACACTGAGCAGTGTTCTCAATGCCTTGGACGGTATCGTTGGCCAACAAGGCTCCGTAGTGTTCCTCACTTGCAACGACACCACCAAGTTGCCTCCAGCTCTGCTTCGTCCTGGCCGTATAGACAAGAAACTTCACTTGGGACTTGCTGATGAATATCAAATTCGCAGCATGTTTGAGCGATTTTTCGAAGTATCCAATGATAAAACGTTGGAAAAACTCATTGAGCTTCTACCCGAAGACGAACTTGCACCTGCAGAATTGCAAAACTTCTTCATGATGTATTCTCTTCAAGACGATTTAAAACATATCTGCGACGGTGTTCCAGCATTTTTAGAAGGAGTCAGAAAAGATCGTGAACAAGCTCGTTTACATGCTGAGCGAACCAAACAAAAGCGAGATATCTATGGTAACTTAGCTAACCCCGGTACTGCTCCGCCAACTCCGTCAACTGACGATGAGGAGAAGGAAGAGCAAGAAGGCGAGAGAGAAAACACCAATAGACGAATCATCATTGATGTTAAAGATGACGGACAGCTTTGCATGGCGTCCTCTTAGTTCGATGTGATGGCCAGTCAGCAAGGTTTTTTCGTTAGTGATGATTTTACTCTACATTTCCATTACACAAGCACAACATCCTGTAAACCAGGCACTCGCATACTCCATTCACACGCATATCATTACATCAAATTCCCATATATTCAATTTGCTGGTCATCATCACAAGCTGAAATAAAACATGTACATTTTCACTTCAATCCGATATTTATGCTTAATTTGCGTGTGTAATTGCTGCAGGCAAATTGTTTTTGCTGATGAAATGTTAAGAGATTTGATGAGTGAAATTCTCGGGGAGAGATTTTTCGTTGGCCGCCACCGCCCATCAACATCAATCTCGCTTTCTTACCTTCTCCACACTCTGTATCCCGTCCTGTCCTTATCTTCCCATTATTGCATGATATTGTGGTCATAATATAATTAGCATTGAATGCAAACTACAACACAAAACCTGCCAAGGGTTCCGGAAACCAAACGATCTAATTCACAGACATCATCAAGTTCAACATGGCAGCGACAGTCACCATCTGACCCATCTCGATCGTCCTCAGCCCAAAATCAATTACAAATACCCTCTTCAAAAGGCAATAGAGATATAAGAAACTCAAATAGTTCTTTAGAAGAAGATGAAGACGAAGTTATTATACCCGTTACAGCTGTTCGAAAACACCTAGATCATTCGCAGCCACGTATTTCATCTATTAGACGTACTTCGACCTCTGTGCATGGTGATGTTGCCAAATCTCAATCGATGGATGTAGTGCGCCAGAGGGATAATCAAATAGAAGACCATTACAGGATACAATCGACTGCCCCACAAAACCTCACCCCTCCACCTGCGCCACGCAAGCGCCGAATGTCCGGAGAGTCTGCAAAATCGATACAATCCAATCATTCCAATACTTCGTTTTTTGGTTCTGGAGGCAGTATGAATCGTCTTCCACACATGATGAAGACTTCTCTTGGTTCTATGAAACAATTTGTCTCGAGATCGACTTCTCTCTCACCAACATCAAGATCTAGGTTTAGCTTACGGCCATCAGAAAAAACTAATATCCGTGGAACATCCAATACCAGTGGTTCATCATCGCTAGAATCAGTACAAGAAAATTCCCCTTACTCACCTCAACCAACCTTTAATTCTGTATCCACACCAACGTCACGAAACTCAAGAATGTCTCAGCTAAGGCGAAGAACTTCGAGCATCATTGACTTGACTACCATCTTTGCGAAACAAAACACAAAATCGTCGCCCTCCACTAATGAAGAAAGCTCATTGGAACAGTCGAACTCAACTTCACATAATATGCCTCATGATGAGCAGACTCGACCAGCACCACAAGTAATGGCTAATCACCAGCAACAGAATGATACCCAAAAAGCCCAGGATCCTAGACAAGTGCATTATAATTATGGTGAAATATCTAAACAAATTGACGAGTATCGCCTGGACGACACCAATCCAGGCGGTGTTGGAACTATGCTGTTTGGAAAGGAGATTGATAATATCGATATAGAGGACATAACATCCGGAGTGCAGTCAAATTTTCCGGCAGATAAAGGAGACAAGGCTATAGAAAGCGCTTGCAAGGTAGGGATATTGGCTTGAATTGCCTTTTGATATTTGCCCAACAACCCAACTAATGGTGTAAAAATTCAATAGGATCTTCAAAATGTGTCGATCTCTGCCAAGCCTGTCGATGACCAGCCATTGTTGACAACACCTTCTCCTCCTGAGAAACAGAACGGGCGCGATCGTCGTAGTCGTGGAAGCTATAATGAATTCGGCTCTATCCTTATCACAACAACATTGACCACGCTGCACAGCAAGGTCCATAGCGAATGCGATAGGTTACTCGCATCCGTCATTAATCAAGGAGGCTCGATTCCTGTTCAAGAGTTTCATGCAATCATGGACGATTTGAAGAAAATGGCCAACATGATAGAGGCGGGAGAATCCAAGATGTATCTCAACGCTCGCTTAGAATCCCTAATACAGCGATTACATGCATTCAAAACCTCACCCAAATTCACTGGAAAGCCCCAAGAGGACATGTCTCAAATCAATACGATGGAAGTCAAACCTTTTGTCACTGATATAAAGCACTTTAGCAATGAATGCTTGAGCCGACACTATCAATACAATGAAAATGCCATGGTCATACCTGCCAAAGGATATTGGATAGAAGGAAACAACAAGTATAGCGACGCCAGCAAACGTGGATCTCAAGATCTATCGAGCACGGTAGATTACGATTCTTGGGAAATGGAGCACTATGATCATGATGCGACGTGGTTTAGACATCATTTTGCTGGCCATAATTACCTCAGTGTTTGTGGAACTCCTAATGATCAATGTGTACTGATCACTATCAAGGAAGAGAACGTGGAAGTAGCCACTGGGTCACACGACCAAGATGATCCTCAAGCTCATATTCAGTATCGCGTGATCTTAAGAAGGACTAATGTAAGCTTATGCACTTTTAATTGATACTCGGTAGCGATGTATATGCACCAATTTAACGCTTTGCTCGATCTCGTACAGACTCCGGATGTCAGATGCATTATACCCGGTAAAGATGTCAAAAAATCATCTTCACCTGGTTCAGCGTCCGCTTTACGGTTTGACGAGGATCTAAGTACTATGTGGCCAAGTATTGTGAGAGCAATGGATGATAGCATAGATCCACACGAGCTTAAAATCATTTCGAGCGAGAAAATTACGGCTCATGAGCTTGAGCAAAGTCTCATTGGATTGGATGAGTTGGGAGTAAGTCTGCATTGTATTTGTTTGCTTTTCTACAAAGGCAAAGATTGCTAAATCAGGGGTTTTGCAGATTCACACTCGATATAAATTCGGTGTATTGCTAGTCAAGGAAAATCAGACCAAAGAGGAAGAATGGTTTGCCAACTCGCATACACCGGAATGTCTAGAACGGTTCTTGGACGTCATTGGCCATCGAGTGGAGCTGCAAGGGTATCAAGGATGGGCAGCCGGGCTGGATACTCGAAGTGGGGATTCTGGCATGTTTACCTACACCGATATGTGGAGAGATGCGGTATTAACATTTCATGTGTCCACACTTATACCATCCAAAATGGTGGACAAACAACACATTCAACGAAAAAGGCATATTGGAAATGGTAAACTCTTCTCAAATTCTACCTTGATACTATTTCATGTCATCTGACAGCTATGGCTTGCAGATATTGTGTGCATCATTTTCGTCGATGGGCGGCAGCCTTTCAATCCTGCCGCGATCAAATCTCAGTTTTTACATGTGTTTATCGTAATTCATGAAGAAAGACTGCAGGATCAATACATGTGGAGGTAATGTCAAAGAAAAATATCTTGATTGGTTAATATGCAGGCGGCTTATGGTTCTTGCATGCATCAGGGTTGAGATCGTAGCAAATGAAAATGTAAGCAAGTTTGGACCTCCATTGCCTCCAGATGGGATTTTTCACGATAAAGATCAACTTCGTGGTTTTATTCATGCTAAATGTAAGCTTACACACCTCAGTATCCATGCTTTATCAATCGATGCAATCTGACACATTGTTTTTAGTGATCAATGCCGAAAATTCGGCTTTGAAATCGCCAAAGTTTGCACAACCTAATGCGCGAGCGCGAGAAGGAATTCTTCAAAGCCATATACAACGTGCTACCGGCGCATTGGATAGACCTATAGGAACTAGAACTCGACGAGTGAAATCGGCTTCCACTTTATCTGACCCCAGTCGAGGTTCCAATGAAGTGCAAGAGCTCCCCGGCCAATTGGAGTTCAATCTTCCTTCCAGGACAACATTGAGCCGGTCACGGTCTACAGTAATTGCCGAATCTGGCCGTCGACGAAGCACTCAAGAAAACGGCGTAGTGAAAGGCAAACCATGGATATCACGTAACAAGAAAGGCAAAGGCTATGGTCAAGGTAAAATATCGGCTTGATAGCAGACTTGCAACTTTCGATCAATCGATTTAATCGTACTTTGCAGCGCATAGACGTAGTCGATCTGAAGTGAGCTTACCAGTTTCAGTTAGCAATACTGCTGAAAATGAGAGCTCCATGATGGATGGGCATGTCTCAGGACAATGGGAGCGTGATGGTAAGAAACAATGACAGAGTATTGCAACAAATAATATGTTTAGCAAAGCTAACCAACTAGCAGGTATACGTAGCCGAGCTCACTATCTTTTCACCTCTTTGCAACAATGGGGCGGTAGATTCAACGCCTCTCCAGATCGAACTAACCCTGATGCACAATCAAGTACTGGTGGCAGGTTTCCACTAGAATAATCAGCACAAATTAAAAAATAAAATGAAATGTGACCAAAAAATCCTCAGAATCCCATTACTGATGCTTGGCGTTCGCATGGTCGTTAATTGGCTTCCCATGATTAGCTCTAGCCAAGGACTTTGTGGACCCCCGAAAACCCCTGTGTCGATATCGAAATACTTAATTTTTTATTTTGCAGTTTAAGAAAGGCGAGAGGCTCAGTAGAATTTCACGGCATTTGATTCGGCCAAATAAGACAACGAGGGTGGATCGGATATTGGGGACAGAATAGTAAGTAGCCTGTAGGATTGGTTTTTGGTCATGCTTTATCAATTTTGGGTGTAACGCGTCAAGGTACAGCTACACTTGATAGCTTAATCGGAAAAGAAAATATAGTCTGTTCACTGTTCAGTATTGCATTCAAGCGTGCAAGCCAGGCACATCAGCCCATTGACACTGAGGGTGACAAAGATAATAAATAATTTATTATCCGACAATGGCGATAAAGCACTTGCCATGTCAGGCTGATCAAATAATAAGGGGTATCTTAAGCTTTCATGAAACAATCAACAAAAAGAAAGAAAATAAAAAATACTTTAATTGCATGCAAAAGAGTGCTCGTTCTGGCTGTAGTGCCAATCAGCCATGCCGCTTGACTGTAAAAGGGCTGAGCCATTGGGGTATGTTTAGGGTTTCTATGAATATTAGGCAAAAAGTCGTGGACCATCAGAAAGCGCGCATATGGTCTCGTCCTATGACTTTTTTCTGCAGGTTTGAAGAGAGTTCTCCAAGCAACAAGACAATTGTAGCATGGAAGGTGCATTTGGGCCAAATTAAAATGTTAGGCATGATTGTCATCATGGATTTTCCATGTTTGTTATGAAGGTGAAAGGAAATTTAATATTTGAGAAAAACAACATTTTACTAGAAATCAACGTAAAGGCATTTTGGGTTATTTGTTTTAATCATTATTGACATTTTTCATTTCTGTCAGTAGTTGAATGCTGTAAGCCTATGCTAGCTTGGGTTTTCTTGAAAAGGGTAAATGAAAATTTGAACTTTTGGACATGACTCCAGTGGCTGGCTTTTGGATGGCTAGCCCTTTCAACATGTAGTTAGTTGTGTAGCCTCACCCCCATGTTATGTCTGGAAAAGAAAACAGCCGTGCGCTATGAGCAATCTTTTTCCTTTTCTAAATTTTGAAACTAAAAATAATTGACATGTCATTCATGTAAAAGAAGGAAAAAACCCCATTGTTCTTTCTATTGCGCCGAGGAATGAGATAACAGGCTGGCGAATGATCTGAATTTAGGCAGCAATAGGGTTTCTATGGTTGAGAGAATGCAATTACCTAGTCAGTGATTATGTGCTGGGTACGTCAGTGTGTGCGTGTTTTTGCCAAGCGCGCAAGTTTAGGGATCGCTTTTTCCACCTTGCCTTCTAGTCGTCATGCCTTTAGGATCAAATGCATTCATCACCTTTCATGCCTCGCACACATCACATTGCAGACCTTAACTTCCGATTACTTTTCCGTTTATTCTTTCCCATTTTATTTGTTGCCTTGTATACATACATCTCTTTCTCTTTCTCTCTTCCTTTACTTTACTTTTCCTTCTATTAATCGGAATCTTCATTGGAAATCGCTTTTTCTGCCAAAAAAAGCTCTCTTTACCCCTTAAAAAACATTTCTCTGTGTTTGCCCTTCAATTCTATTCTTTGTTTTGAATAGCCACCTCTACTTGATTCCCTTTATCATACCCTTCATTCTTACTCCAATCAGCCAGTCTATTGATTGATAAGATGTCTCAGCAACAAGCATCTACACAATCTCAACAGATGCCATTGAACTCCGTGCTGATGGGTTACCCAACTCGTCCGGGTAATTCCAGTCAGTTTGGACATCAGGCGAACTACAGTTATAACTCGGCCGCTGCTGCTTACTATCACGTACAGCAGCAGCAGCAACAACAACAGCAGCAGGCTGCCCAGTCTCCATCACAACACCATCAAGTGGCGGCTATGAGTGCAGCAGCGGCCGCCATGTTCAACGATAATGATCAATATCCTACATACGAGGATTTCCAATGCATTGTACAAGAGTATCTCGACAACTTGAGCCCAAAGAAAAGAGACAAAGCTCTAGTCGACCAACATCGCTATACATTAATTTTACAAGTGCTGAAAGACCCACGTAACACTGCCATCTCGACAGCTCAATTTCGATTTTGGGTCAAGAAGATGTTTCAACTTGCGCCTACCGACACGCTTGACATTGTTTGCCACGACAATAAACCTGTGGCTATGAGAGAACAGATATATGAGATTCTGGTTCGAGCTCATAGAGAAGCACATCATGGTGGCCGAGACAAGACATCTGCTTTGGTGAGTATAGTATACATACAAAACAAAAAACATAAGAGATTTTTTCTCCACACTTCGACCCGCACAAAAATTCCATACAGTAAAAATTTCCAACGTACATTCCGGACAAACAAATACTAAAATAATGTATTTTTTCATTCTTTCTAAGGTACGACGCCGCTATTCGTGGATACCCAAAGAGTTGATTGCACGCTTTGTACGAAATTGTCCGTTTTGTATATCCAGACGTAATAGCAGTCAAAGTCCTAGCATTGGAGCTCCAAAAACACCAAGTCCGACCAGCAGTTATCCAGAGAACAATGGGGGGGTTCCATCCTACGTATACGATAGCGGACAGTCAAATCATCTATTGAGATCAACTTTTGAAGATGACGGCTTAAGCTACAAACATTTGACCCCTGAGATGGACTTTGATTATGTACCAACTGGTCCACAGGGTAGCAGTTCTTCTGTGGTAGCTGCCGCCGCTGCCGCTGCCAATAATTGTCCAGTGGTTAATGGCCCAGCGTCACCGTCTCAACATTATATTCCCGATCCATTTGGAAACACCAATTATTATTATGCCTCTCAGCAGCCGTCAACGCACCAAGGTTTCCAACGACAATCATCGCAACAATCTCAAGCACAGCAACAGCAGACCAGTCAGTCTGATCAGCCTGGCCAGCAAGGCAATAATAATCTGGCGTACGCTATGGTGGAAATGGGCATGCATCCATTTGCTTCAGCCGATGGTTACTCATACCAACAGTCATATGGAATCCCGTATGCTGATATCTTGGGCATAACCAGGGTACCACCACAAGACGAATGTTTTCAAGACTTGTCAAATGGTAATCGACCACCGTCAACTGCTGCTGTAGCAGGAGTTGATCTTTTGTCACATCACCGGTTATTCCAGTAATCTTCACCTCTCAACAAAAATTCCAGAAAAACCAATTAGCCATCTCAATCACAAATACTCACCTCACACCTTATCCTCCATATTTTTTTTTTGTTTGACTCCCACTTCTTCAGCCCCACCAAATGGTTTCTTATTCCTCCATGCATGATTTTTCAATCCTCTATAATATCTTTCAAATGTTTAATTTTTTTCTTATTCTCTTATGCCAGCTTGTGTGAGAACTATAGCTGGACGTTTGTAGAGCAATACTAAGAATTTCTGCTGTTCTCTTTTTGGTCCTGTTCTTGGAGGATATGTACTATTCTGTTAGATTCCGTTTCTACTCTGCTATGTTCTTTCTGTTAGTATTGGTTTAGTTCTCTGCTTCTTTTCTCCTTACCTATTATGCCTTTTTATACCTTTCTTCATGATCTTAGAAACTTCTTATGTGAGGTGAGCTGGAAAAACAGAGGTGTGGAGGGCTCGTGTAATTTTACTACTGCTTCGTTATTTGTCGAATATATATACTGAATTACGAATGAATCATTTATTGTTTGAACTTGATGGCATAATCATCTCGCCACTGACCGAACTAGAGTTCTAGAATATAGTGTAGGATAATTAATGCATGCATTAGGATGCAAGAAATATGCTTATACAACAGATTAGGGAGCTTCCGATGAATGACGACCTTTCAGCAGTAAAGACTGTTTGGTAAAGCTTTGCACCAACATTTCCTATTTGGAGTTTTCAAAACCTACCTCAGTCTTCTGGAAGATCACTTGTCATTACGCGGGCTCTACTCAATTTAGTTAGATTATTGATATTGCATCAAAGTTGATATCACCTTCACAATCTATTAACTTTCGACTTGCTACACTGGGTTCAAAGCCATGATCGATGGTTTCTTTTTCAACCCGTAACTGTCATGCAATACTGTCTATCTATTTATTCGATGTGGTATTGGATATACGAAGATGTTGATCATTTCGAGAGTGTAGGATGGTCTTTTTTTCCTTGGACCCAGGATCTATCGTGTCTGTTGAACAGCGGTTTTTCTGCGGAACAATGGAATTTGATTGTCAATGGTATTGACACTGCGGAGACTTAATGTGTGAAGACTGCCATTTTTTTTTTCTTTTTCATTTTTGAGCAATCTGAGATCTAGGCCGAAATCACACCGCTGCTTTAACATGGAAACAGCAACAGTGCCTGCCATCACAACCGAGGACGACATCACTGAGGATTTTCCTCATATCAAAGCCAACCAGTGCTTGTTTTTACAGCTTCCTAGTGGCAATGTGAAACAGATCAACCTCAAGCCCGACACGTATGTTTTGCAATGCCACTAGATCTATGTCGCGTGCAGCCGTGCTAAGCCGTTGTTTGCCCTTTTTATTAGAAAAATCTCTCTCGGCAAGTTTGGTACCTTTAAGGCTAATGCATTGATTGGTCAACCTTTTGGTCTGACATACCAGATTATCAACAATCAAGGTGATATCAAGCCAGCTCGCAATATGGCTTTGGAGGACATTGAGGAGACAGAGGCAGATAATAGAGAAATCTTTGATACCAAGGATGCACAAAAGCTAACTTTTGAAGAGATTGAAAAAATGAAGCAAGAGATCTCGGACGGCACCGAAAAAGAGTCGGTATGGGGTTTGCGCATTGAACATTTTGTAATTTTGCATATCAACGACTCACTCATATGTTCCCATACAGGAGCTTATTCAAAAAATGATTCAATCCCATTCCTCATTTGACAAAAAGACCGAGTTCTCCAAGGCGAAATATGTGCAGAGAAAGAAAAAGAAGCAAGTGTTTACATGTGCATTGTGCGCTCCATGACCCACGTACGCTCTAACTAATTGACCCGTTATTTTTAGGTTTTCAAAACAATTCACACCCACGCGTCCTACACTGTATTCTGTTGCAGAATACTTTTTTGAGCGAAACCCAGAAAAGATTGGGTATGATATAATCTACACTGCCACCAAATTGTTAGAAGTAGACGTTAACTGATATTCTGTTAGATACATGAGAGTGGATACTTTAGCTCAAGTACTGAACATGGCCAACATTCATGCCGAGGCAAAGTATTTGGTGGTGGACGACACACAAGGTCTTGTACTTTCAGCTGTGGCAGAACGTATGGGAGGATACGGAAAGATTTTGGGCATCCATGACGGTCTCAACCATAATTACGATGTGCTGAGGTATCATAATTTCTCCAAGCGAACCTTAGACTCTATTTCTACTTTACCATGGACCATGGTTGATAAGAATGAGCCCACTAGCGAGGGATATGTGGAAAAGTCTGCAGAGGAAGTTGAGGCTTTGAATGAGAGAGAGAAAATCAATTACGAGCGAAGAAAAAAGACAGTGGATCGGATACAATCGGCTAGAGATATCTTATACGAAGGTGGATTTGATGCACTGGTCATCGCTTCTCAATACTCTACCATGTCCATACTGGAGAGCCTTTTACCATATATCTCTGGATCTCGTCCCATTGTTGTCTATAGTGCACACAAAGAATTCCTGGTAGAAGCGTTCAATCAGATGAAGCTGTCGAACGATTATCTCAACGTCCAATTGACCGAAAGTTGGTTGAGACAGTATCAGGTGCTGCCTGGTCGAACACATCCCCAAATGACTACGTCTGGTGGAGGTGGATACATACTCTCTGCTATTCGTGTCCTTGATGAACCTACAGAGGTGACGGAAGACAGACCTGAAGCCAAGAAGGCTAAAACCGACAATGAATAGACATACGCCAAAATGTACATTATTTTTACATAAAAACCCTTTTTTGACGCACAAACGCGTCTGATTTGCCAAAAAAATTCAAACCGATTATTGAGCGCGTACTTTAGCTATTATCTTTCTGCCTTTTAGTGTCATGAATATTGTACATAATATAGAGACACCGGTAAAAAGAAAAGAAAGTTCAGTAAGTGCTGCAACCATTGTGACTATGGCTATACTGGTAATTGTTGAAAGTTCATAATACTCATTGGTGAACTGTACCGTTTATTGGGTGCAGGCATTTCGCGTCGCGGACAATGACAACTTTCATACCCCATTACGCCCCACGCCGAGCTCCCATATACCTACAGTATCACAGTCGGCTTATGTCGACTACACACCACGACGGCTTATTCCAACTTCTACGCCTGCAAGTGGACCACACGCTCAAACGTTCATGGACTCGCCCATGTTACGGAAGCGAG
This sequence comes from Umbelopsis sp. M5902, assembly GCA_037039815.1. Taxonomy (NCBI): domain Eukaryota; kingdom Fungi; phylum Mucoromycota; class Umbelopsidomycetes; order Umbelopsidales; family Umbelopsidaceae; genus Umbelopsis; species Umbelopsis sp. M5902. The sequence goes on from JAXQGL010000036.1 coordinate 54,086, forward strand.
CTGGTGTCAGCCCTCATATCAAACAAATCTCACCAGAACCTGCCATGCAGCAGGATGAAAGAGAGATCAATATGTTGAAATCGCAAAAAATAGGCAGTTGGTGCATAGATGATTTCGATGTCGGCCAGCATATTGGTACAGGACAATTTGGACGAGCGTACGTGGCGCAGGAAAAGAAGAGCAAACATGTAGTAGCACTGAAAATTCTTCAAAAGGAGGAAATACAGATGGCCCAAGTTGTCTCATATTTGAAGCGCGAAATTGAAATTCATGGTCATCTAAGGTATGTTCGCAAATAGTGGGTTTCCATGATCCCCGCTTATCTTACGCTAATGCTGTTACAATAGGCACCCAAACATCCTACGACTGTATGGCTACTTCCATGATGATCAGCATGTATATATGGTTCTGGAGTACGCGTCCAATGGAGATCTTTACCAATTGTTGAGACAGAAGAAGCGTTTAAGTGAGCGACAAGCTGCTTTGGTACGTGTATGCTTCTCTGGTTATGGCTAATGCTTACCGTGGCTGATACATATCTATAGTATATAGCACAGATTGCGGAAGGACTGATATATTTGCATAACCTGAATGTAACTCATCGAGATATAAAACCAGAGAACAGTAAGGATCATATGTCTGATAGCCAGCGTACATGCATTTACCTAATATGCTTCCTTCATCTCTAGTACTAATCGGTCGAGGAGGTGTTTTAAAGCTTGCCGATTTTGGCTGGGCAATTCACGATCCTAACCCAAAGTAAGCACTTTAATAAGCTTGTCTTGTGTTGGTATCAATTTCACTTTAACTAAATCCTTGGCTCGGCAGACGACGGACATTTTGTGGTACTTTGGATTACCTTCCTCCAGAAATGGTGGAAAGTCAGCCGCATGATCACAGGGTAGATGTCTGGTCGTTGGGAGTACTTTGCTACGAGTTGTTGGTGGGAATACCGCCATTCGAGGACCTGGATGAAGGTTATACAGTCACTTATGAGAAGATCCTAAATGTGCAATATACATTTCCTTCCCATGTGAGCGAGCTTGCGCAAAAGTTTGTACAAAAGGTAAGCCACGGTGTGCAGCATACAACAGCAACCATGGGTTTACTCATTCTTAACCACACTGCAGTTACTCAAGAAAAAGCCAAATGATCGCCTACCACTGAGCGAGATCCATCACGATCCATGGATCCGAAAATACATTGTCAACGAACAAAATCGACTTCGATAGGATTACACACATATACCCTTTAGCATTCCTTGTAAATTAAATAAATAGTGTTGGTTTTTTTTTTTCTTCACTTTATTTCTTAGAGAACAGCAAGTGTGATGAGAAGGGGAACGGGCGATAAGTTGAGTGCATAAATAAGCAAAAGGTTGGGTTGCGAAGCGAAGGAGAATAGTGAAATGGATAAATTAAGGTTTTTTAAAGCAAAAAAACGCACCATAGGCGAGGCTCGCTATTTACATGATAATCTGAGGTTCTGTAATGTTGTTAGAGATGCTCTTGTGGGGCAGAATGGAACCGCCATTGACGTAGATTTCATCCTTGATGGTAACATCGTCACCCAACACAGAGCTACCTTCAACGCGAGACCAGCGGCCAACAGTTGAGTGCCATCCGACAATGCTGGAATGCACCCAGGCAAAGTCCTTGATAGCAGCACCTTCAAGAATGACACAACGCTGCAAACGAACACCGTCGCCAATAACACAGTTGGGACCAATAACCACATTGGGACCGATACGACAGTCCTTGCCAATCTTGGCAGTGGGGTCAACCATGACATTGCCCTTGTGAACATAATCACAGGTTGGGTTGGCCAATGATTCTGGCTCCTTCTTGGACAAATGTGAGAGGTACAAGCAAGTGCCGGTCAAGAAGTCCTTGGGTTGACCGACATCCATCCAGAAACCTTCCAAATCAAAGGTGTGGAGTCGACCATCTTCGGCAATGAATGGGAATACCTCCTTTTCAATGGAAGTAGGCTTCAATTCAATGCGATCAAGCACAGACGGGTTGAGGACGTAGATACCGGCATTGATCTTATTGCTTATGAAAGTTTGCGGCTTTTCAACAAAGCGCTCAATTTTGGTGGAGTTGGCGTGGTTGACGACCACACCATATTTTGAAGGATCATCGACCTTGGTGACAATGATGGTACCCTCACCTCCATGCGATTTGTGGAAATCGGCAAGTTGCTCGAATGGGTAGTCGCAGATCACATCACTGTTCAAAACGAAGAAGCAAGAGTCATCTTTGCCAAGGATATCACGAGCAAGTGCCAAAGGACCTGCAGTACCCAAAGGTTCCGTCTCCACAGAAAAGGTGATTTTGACATTGAACTTTTCCTCATATTGCTTCAACACGGCTACCATGATCTCTGGTCGGTAGTTGACAGCCAACACGATATCGCGAACACCAGCCTAGACAAAGGCAATAAGAAAAGTTCAGCAACCATGTCACACTGGATAACAGGAAATCACTATATTACCTTGGCCAAGGCTTCAATCTGATGAAGAATCATGGGCTTGTTGGCGAATTCAACCAACGGCTTGGGAAGGGTAAGGGTGAGAGGTCTCAAACGAGTACCGAAACCTGATAGGTGAGAGAGCATTAGATGAATGATGATGAATGTACAATGCAAGCTGGTGAGATGACTAACCGCCAACTAGGATGAGAGCCTTCATTATGATTTATGGAACAATGAGTGGGATGAAATAGCAAAGGTTTCTAAGGTTTAACAACGCTTGTCTTTTTAATTGGCAGACTGGCCCCTAACTTTTTTGACTGTCTCTGAAATCTCTCAATAAATAATAATAGAAAAATATCCTGGGCCGCACGGGGAATGCTTATATTACCATGGCTATTTCCCCCCTTGGTTATTTCTCCATCGAATCGTTGACGAACACACACTACGCACACCAGCAATTGAAATGTGTTAGGGACTACATTGGCAAAGAAATATAAAATAAAATCGCTTGGATCAACTGACAGGGAGATTCGTCACTTCAATGTTATTAGCTACGTTGGTTTTACATATATGTACATATCAAATCACTGTAACCCCATTATATCTGCCTTGCCTCGCTTGGTGATTTCATTGCGCGTAGGCGTGCTACCAGTCGTTGCAACTTGATTTGTTCTGAGCAAGCAAGTTGGATATCATTTTCAGTTTTCGCTACTACAAGGGTATAATCATCCGACACCCAAGCATCATAGTTGCTGTCAAAAGAATTTGGCTATGGAATTTTGTTTTGCCATATAAATTGGGATCAGTGATATGATGGTATCATTATAAGCAAAGTGAAAATTCCTTGTTACCCGAGTTTGCATATTCATCATGGTCAATATGTGATTTAAATCGGCGTCATCAGCTAATTTTTTAGAATGTGGCAAGAATACCTTTATGGATTGTAGTACATCCACTAGCGCCACTGCAATAATCCGAAAAAACGTGTTATTTTGCTGTTGGTATGTTTGATCGGTTTTACAAAAATATGTTGTGAAATCCTCCACATACCACAATGCTTGGGTAACCATGCCATAGTTTTTATATTCTGCACGTGGTTGATAATCACCCGTTGACAGTGGACTGAGCCGTTTGCGGGTTCTGAAAACACCAGATAAAGATCATCCAACGATTGTACCTGGAGCTCGGGGTCCGCTTGGTACGTAGCACATACGTCGATCGCTTGTCCCGCCTGCAATTCAATGACCTGACTCCTCGTGGTTAAGCTTTGAATTTGAGCATGTGAATCGTAGCCTTGCAAAGACACTTCGTATATTGGCTCCCTATTGAATGATATATGTCAATTCGGAACAACTTCATCTTTAGACACCATTAGATTGTATTTCTCACCCTGAAGTATTTTGTACATTAGCGCGTACCCAGTACACGCCGTCTTCCGGTCTATACCACGCTTCAGCTCGAACTTTTATGTCTTGATCTGGATCATTTGGTGGTATGACTTTTGTGTTTGAAGAATGTAACAAGGGCACCAAGCCAAACGGACGCATGTTGAAATTTTGATACTTGCGCTTCAAGTGCTTGTGTCCGCTGAACGCGTTTTTAAAATCATTTTGCACAACAAAGTGCGTAGACTTTAACATCTCTCTCTTGGATGCTATCAACGCTCGCTTCTTGCGCACACTGAGCTTATGTTGAGCTAGTTGACCTTTGAGTGCATTGAGTATGTTATTGAGATTGTCTATTTTTCTATTTTGGAGATCTGCAGGAACAGGAAAGCAGTTCAAATGAATGGCAGTGAGCGAATAGTCGGCTGTCAAGAAATGACACACTTGATTTGCAGCTTGCTGCTAGAATCAATAAAGCCTACCCTGCTCCATTTCGACTATACGTCTGTCGAGATTCTGTTCAATGAGGTGGTCGTACCACTATATTTTGCCCGTCCGTGAATTTCTTTTAGGATATTTTTTTCACTGCCAGACGCATCTCCACTGCCAGGCGCATCTCGCTTAAAGTAAGAGAAACCAACTCGTCGCCACAGAACCACAAACAAAAATTCTACAATTAATAGCAAGGAACCATATTCTATCGGGTGTGCCTTTGAGAGCTGTCGCTGCCCTTGCTGTTGCCGCTTATCGGCTCGGCAGAATAATATGAACAATCATACATCCACGCACAGCTGATCAAAATGCATATGTTTAATGAAGGAAAGGATGTTTTAGCGATCTAATGCTAGGTATTACTTCTGAGTAGCCTCCTTAAATGCCTCAAATGCTTTCTTAGCGCCTCCATTGTAAACAGATTGTTTGGCTTTTTCAACACCGTCTTTGTAATCGCTGGCTATTCCTCCAACTACCAGTAAAGCGGCAGCGTTGAGCAGAACAAAGTCAAGGATTGGATTACCCACTTGAAGTTCTCCGTTCAATATCCGTTCCAGCGTGATGGCGTTCTCATGACAATCTCCTCCCTTGACATCGGCAAGCGGATGGGTCTCTAACCCAAAATCTCTTGTAGGGTGCAGCGACTCTTTGACAATTTCACCATTAGCGTGTAATCGCCATACCTTTGAAAAAAATACATGATTAGGACATTATTCCCTTTTTCTGCCATATTTATGCAAAACTATGTCACTTACATCAGTCTCGCCAGCAGGACTGATCTGTATAATGAGAAAATCGTTCAGTATTTTAGCTTGCTGACCCAAACTAAAAAGTAATGCAGTATTACCTCATCTAATTTCTCAACACCACAAACCACCATGGCTTCCTTCACACCAGTCAATTTCAAAGCATTGGCCATAAGCTGGCCAATACCAGGCGAGTGTACACCGGTGACAGTTCGAGCTGGCCGGGCTGGATTGCTCATTGGTCCGAGTAGGTTGAAGATGGTAGGGACACCAATTTCCTTGCGAACTGCAGCGACGTTCTTCATTGCTGGGTGGTATGTTTGAGAGAACAGGAAGCAGAAATTGCTTTGATCCATGATATGAGGCACTTGGTTTGGTGTAACGTTAGCTATGTGACAGCCATGAGCCTCCATCAAATCTGCCGATCCTGATTTGGAAGATGAGGCCCGATTTCCATGCTGGCAAATGTTAGAAAATGGATATACACAAGGCAAAAATTAGCATCAGATCTCTACCTTGGCAACTTTGGCACCAGCTCCAGCGGCTACTAGTGAAGCTGTAGTGGAAACGTTATATGTGTCATGACCATCGCCCCCCGTGCCAACAATATCGACCACACAGTCTTCCAAGTGTGCATGATCATTATAGTTTATCTGAAGGGCAAATTCTCGCATGGTAGCAGCACAAGCGGCAACGATTTCTGCGTCGAGATCTTTCTGATTCAACTTCAAGCCAATGAGAAAGGCCGAGATTTGACTGGGGGTGGCATGGCCGGCCATAATGGCGTGCATGGCTTGAGCAGCCTTGTCGGGTCCAAAGTCACTAGGGTTCTGAACGAGCGTTTTGATTATTGCTTTGATGTCACCAGTGACATTGTTTGACTTGGACATGTTGAATAATGAAGGCGAAAGAGATGGTATGGTTCCTTGCTGTCGTTGGTAACATTGACTCACCCTTTTTTTTGCGACAATCAGTAAAATTCAACTCCGCTACATCACTTTGTTTTATCAAAGTCACAGCCGAGGACATGTTAAATCTGGCCGATATGTGCTGTGCAGATATTTTTTGAATGCAATGTCAAAAAGATATGGTTATCTGGTGCGCATGAGTGGAGGTGGAGCTAAACAGTGCTTAAATAATATAATCCGAACTATCGGATATACTACTTTTGTTCATAACCTGATACCAAATATAAACACCAATGTTAGGTTAATCAGAGTGTTTCTTTGACTTTTCCCTCCTCTTCTTCAGAAATGACAGAAAACACAACTACAAAACTAATAGAGAGACTGCAAAGTCTTGGGAAAGTATTGCACCTTCCCCAAAAAATGTTGACGCATGGCTTGATACTGTTGAGGCAATCAGTTGACATTTCGGCAAGCACGGCTAATCGTATTCACTTTTATACAAGAACCGTTCATTTACTAGATGCCCCGTATAGCTGTCAAAACATGGTATATATGTTGGGAAAGAATCCCCATAGCATGTCATTAAAGACGGAAGGGACCGTCGGCATAGCTGCTTTCACATTGTTGTATGGAGGCCAAGCTACTAACTTTTGTGTACGAGAGAGACTTCGGTCTGGGGAAATGAAGGATTCGCATATTCGAATATGCATTCAACATGATTTGTCTCAATACCAAAAGGACTGTCTCGAAAGTTGCTTGATCACTTTTTTATTTTTGACATACAAGACAAAGTGTGTCAACCGTACTATTTATCCAAAATTCGTATATCCAAACATACCTTGTGGTATGAGCGACAGCAACACTCAGGCGCATCATGTTCTTGAGAAATACAGTACCAGCAACCTTCAGAAAACGGTAGCTGAGGTCAAAACAGAATTATCCTACAAAATGTTCACATCAGTAGAAAGAATGACCGTCACCGAAAATGATGCTTCAATGGTTCGGCTGATAGAGTGGTTGCTATCCTCTCCTGACAGAAACGAGATTTCCAACCTGTTTTTTGCGACCGCCGAGCAATGTTCAGATATTGCAGAGCTTCTTAAGTCTAATACTGCTACCAAACATAATCAAATAAGACTTTTGTCAACGTATTGGTCGAAAGGTACAGTTATGTGACTTGGTTAATGAAAACCCGCTTTGTTTCGTGACTGGACACGCTCTGACGATGCCCTACCATCTTTAAGGGCCCTCCAGCGCAGTAAGCACCCCTTGCATGGACTCACCGGCTTTCTGGGCACTCGATCCGCTGTTCAAAACTCATGTCAAGGTGTTTACGAGGGACATTCACGCTCTGACCCATATACCTGAGTATACTGGTAAGTTGTATATCCCCCTGTTCAAGATTCAATAAATGCACCACACCATCGGTATTCATACCAGTGTCTTGGAATCCTAGATCAGTTCCCGGACCTATTCAGGTATAGCGGCCACCTTATTAGCAATGTTGAAATAATGGGGCACATTGTCGGCGTTGAGCAAACTCACTCGGTTATAATTTATACTGGTATGCGCTCACAAGATATTGTTTAGCTACAGCATCCGAAATCATATCTTGCTCACCGATTCGTAGTGGACGATGGGATGGGAACGATAGCATGTTGCCTGTGGACAACTGGCGGGTACAGTTCTCCAGAGTTTGAGCTTGGCCATGTTGTCAGAGTGCTTGGTAAGCTCAATGAATATAGAGACACTCGACAGCTCAATGTTCATGAAATATGTAAGTTGCCGATTTTTTGATGCAATTCTCTGATGCAGAAATTCATAATACGCTGGGCATGATTGAATAGATAGCGTAGATGATCCCAATGTGGAGATCCTTAACTGGCTGCAAATCAATCGACTTCGGGAAGATGTATATAGCAAACCGTTCCAAATTCCTGATGACATAAAACTTCATGGCCCTGAGCTTGAAGCCTTACTGAAAGAGAAGAGTGATGGTCTTATGCCCAACGCAGAGGTCGAGGTATGCTGAATACAGTATTATTGAATTTATCTTGCTTTCTACTTACAATTAACCTATTGATGAAAAAGGCAGCAGAAAGAATAGAGGTTACCGACGAGAAAACTTTGAAAGAGGCTCTACTTCGGTACTTGCAAGAAAACAACCAAGATGGCAGAGTAGAATATGAGATAGTCAGGAAGTCAAAAAGTGTGCAGACAATGGCCCAAGATTTCCTGATAAATACAGCAGCGGCTGACCAGAACCACCATAAGAACATTACCATCACTGTCCGTCAAGCCTTTGACGCACTGGTAAAAGATGGCTCACTTTATATTGTAGATAGCGAAATGGACATTTACCAGGTGCTCCAATTGGATGCCAACTTGGGCCAAACCATCATCAATGTATTCCGTGAGCTTAACATTGATGGCACTAACATTCACCATGGTACGTATGGGGGAAAAACAAGCTTTGAGTAGAAATAGCCATGGAAGGCTGTGGTTAGTTTTGGCTGGTATAAGCTTCTTAGTATCAGTTGCTAATAACATGCTCGGTAGGTGGAGTCACACAAGCGTACATTGGCGTGAAGGTGAAAGAAGATCCTAGATATGAAAAGATGACAAGAGCCAAAATATTTGAAGCGCTACAAATGTTGGTGATGGATAGTATTATATACCAAGTTGGACTACAAGAATACAAGCTTATAGAGTGAATAAACCATGTTTAACAGTAGATACTAGGATTGATTCAATTGCAATAGCCACGACAGCTCATAAGCAGATACCAAAACCCAGACTGAATTGTCTTTTTTTTTTTTTCTGAACTGAGAAATTTTGTTTTGTCCGCCGAACAGCCTTTATCACTTCTTTCACTTGAGCCTAATCATAATGTCAACACAGCCGCTCACTCAAGTCAACGGCAAACGTATTGCATTGCCTGTACGAGTTGAACCCAAGGTGTTCTTTGCCAACGAGCGTACATTCCTGTCATGGCTCAATTTCACCGTGGTGTTGGGTGGATTGGCCATTGGTTTGTTGAACTTTGGCGACAGGATTGGTCGAATCTCGGCTGTTTTATTCACTTTTATTGCCATGGTCGTTATGCTCTATGCTCTCTACACATTTCACTGGAGAGCCACCAAGATCCGCAACAGAGAGTCTGCTCCCTATGATGATCGAGTTGGTCCTACTGTTTTATGCATCTTTTTACTGGCTGCAGTGGTCGTCAACTTCTGGCGTAAGTTTTATTTCCCTGGTGTGATCTTTCAGTCATTGACTGGTGCTAATGTATAGGCAATTTCTTTTCTAGTTCGTCTTTCTGACAAAAACTAAATCAAGTCTGCCTTGATTCCAAAAGACAATGATTCTTTTTTTTCATTATATTTCAACGTGGACATATTCTGTCTTGTGGTCGCCAACTCCAATCTCTCTGTACAGCTGCTATTTTGAATGTCTTTTTTGCTTTTCTTTTTCATTAATGGCACACAGGATAAATGTCACTCTGAATATCCCATTAAAAAACCTCAACCATTACAAATATTCTTTTTTTTTTTTTCTTCCGTAGCAATGGATGCGATTGATCTGATTAAGAAGCGGACTGTAATGTTCCTTCCACATGGCAATTTGAACTCATATCATTTGCTGGCTGAGGACGGCGGAGTTGCCACAGAAAGTCCTTCTAGCCGAGAAAATACTCAATCAAATGTCTATAGACAAGCAACTTACAAAAATTGCGTGAATATGAAGCTGGTAATAAGACTAATAGTGATGACTATAGTATAGGAATGATAGTATTCTCGTGTTCCAGATTGTAAAAGGCAAGTCGGGCAAAATTTTGCTAGTCAAATTGAAATTTAAAAAAAAAGAGATGAGAAAGAATCAGTATGTTGTTGATTGGCGCACTAAGGTGAATACCACTTATGTTACTTACAATTGGTACGCTCGATGTATGCCTCTGGGCTATATAGTCCCAAGGTCAATCTATTGTCAGGCATGAGTTGTCCAGCTTGTGGAATGGCGGTGGGACCTCGTTGATCATATACCAAGACTGTAAAAAATCCAACCATCAAAGGGCGCGTTATGTTGACAAGATCCCAAGTTGCAGACGTGGCTGCCCCGCCTAATTCGGCAACAACAATAGTTTCCTTCTGTGGACTGATCACCGCTACTGTCAAATTGTCCGGTGGTATTGCCAGTGCCTGACGATCAATACCCCATTCCAACGTGACTGTTGACGAGCCAATTTTGAACAATGGTGGATAATGTGTGTTGGGAAGTGGAGTTTTCCAAGTTATGTAAGCGGGAGGGCCATTAGGGTTAATGATGACTGAGGGCATTGCAGTGGGCTGAGATGATGCTGCCGCTTCAGATTTACTGTTGGCTTGCGTTTGCCCGCTGCTAGAACCTGTTGTCCGTGCGGGTACTGATTTTTCCAGTTCAACTATGGTTAGTAGGGCATTTTCATAATCTTTCACTTTGTCAAGATTTTTACAAATACCAGCTTGAGCCGTAGATGGGACTTTAGCTTGCTGTGCCATCACCTGGCAAGCCCATAATAATACTATGAGTGTGTTGAAGATCACCATGAACAAGAAGGTAAAAAGACAAAAACGCTCTCAATTATGCAATTTAAAGAAATTCACATAATGCTTAATATAACAACTAAACCAGGAGAAAGTCAGGGCTAAATTATCTCACAGAAAATGTGAATGACAGACACGAAAAGGGGGGGGGGTCTTTTATTTTTTCGCCATTCTTAATTTACAAGTATAAATCAATTCTTCAAGTAGTGAACGCCACTCAGCTTGACTTGATGCGATTGAGCTAGTCCACCAGTACTAGCAGTGAACCCAATCCACGCAGACGAGTCATCATCAAGGTAAGATCTAATGTTGATGTTGGATACCGTCAATACCGGTAACATATTTGTACCCGTGTTCGACTGCACATCTCCTTCGTCTGAGAATAAAACTACAATGGCATTTTGCTGCATAAATAGTTGGATCTGTACATACATCCAGTCCCCGCTATTCATAGGCGGTAACTGTGAGGTATGCCCATGTGAGTATTTATGATGGGCACTATTTGTTTCAGGTGGAAGTCGACCATGAATGCTAATATGATTGGCAGATGGGTCAGCGCACCTGTCAGAGCTACGAGTAGAAAGTAGTTGGCTTAATTGGTTTTGTTTCGTATCAGTTACTTCTGTCAAACCTATCGTACCTGTCGTATGTGTCAAACTCTACAGCCAAACTGATGCATGGGCAAGTCTATGTAAGGATCCGAAGCAAACCATTACAATTTTATTTGCCCTCATAGCACAACCTACCTTTTGGGTATTCCACCATACCCGAGCTCACAACCGCCTTGCCAATCAAAATAATTTTGTGAGCCTCTTACAAACTATTTTTCTTTTCTGTAGTGATGTCTCACCTTCCCCGATCGCATTCTCGGCTGAACTCTGTATAACGAATGCTAAGCCATCGGCACCATTAGCTGGCCCTCCGGTATGGCTGGCTATTTTGAATGCAAAATCAACCCTTATACCGTCGTGCTCTTCTAGGCTGATCTTATTGCGAAGAAACGCACTTCCAATTTGATCAGTTTCTGCTGGTGTTAGTTGAATATATTCTCGCGCATCTTCGCTAGTGGTACCACAATCAAAACTATGCAAACTTGCTGATTTTTGCAACGAGAACGCTGGCTTTGATATGGCAGGCAAAGTTTTTGGGTTGCCCAGCTCTGACACGACATCGTAATTCACACCAGGGGTTTTTTTGAACTCTTTGCGGGATGCACGCCAATTAACGGAGCCTGTTGGCAATGTCGCAACGTTTTACAAGTAAATATCTATGTCTTGCACTAAAAGTATATGGCTTGGATAATGGGGATGGCCTTACCACTTTGTCGGCCCAGAAGCTCGCCGTTGCTTGCTGTTGCACGCTGACACAAAACTTGCAGTTCATGTTCCTCCATAATGCGGCGCCCTTTAAGCTCTTCAGTACGGCTTGGTGATAGCTTCTCACATCGTGCCTGATTAATTGCTTGTATAATCTTATGTATAATAGTTAGAATGTGAACTTTAAAAAGTTGGTATTGACAAATGTGTACCTTGTGTAATTGTGATTCAGATATTGCTTTGCGATGTGTTAACACCAGTGGCCAATTGGTTGTGTAGCGCCTTGTCACATCAACGACTTCTTCGCTAGAGAATGCAATGCAGTAACTCAACGTTTTACCCCATCCAGCACTATACAGTAGCGACTATGGTGTAATTCACTGCGTTTAGTTGGGTAACGATCATGTCCTAAAGAATTGGATACACTCACTTTATCAAAAGCGTTCTCGCAGGGATCACAGTGTACCCAGCGTTGCTGAGTCTGAGAAAAGATTTCTGTCCAGACATGATCTGCAAAATCATCAATTGTAGGTATTTCTACATATCTTCGTAAGGTTTTAGATTCTTAAGTTCACCTGTGGTATCCAACACATAACGTGCATCGGAGCCAACCGCTCTACAGCAAAGAGTAAAGCACTAAATAGAATATTAGCTCAAGCAACTGATCATATAACCAACATGAACATTTTTACAAACATTTGCCCACTCGCCACAACGTCCTCTTCTTGTTTTCAATAACTTTGCCGGGTTGCTTTAAAGCAAGGTGTTGGTGAAATTGTTACAAATTATTCATACGCCACATCCAAGACCTACTTGTATCGGGGAAAACGTGTCGTATTATGGCACTGCTGACAACTGTATAATTCAACAATTGAAGCGCCATGCAAGATATCATCAAACTCAGGTTTTCCATGTCCGATAGCCACCGTCTTTCCCTGCAAAAGCTTACGTATCAGATTGTACTCTTAGGAGGGTCAAGCGTCAGATGTATGGAAGTACCGAACAATATTGGCAAGATGGCTCATCTACCCAGGAAAAGAACGATTTGAACCATGAAAGTAGCTTTATAATCACAACATCTTCTAACCCCCAGTCTGGATAATTATCAAGCCCGTCTTCAGCTTCTTCATATAGCTGTGCCAGGGGCACATATTCTAAAGCAAGATCCTGAGAGCTCATCAGCTGCCAGTTCGTTTGTTTACAGATACGGCAAATCTTAACTTAGTCGCCTACCAATAGTTCTCTGTCCTCATAAATCAGTACTCTATTACTCTCTCTGGCTATCTGACGTTCAAGGCTGTTGTCGGACACTGGTATTAAACTGGCTTTCGTAAGCTCGTTGGCCAGGCGTCGAGTCAATTGTTCTTCATTGGCAGCTACCGGTCGATCAACGCGCTTAACATTGTTTCGGAATGCTAACCATTGTGAAGTTAAGTTTTCTATAATGGCGTTAATTTCAGGTTTTGACATTTGCCAAGTAAGTTTGTTATGTGGTGCCCTAATATGGCATGGCACTGAGCGCAATGAAATAAAAACAAGTCCCCCTTTCTGGGCCATTTATTATTTTCATAATCTACATTTAGCCGGTTGTTATTCAGTGTTCTCTCTTTTTTTTTTTTACTTTCTCATATAATGATTCCAAACACCTTGTATCGATTAATACGAACAGGCGTTGTCCATCCGTATGCAGCATACCAGACATACAAGGTGTATGTGTCTCGAGATCCAATGGGCGCCGAGCACTGGAACATGTATTGGATGGTCATAGCGGCTTATATGGCGCTTGAGCTTGTGACAGATCTTTTTCTGTCATGGTGAGTACACGCTTCTTCAAGGGGGTGCATCTTTACTTGTACTTGTGTTTACTTCTTTCTGGGGTGTTAACAACTGTATCTTAGGCTGCCATTTTACAGCATGGCCAAGCTTTTGATCCTGATATGGTTAACGGCCTTGAAAACACAGGTACCTAATACGAAATTTTTATTGAAACTGTGAATTTAGCAGCTGTATATTTTTAATTAATTGCACTGTGTATTGGCTAAATTTCTAAATCTTTTGACTACAATAGGGCTCGACAGTGATATTTCATGAAATCATTCATCCGCACTTGGCTGCGAATGAAACAGAAATAGATGAGGCTTTGGCTACCATACAGTCTCATGCCAAGACCAGAATGTTGTCATTCAGCAAAAGGGCTTATAGAGGATTAGAGAGCTTATTAGCAGTGGCTATTGCACAGGTGCGTGAATAGCCTTCATCACTGATAATGGTCATTATATATTAACCGTTGGTCATATTGCGTAGAGCCATATTTTACTGGATATGTACATGAAGCAACGGATGTTTATTGGATCGAAAAATCAGCGCATGATGGAGTCCAGTAATAGAGTTACCAAGTACAGCAGGCAACCGATCCAAGAACTGCAGGAACCTTTTGCGCAGTCTCAGATGCAAAAAGTCGAAGTTTCTGAACATAGGAGATTTTTAACCCCAGACCACACCCTGTCTGTCCCAAGCCATGGCCTGCCTGCACGCACGCCATCCCCTTCATCATACTCACGAGAGCACACTAATTTAAGAGGACCACGCTACCGAGAGTACAGCCGAGAACAGCAGGAGAGATACAGCAATGCTCGGAAGTATAATAACATGTACAAAAGCGGGGGCAAAGCTGCATCAGATATTTGGGTAGAGGGGTCTCGAAACAACAATGGCATGACACTTTTACCACCACGTTCTCGGTCAGCTGCACCGACGCTATACTAAGAGATCTATCTGAACATACTTGACATTCATCGTTCACTATCATTGTAGCCGACATTGTGCATACACAAGCCATACTGCACAACTTGGCATTATTCTCCGGTAGGGCTGCAACAGCCTTTGTATATATTTTTTTTGAGGAATATGATAAAAGCCTCTGTAACTTAAAACATTATCAAAAAGCATTACTGAAAAATAAAATATAGCCATTATGATCAAACAAGCAGCACGACAATGGAAGTTGAAGCCCTTATGTGTATAATTTTTGTGGTAATGTCTATGAAATTTATTTTGTGTATATGCATCCACTAGGGATGTAGAGCGAAAGACCAGCTTTCAAGGAAATATCCTTTGGACTATCTATCTATATGATATATATAAGAGAGCGGGTAATTTATTCCCAGCTCAATTGGAAGCCCTTGAAGTAGGCGTATTGATCCTTGGGACTGGCCCAGTCGCTAGTGGAGCCACCGAAGAAGGTTTCAAAGTCAATACCAGTGGTTTGGAAATCAGCATCACGGTAGTAGAGATTGTTCATGGAGATGATGCTCTTGCCGTTGTGAGAAACTTGGAGGCTACCGTCTTGCTTTCCGGGAGTGTTGAGATGGACAACTTGAGTAACGGTGTTCCATACACCGGTACCCCAGTTGAAGCTACCGCGGCCAAGACTGTCACCATAGTCAGCGTTGCAGATGACACCAGTCTCATTGCAGAAGTTGCTGACTTGCTTATCCTTGTCAAAGTAAGCGTAGATTTCACCGGCACCAGCGGTTCTCCACATGAAGCGAGTAGAGAAGCAGGAAGTGGCACTGTTACCACCAGAGCAGTCAGAGTGACCACCATACAAGCCCATCAACTTACCACCCTTGTTGAAGTCAAATCCGCTTGGGAAATAAGCATCATAGGTGAAAGTGATTGTGTTGGCAGTGGAGGGGATTTGAAGAGGAGTGGCATAGAATCCAACACCACCAATGGTGCTGGAGTCAGCAGGGTTCCATGAGCCAGCAGGGTAAGCGATCTTCATAACTTGCTCGCTGGAGTTGGTAGGGTTGGGAACCAAGTCCAAGTTTTGGTTGGGATCAGACTTGTCACTGGGTTGAGGGTAGGACCATTGGTTAACGTTCCATTGTGCTTTCCAGGAGTCACCGTTTTCGCCGTTGAAGTCATTGTAAGTCCAGCTGTTAGCCTTGCTACCACCGCTAGGGGCTGCAGAGCTACCAGAGCTGCTAGCAGTCTGAGTGGCACTGCCACTGCTTTGAGCGGGAGCGGCGGCAACGGTAGAGGCCCAGGTGGCGATGATGGCAGTGAATGCGGCAGAGAAATGCATCTTTGTTAAAAATGAAAGTATGGGGGGTGAAAAAGGAAAGTAAAGTGAGTGTGAAGGGAAGGTAATGAAAGATGTGTTTAAAAAAACTTTACTTCGAAAGTGGCCACTCTTTTATAATTGACGACCAAAGGGGTTGAAGAATTTGTTCCACAGCAAAATCTGTTTCGGTTCCAGACAAGAAACATTCTAGACACAGATTAACGAGCATTTTAACTCGGGCTCTCAAAAGTTCACCTGTATCTACCAGTCGTATATACCAAAAGAAGTTGGCATGGGACACTGACACTCCAGTACGCACAATCAATTTAATAAGATGGAGTCGTGAAGTGTGGGTTTTGTGCTACAACAGTGCAACTTGTGCTACATTGCACGACTTCCTACCACTTTCATGACTGATCATCAGTAAGCTTCTATATTTTGCTGACACAAATGGAACTTACACTAATCCGAACCAACACTAACGATTTTTTCCGTCTTGGTGATTTATCATGTTCCTCAATACTATTGTTCTACTCCTTTTTGCGCTGGTTGAAACCAGCGTCCAAAAAATCATGGGTCCTGTGTAAGAAAAATTCAGGCACTCGTAAAGCATGTCACACATAAACGTTTTGACCAATTAATTTTATTAGATTTTTTTTTAATCCGCTTTGGTTGAACAATGGAATTTTAAGCTATCCAAGATGCTATTAATGATACGTAGCACATATGTCTCTTGACGTGTTGCATTACATTGAAATACTTTTTCCTTTCTCCTCCTTCTTTTTTCAGTCCCTATTTAGCGTACACATGGAAGCCGTGTGGCAAGGTACAACTCAGTCAAATTAGGACTGTCGAATTAGTTTCAGACCTGAAACATAGCCAGGGACAAGTGGCGAATTGAATGTCATTCGTTGCCACCAAAAAATGGCTCGAGGATGCCAAGCGCAAGACATGGGTGCATGGCATGGGTGCACAGTCGGGTTCATTGCCATTCAATTTTGAGATTTTTCAAATGACGGTGGCTATTAGGCATACAAAAAGCTCTACGAAGGATTCAGAAGCAGCAAGAATATGTTGGGACATATAGTTTTATTTTCATGAAAATTCTTATTCTTTCTGAGTAATTAGTTTGTTTCTTAATTCTGAATGGTAGTGTATAAGGTTATCGTTTCGTACCTGTTTCACCAGCTTTAGCTGGTCGCCAACATTTTTCTGCGTGCTAGTATTCAATGTTTTGTCATGTTTCGTCAAAGGTCTCGGCTAAGAAGTACTACATTGAAAAATAGGTGCTGCTTTATCTGGGGATCGACTGCAAAAACCCTGTTGGGCATAGCATTGGCAGTGTTTCTTTGGACAAAAAATATGACGAAAACTGTAGAATATGCTCGTCTCTTCGATGAAGCAGTTTGCGGACATCACGGCTGGGCCACCTTGAGCTCCGTAGCACCACCTTTGCGGTGATCTACACATCTTGATCGCCGAAACGTTGAAATATGCTATTTCTGCACTCTAAACATCAGTTTCCTTTGTCACTTAGCCAGGAGCTTGGTAGACTTGTTGCAAGGAATACCATACGAGTTGGAACATGTCCCATAGGCATGGTGCTTAACAATGCAATTGAGTGCAACTGGCTGTTATCTTTTAACACTGATTACTTTGAGACCATTTTAATTCAGTCCGCCATACGTCTGGTTTCGCTTTTTTCCTTTTTAGTATAAATAACTCGAAACATATAGCGCCATTACCATTGAACGCAAACGACCGCCACCGTATGTGAGGGACCCGCACCATGCCAGACGCTCGGGCGTCGAATTGTCCTACTTCAAATCACCGCAATGCTCAAGAAGCATTCTGTTCGAACAGTCACTTTTTTTTTTCGTCATCCATTGCTCAACTACCACATACTACACGCCACAGCGGACTCGAGATGCAGCTCCCTTTCACGATGTAAAATTTGGTGGCTGTAGATGCATCAACGAAACAGGGCCTCGCGTTGCTGTCAGCAAATATCAGTCCTCTTAGTACAAGACACAGCATGCATACTATCCGTGTCTCGTCATACTATCACTGTCTCGTAATGAAAAACAACTTTTGCTCTTGTTATTATCAGTATAGAATAATCTACTTAATAAATATGAAAAAGGAGAAAGAAACGCTTCGACAAAAGGTATTTGATCTTTTAAGACTATAGAGCAGGTATAGAACATGGGTAAAAGATGGAGTAGACACTTGCACAGGAAATATAAGAGGACATTGTGCACTGAACAGAAAGAAGTATGAAATGTGCCAAGCCATCTACTTTCGGGATCTTCCAATATAAGCATTGGTAACTTGACATCCGAAATTCACAACAGAAGTTCAAAAAAGTTCAAGCAGCCGCGGTACATCTTATCGGAACCCAGGGAGCCATGATGT
Source organism: Umbelopsis sp. M5902 (assembly GCA_037039815.1). Taxonomy (NCBI): domain Eukaryota; kingdom Fungi; phylum Mucoromycota; class Umbelopsidomycetes; order Umbelopsidales; family Umbelopsidaceae; genus Umbelopsis; species Umbelopsis sp. M5902. The sequence continues at coordinate 72,475 of JAXQGL010000036.1, forward strand.
TCGCTTGTCTCTCTTTTCAGCTGCACTGTTGGCTGCCGCTGATTCACTAAAATCGGTTGAGTTTTTTTTAAAAAAAAGGTGCAAGCATGGAAGTTGCCAAGTCAAAACCTGTTGCTTACCTGTCTGCCACAGCACCTCCACCACGGAGCGGTTTGGCAATGCGACCAAAGTTCAACGCAGCCATAGCATTCTGGCTCTTTTGTGTTCTTGCTTGTTCAAGTCGTTCACGAACAGCTTGCAGCTGTGCTTCAAACCTAGTTGAGAGATGTGCATATGTCAATATATAACTTTTTGCCGAGTAAGTGCTTTGTTTTGCAAAATAACATACTTCTGATTTTGACTGATTAATCGCTCTTGGGCATCCTGCAACAACGTTTCCAAACTTTGGATGCGTTCATTCCTTGCGGTCAACTTTCTTTCAGCCAAAGCCACTTCTTTCTTGAGAGTCGAGTTCTGTTCTACCAATTGTTTTTGCACATTGGTCAGCTGCTCCAAATTACGCTCCAAGAACGCCATCTTCTTTTGCTGAGCCTTATTATTACTTGCGCGAAGAGCATTGTTATATTGCTCTCTAGTTTCATCTAAGGAGATCTCAAGTTCCACAACCTTTTCACATCGGTTCTGAAGATCCCTCATAAGGGCTTTTTTCATAACTTCGAAATCAGCTAATTGTTGAGCCATGGATTTACGCATCCTTTCCAGATCCTTTTCCTTTTCGCTCATTGAGCCAGTAGAAGAAGGCTTACTTGCAATGGCCGACTGCAATTCCTCGTTTGCTCGCTTGAGGTCAGACATGGCGGTGCTGAGCTTTTGATACTCTTCATTTTTACGTTCGACCTCCTTCTTGAGTTCCTCAATCTCTTTTTGTTGCAACTCTTTCTTGGACGCGTACTGATGCTCAAGCTTAACCTTGAGTTCAGAGATGGTCTCGGCAATGTCAGTATTGCGATTGAAGGCTTCCTCCTCTTCAGCAATGGTTTTATCTAACAACTCCTCATACTCCATCTCCAAAGACGTAAGTCTAGTTTCCAAGTCAGTGCGCTTAGCTTCCAATCCTTCCTTATCCTCACTTAAAGTTTTGATTAGATTTTCATGTTGTTCAAGCATGGACTTGGAATCGGAAAGCTCTTTACGAAGTTGAGCAATATCTTCCAATGAAATGGGCCCGGAAGACTTTTCTAGATCAAATTTGTACAAGGCATCGCGAATTTGTTTTTCTTTCTCAGAAATTTCGCCCTGTTAACGACATGGGTTAGGAATTATATATAAGCATTGGTGTGTCACCGACCTCTACAACTTACCGATGGATCAAAACCAGCCATCATTTCAGCCATTTTATCTGCTTTTCTTTTAATTTTTTCCTCATCAACATTGACTTTTTGTGCTGATCGCATGGCAGCCAGACTTTTCTTGAGTTCTTCAAGCTCAGCCTGAAGTTCTTGATTGGTCTCTCTCAGAGATTCCACTGTAATGGCACTTTCCTTGCTCTCATAAGAGACCTTTTGCAATTGAAGTTTGACTTCATTAAGCTCGCTGGACATGGCCTGGTTCTCTGTTGTAAGGTTCTTGTCTTGGTCTTTGAGGTAGTTGAGCTCCTCTGTAATGGTCGCAACCAACTTTTCGCCATTAGCCAGCTCAGTTTCCTGTTGAACGTACAAACAAATCTTAGCAAACGTTTATAATGAAAAATCTGTGTGCACTCTTTCTGTACCTTTTCGGCAATTTGATCCATGAGTTCATTCTCTCTTCGCAGGAATTCTTCTCTTTCATCCTTCTCCAACACTAATGCTGGTGTAGCCGGTCTAGAATCATCGCTTACGATAGGCTTGAATGCAGGCGCTGTAGCCTGTTGTGGTGCGGCTTGTGGTAGGTCGTTCTTAGCAGCCCGCTCCATGGTAACCCAATTGGCTTCGGGAACTTGGCCGCCTTGACGCCAGATGCCAATTTCGCCTTCAAGTGCTGAGATATATTGCTGATAAGTAACAGCTTCGGATTTTACTTTCTTAAGGAGAGCTTTGAGCTCGGCGGGTGAAAGATCCACATTGACTTTGGCTTTGTTCTTGATGGTCTTTGCTCGAATACCAAAGCGCAGTGTACTCAAAGTTTCTTGTTCGTTATAAGATGATGGTGAACAATTGATGATCAAAGTAGTCCTAGAATTTCCTCCCAAAGATTCTTGCAAAATACGAGTCAATTTACTATCACGATACGGGATATGGCTTGACTATAGTCATTTGATATTCATAAGATTAGCTTCAAGGCAGATTTGTGCGAGTGAATGCGCTAGCTAAAACAAATAATTACCTTGCCATCTGTAAGGTTATTGATGACCATTCCCAGAGCGGTAAGGGACTTGTTAATTTTCTTGGCTTCTTCCAAGGTCTGACCGGACGCACCAGTCTTTCCAACTTTTTCTGAACCAGCCAAATCCACCAAATACAATTTACCCGACTTTGCCGCTCCCGTATCCAAATTCTTTTGGGTGATGGTGATTTGAACAATGGAATGCGATCGAGAACTCTCGGCGTTCATGTCTAGTAACAACAGGTTAGAGAGCCGCCAAAAACAAATAATCAACTCCTGTCAAAATACTTGCTTGTGTAGGCCACCACTCTGGCATTTCCTCCGCGTCGCATGACCTCGAACACTTCTTCGGTAGACGCAACATAGACTTCCAAAAGACCTTTCACATAAACGCCTTTCACCTTATCTTCATGGATAGGTAGATTATCCTGTGAAGCTGCAATTTTCTCATGTAAATAATTATGCAATACGTGGCGTTGAAGGTATTGTACATGGTAAAACCAATCAAGATAATATCATTGTACTTACGATTGAGCAAATCACGGACTTTCTCCATATAGATTTCCATGTAGGAAACCTTGACGGTGAATTCCATATTGGCCGGAGCCATCAAGATACTTTGGAAAATCTGTTCGACGATACGTGGGATAATACCCTTGTTTCGTTCATCATCGATATCGGAGCCCTAATAAAATTCGCGAAAATTGCATGAATGGACCCAGTACAAAATATATTTCTAATCGAATTAAAAAAGAATATTTACCATCATTGTGAACGTTTTACCAGAACCAGTTTGACCATAAGCAAACACTGTGCCGTTATAACCGGCCACAACATCTTTTGAAAGAGGAAGACAAGATCAGCACGAAATCTTTCCAAAAAAAAAATGCACCCAACCAAAACACATATTGTAAATCCATTATTTCCCCCGTCCTCACCATCTACAATTGATTTGATTGAATATTCGAAAATTTCTTGTTGTTCTGTTTCCATGCCAAAGACTTTATCAAAGGCGAACATATCTTGAGTTTCTCTGCCCTGAGTGAGGAAATTAGACTCAAGCCAAAAAATTCGATATTGTACAAGTTTGGGGGGCTAACAGGCGAATCACACTAACCTTGAGTTGCACGGAAACGCCATCTGAGACATCCACGATGGGTACACCGCCTTCTCTCAATTCAATTGAATTCTGTGGTCGAAAGCGGCAAACGACTTTGATGTTGTTTCCTGACATTGAGACTCAGCGGCGTGGATGGGGAGGTATACGACTGATGTATATTTTTTGGACTGGTATACAAAGGTAAAAAAAACTAACAGGTGGCGAGCGCGGGGGGTATAATGAACACAAGCCAAGCCAGGTTCTGCGTTTCAGTGATTGCAAATTTCGTGGGCGGGCCAGAAGCGTCAAGATGAGCTGTTGTACAGGGCAGGCAGATACAGCAAAGAGTCCCAGGACTCACGTGTTTTTCTGCACGAGTTGAGTTTGGAATTTGGGGGCTGGCTGGCAACAGTTGTGTTTGTTGATGGGTGGCCATATTCGCAGTCACAGAGATTATCTGTCGGCCAATGAAATTTTTTACGTTATCTCAAAGTGTGTCATTCATTTTCTAGCAAAATTTCTCTTGCATCTTTAAAAAGCCATCGCACTTCCGAAGCTTTTTGCTTTTTCTTCTTCTCTCTGACGAATCTTCTTCTCAAAAACTCTCTTTTGATCTCGTGTTATAGATCAACCATCATAAGAAAAGAGACTTATTAGCTCTTTACATGTATATTCACGCTCACGAAAAGAACTCTGCCGATTACATTTGCGATCACAGTATGTTAACATTTCCATATCGATGTCTCAATCATATCATCACCACGTCTGATATTGACTTATTCTTATCCTTCCTTTCACAGTCTGGAAGTCCTCTGGTGCTTATTAATTATATCAACACTATCAAATTTCTTCAATCAACTACTCAATTATCTTAAAACAACAAAAATGCCTGTACTTACCAAGTTTGCTCAAGCCGCTTTGCGCCCAACCATGTTTCCCAAGAACGGCTATAGCCTCCTTGCTGTTCGTGGATTCGCTGCTGTCTCTGACACCCCTGTTTCCCAACCAGTTAGTCCTTTCCAATACTTTAACAAGGATGCTACTCCTGCTTCTTTGAGATTGTCAACTGGCCAAGTCTTCAATGGTACTTCCTTTGGAGCTGATAAGTCTGTCTTTGGTGAAGCCGTGTTTACTACCTCAGTAGCCGGTTATCCCGAATCCATGACTGACCCTTCTTACACTGGTCAAATTCTTGTGTTCACCCAGCCTCTCATTGGTACGTATCTCGATTACTCCGATAACGAATTTTTGAAACTAGTGGCTAATTTTCCTTCTGACCCGTTTATAGGTAACTATGGTGTTCCCGGTGAAACCAAGGATGAATTTGGTCTTCTCAAGTATTTTGAATCTGATCGTATTCAGGTTCAAGGTATCATTGTGAACGACTATGCCACTCAGTATTCTCACTGGACTGCTGTTGAGTCTCTCGGCCAATGGTGCCAACGTTTTGGTGTCCCTGCCGTCAGTGGTGTCGACACTCGTGCCATTGTTCACTTGTTGAGAGAACAAGGTTCCACTCTTTCCAAGATTGCTGTTGGCAACGATGCCCTTGTTGACCATTCTTCTGAGAACATTGCCTTCCCCGACCCCAACAAAGAGAATTTGGTGGCTCGCGTCTCTACCAAGGTCCCACTTCATTACAACACATCTGGAGATGTCAAGATTGCTGTTGTTGACTGTGGTGTCAAGCAGAACATCTTGCGTTGCCTCGCCGCTCGTGGCGCTGCTGTCACTGTTCTTCCTTGGGACTACGACTTCAACAAGGTCAAAGATCAATATGATGGTCTTTTCATCTCCAACGGTCCTGGCAGCCCTACCATGTGTACCGAGACTGTCAACCACTTGAAGGTTGCCATCGACACTTGGAACAAGCCTATCTTTGGTATCTGTATGGGTAACCTTCTTCTCGGTATGGCCGCTGGCTTGAAGACCTACAAGCTTCCCTTTGGTAACCGTGGCCACAACCAACCTGCTATCTGCGTTGATAACGGTCGTTGCCACATCACTTCCCAAAACCACGGTTACGCTTTGGATGACCGTAACATGCCCAAGGGCTGGAAGCGATTCTTCGTCAATGCCAATGATGGCTCTAACGAAGGTATCCGTCATGAGACTCGCCCTATCTTCTCTGTCCAGTTCCATCCTGAAGCTAAGGGTGGACCTCAAGACACTGAGTATCTTTTCCATGACTTCTTGCAAGCCGTTCGTGCTGAAAAGAGCAAGAACTCTACTATTCCAGCCTCTGCCATTTCCGAAGAGGCTGCTACTCCTGTTGCTGCTTATGCTTAAGCCAATCAGACAGTTGTGATCGCAAAGCATTAACCATTTTTTGCCAAGAGCTAGACATAATGCATTCTTGTTCTTGTGCTTTGCTTACTATTTTCTTTTCTGTTAAATATTAAACATCATTATCAATTTATCAAATAAATATTTTATGTGACCATACGTGAAAAATTCAAGGTGTCGTCTAGCGAATACATATTCTTTGAATTGATAGATGTCGGACTAGCATTTACCAGTATTTGTTGAGAGCCTATCAAGGGCTGATCATCGCAACCAGTGTATTCTACGTTTTCGCTAGCCGATGATAATCGACCTCAATCAAATAATTACGGCACGTGACATATGCCTTTTCAAAATTTCGCTATAGCTCCCACTGGGTATCTTGAATCAACCAGGGCAGCATCAACAAAGGAAACTGACTGCACGAGTAGGCAATGGCGTTTCCACATCCAAGGCCAAAACCAAAGTTCAGTCTATTTGCTGCTGATCCTCCAGAGCCGAGAATCAGCTTTCGTGAACGCATCAAGGTCTATGGCAGAACTATTCCCGGTATAACCGTGACCTCCTTTGCGTTGGGAATCTCTGGAGGGGTGTTGGTGGCGGCCATGTTCAAGCATTTCTGCTCCACCTCTGGAAAATCCATGACTATTCAGTTAACAAATCAGCTGGATGATATGAGGCATCATCTCGAAAACGGTGGTGGCGTACCGTACGTGCTCCAGGATGAGGTGAGTGGCTAGTACCGGAAGTAAAGAGCAATTGTTGGAAAAAGTATCTTGATACTCATCATCTGATACTTGCATTTCGTAGCAATTTGTAAGATCGTCGAGACAAAAAAGTGTAACCTACCAGCAGCAAGGAATAGCGGAAACTGTCAAATATCACTTGCAGCATAGTTGGAACCAAGGCATCGAACACCTCGCCAGTGCATTAAACTCTATCATTGAGCGATAGTTCTGTACGTAGTTTTCATACTTTTGACAACTAGATAGACCATTTGGTCATGTAAATAAGCATCCGCTCCCATCTCTCCCATTTTTTTTTTTTTTTTTTTTCCGTTTCGACTATATCTATAACTCTCTTTTACAAACATCCTGTTTTCTAAATGAGCAACTGGGTAAAGCTTTACGTGCGTAACAGAAGAGCGTGACAAGAATTCTTGTGTTAGTAATATCTGTACACTTTTTGCGGTTTTAATGCAAGCTCAGGCTTGGTGGTCCAAATTTTCTGGTCATTACCCCAATATGGCGCCATTGAAATTCAAAGGCTAAGCGCTGACCAAAAGTTTCTTTTTCGTTTTCAAAAATGAATTCAACAATTACTGAAATTGACGGTCTGGAATTCATCAAAGGCACTCCATTGAGACTTGGACCCGATACTGCTGAGAAAGGTAAAGGAAAACTAGACGATGTGTGCTTGATTTAACTATTTACTAACTGGTTGGGCATCCGGTGATTGATTCAGTGGTGGTTGTCGAGTTCTGGGCAACGTAAGCAGAGTGTGGGGATAATAGAATATCCTTACAGTGTCATAATCAACATAAATACAGAAAGCTAACCAAGTGTAATTTGACCTTTCTCTTTTTTTTTTTTAATAGCTGGTGTCCGCCGTGCCGAGATAGCATTCCCCATGTCAGCAAACTCGCTCAGCAGTATAAGGAACAGAACGTTATCGTGATCGGGATTACAAATGAACAGGATGGAGAAGTAAGCTATTTTCAGGGCCAAAAATGTCATGCACGATCGATCACCAACCGATTTTAATGTAACACATCAAATTTTAGAAAGTCAAACAATTCGTTAACAGCCAGGGCAGTTCCATGGATTACACCGTGGCCATTGACCGAAAAGGCGCAGCTAACAGAGGTAAAGGAAAAAAAAGCCAAGTGTCATTACCATATTAGGAGATTTTTGTAACATTTGTACCATTTCAGCTTTTATGGTGCCGACCAACACCAAAGGTATACCCGCAGCGTTTATTCTCGAACGAAATAAGCTGATACACAACTCGCACCCCATGGATCCTGCATTCGCCAACGTGTTACAGGCTGCGGTAGCTCGCTCGGCCGCTTCTCCGCCCAAAGCTTTACCACTTGTGACAGCTAGTCGAGACGAATTGATGCAAAAACCCAACAAGGAGTTGAGGCAAATACTCAAGGAACGAGGTATCTCTGATAAGGACTGCTTAGAGAAGAGTGACTTTGTGGACAAGATCATAAAGACCTGCAGTCAAGTCCAATACTATGCTTCAAGCTGATAGGTCCGTCGGTGAGCGTGACTCACATTGTCCTTCCATTGTTGGAACCCAGCTCAGTTGCCATTTTTTTTTTTTTTTTTTGAAGTAGCTCATCAATAGCTTTGATATAATCAAACTGAAAGGACGAGCACATTATTCGTAATAAAGTACATGGGACTGAGATAACAACAATTGTAAATGTTCAAATCTTAATTAAAAGTAATGGGTATTGGCAATATGTGGGAGGCAGCCTAGTATTATATATTTATGAAAGTCATAGTATAATTTATATATACTGCTTTGTTTGCAAACCCTAACCATCCAACCCGCAAATCAATTTCTTTTTAACTCTCTTCCGCTTTTTTTTTCCTTCTTGCCTTATATCCCTACCCCCCATTCCAACTGGGAACCAAGGGTCTGCTTGTCAAACCGAGATCCCTCGCCCTCCCTCACTCACCCGCTTGCATGTTCCTCTACGACATGGGAGGTTCTGGACAGCGCTCAACTAACATGACTGTAACTCAGCAACATTCAGAGTGTGAATGTGACGAAGCCATGACCTGTCGAACATGTAACAAAAAGCCCAATGCCAAAGCGCAAGCCAAAGCAAAGAAAGCTCAGCATGACGACTTGGAGGCATTGCAAATCACATTCTACGAAATTGAATCTTGGATAGAGAAGACCACTCCTGTGTTGAATCGAATGACCAAAGAGCTTGAAAAGGCATCGGTTCATTTCGATAAAAGGAAAAAGGAGCGACACCAAGAAAATGGTACAGCTTCAGGGTCCTCAACTTCTCAACCACCATCCAAGTCTGCAACCGATGAACAGCAACGTAGAGTTCAATGGACATTTTCGTTTGAACCTCAGGGCAGTATGAGTTTAGAAACCAATATCACTAGTATAGACCAATTGGTGGATGCAGTGCAAAAAATTAAACTCTTGGCAAAGCCCGAAGATCTACAAGAACAAGACAATCAACAAAGTTCTCAGGACACTCAGGATGACCAAGACAAAGACATTGGTGATCGACAGGGCGATGTTGACCCTACGCTGGAATTCTGGTCCACCGCTTTGTATCGCCGCCCAGAGCCACATTTCTTCGACAAGGGTGTGAACGAAACTGCACGTCAAGTGGCTGATCAGGTATCGCCCCAAATTTTGCAATACATCTGTCAAGTGTACTGGGATTGCTTGCATCCAAAGTTTTCTGCGGATTGGACTACATTCTGGCATCGTTCAGATGACCCCAAAAGAAATCAACTATGTGTAGAATCTGCTCTAGCTATTGTTTTCCTCCATGTAGTACGGCATAACAAGACTATCTGCCCCAATGCCCCGGATATAGCTCGCGTCTATTTTGAACGTGCCCGAGAGCTATTAACCGATTGCTTCGATACACCGGATTGTTCAACTATTGAAGCGTTAATGAATTTGGCCATGTTTTTGGTGCTTTGCAAAAAGCATTCTCAGGCTCGTTTATATATGGGACTTGGCATTCGCATCATGCTGGAACTGGGCATCAATAAGAGGAGCAATTTACCAGTGGATCGTGTATTACGTAAACGATATATCAAAGCCTTTTTGGTGGTGTACTACAATGATCTTATTCTGGCCGCATACATGGTGGACCAAGCTCAAATAGACGACAAAGCATGCGACATTGACTTTTACGAGATGATTACGTTGAACGAGCAGTTGATGGAATGTGGAGAGGCCAAGTTTGATGATAAAACCATTGCTAAAGAGACATTTTTTGTGCATCTTCTGGAATTGGCCAAAATCGGTAAAAAGGCCCAAGCCCTTACCGAAGAGCGAGCTCAGAACAAAACCGAACCCAATTCTCGATGGATCAAGAAGATTGCTGTGCTTGAGTCATCTTTGCATTTATGGTATCAACGCTTGCCCGATTATCTTCGTGTAGATCCATCACCATCATCATCGTCTTCTTCCAATTCCTCTGTGTCGTCTAACCAATCCTATCGGATGCGAAGACAGCAACAGCAGCCTTATCTGTCGCCGGGTTTGACACCTTCGCCACCTGATACTGCGTCTCCGCTTGATCTTACCCAGTGCATGGATGCTCAGCAACTCAAAGATCAATCTGCATTATTGTTGATGTTGCAATATCAGACGCAATGGATTCTGCTTCACAAATCTTTCTTGCCTGCGTCCCTGTCACGTTCGCCTACTACTTCACCAGCGGCTGATTCTGTGTTACGCAACAATTTCAAATTCTCATCTCCATCTAATGGCAGCAACAACAACAATTCCGCTAACCGATATGCCAACCTACCTCATGCTATTTGTACCGATGCTGCCAACCGGATCGTCGTCATTGCTGACTTGATCACACAGCAATACGGATGGTGTGTGTTCCAACAATTCGTTAATTGCCTATACCAAGCAGCTACAATCCACTGTCGCAATACGTTGAGCCGTGATGAAGGCATTCAGCGCAACGCTCGAGCCATGATCAAACGTATTTTGAAAATTCTTAGCAATGGCAGTATCCACTACCAAGGGTTGCCGGCCGACTTGACGGTGTGTCTTCAAGAGTTTCTAACGTTGCATGGCATGCATATGGATGTGGATGGCCAGGACACATACGGCCTGGAATCAGGTGATGTGGGCGACTTATGGGGCGAAGATGCTTCAAGTGACATGCCACCCACCGGCGTAGCCACGCCAAACGCTCCTAGATCGCAAGAATTGCTGCAGAAGTCACTTGTGGCAGATGACGGCTTGGACACTCTAATGATGGAATATCATGTCGATGGGTTGCCGGTCAAAATGGAGCCTGATGATGTATTTAAGGCTGATATGTCTGAGCAGCAGATCAAGAATTGGAGGTATGTTTTTTAACATGATAGAGTACTATGTATGCTATGTTGGTCACTAACGCGCTTATCATTAGATGCAAGTTCTCGTCCACCAACATTGCTCACTTGACGCATCGTAGTATTCCCTAATGGCCCATACACCCCTCGTTTTTAATTCTTCATCCCCACCTTTGATTAGACCGCTGTTACCTTGGCCAACCAACCCGTTAGTATAGTTTCTTAACGTTTCTTTTGATTTGTATAGTACATTTTATTTTTCCTGGCCCATTTTTAGTTTCCATTAATGGGGCCATCCTGCTGTCGCCCTGCGTTTTCTGCGGGACCAGTCTTAAGCAAATTTCCATACACTCAACTTGTATATTTCTGATTTTTCTAGTTTCCAACAAACTGTCGTTTGACCTCCTCTTTAGTAATATTATCTCTTAGCTGCCTTTTTCCTTCTTTTTTCCTTGTTTCTTATTCTTATTGATATCTCTGATTAAAAGGAAGATATACAAATTTTACTTCTGTGCACATGCAGATTGCAGTCCGATCAAAAAAAAAAAAAGTGGTGTGGTAGTAATAGTGAGGACAATGTTTAATACGATGCGTGAATAACAAGAACAAGCATAAAAGCAGGTACAGCAAGGCTGGAGGTGGGGGATCGAAATATAAAAAAAAAAACAAAGCAAGCAATGGAAGTGTGAAGCAATGTCTATTTGATGCGACAAAGTTGAGCTTCGTCCAGAACGGCAATGGATGCTCCCAAAGACCATCCAGTCTCTGCATCGTTGATCTTTTTGGCTGTCTTGACCATACGGTCCTCTGGGAGGCCGTAGCCGGATTTCAAGAGCTCATGCAAGTACGTCAACTCCAAACAATAGGTGGGGTTGGATTGGACTTCTTTGATGGCGCCAGGCACATGCTCAATTAAAGAGTAGTTCTCGGCGCAAATGTTTTCAGCCATTTCACGAACACTACCCACACTGAATTCCAGAGGCATGCCAAGTGGCTGAGTAACGTCATAAAAGTATGAAAAGGCGTACAGATCGTGGTTGGCAAAGGTATCTTGGAGTGATGGTTGATAAACGCCTGAAAACGAACAAGGTGCCAATGAACATTTTGCGTCCTTGTTCATCATTTTCTCCACCACCGCTCGGCATTGCGAATAACCAGCACCAGTGCCAACAAGGTCATGCTCTTGGCCGGTTTCCTTCCAAACATATTTCTCCGAATGGTTTTTGGGAAGGCAAGGATGTTGAACGGACTTTTGACCATTCCATTCCTTGATCATCTCAGCTAGGATGGTATCTCGTGCAGAATTGAGACCGTAACCAAGGTAAGAATGTTGGTATAGATCATAATTTTGCCCAGCAAAAGCCAACTGGTACTTGTGCTCTCCCTCAGCCAATTGATCGGTATCGATAAATTTGGGTTCAAAAACAATTTGGGTGGAACCGCCTCCCAAGTCAAAAATAGCAGCAGTTTCGTGACGGCTACCTTTGAGGTTGCCAAGCAAGTAATTGACGGTAATCCAAGCATATACACCTTCATCTCGACCGTCCATCAACACCACTCCATCCTTGGCCACAACAGGGAACGGGTACTTGCTCTCAATCCGATCTTGAACGGCCTTTAAGATAGCATCTGCTTTTTCTTGGCCAATAAGTCGAAGACCAGCCGTAGCCTTGACAGCAACAGGAGTACAGTGGTGGAGTTCAGTAGGCACAGTCTTGAGAGCGTCATCCAAGAGCTGATCCAAACTCTTTGCGGCAGCAACTGGGTCGTTTTCGTAACTTGACAGACCAGGCTTTATAGGCACAAATAGTTCGTCTTCAAGCTCAGGGTCGGCCTTGCAGTAATTGAAACGATATACATGAATACGTGAGCCGGACGAGCCAGCATCAATCATTATAGCATACTGAATAAGTGGTTTTCCAGGATGGGGTTGAGAGCAATGAGTGGAAGTTAGTTTGGGATTGATGTTTTCTACAGGTTTTTCTGCAAATCGCAAGGTATCAGCCATAACGAACAAACTAAGAAGTAACAAAAAGCTATGTCCCAAAAATAGCTTACCTTGTTCTACGGGTTTTTCTACAGGTTGCTCGACGGGATGCTCTATAGGCTGTGAAGGGGATTTAGGAATATCGGATATGCTTGCGGCTTCACTGGGGGCCTGTTTGACCGCTTCTTTAATCTGGTCATATTGGTTATTAGGGAAGAGCATCCACAAAATGACCAGGGTGGCACATGCGGCGATGGCACATCGCACCAGAAGGGTTTTTCGTTTGGGATTCGAGGCAGCTGAATTCATATGGCTAAGCATGGACGACAAACGGTTCCTTCGTCCTTTTATATCCGCCGAGCTTTTTCTCTGATGAGCAAGATGTTGACGCTGAGGGTTAATCAGTATGAAAGACAAGAAAGGAAAATCTTGAAAATTTCTCGACTCCCTTTTCAGGGACCCCGAGGAATGAAATATTGGTTCTGGTTTAACACTCCGCCAATCAGCGATGCGTTTAATTTGCTCAGCCAATCGTTTTTTCTCCAAGCTCAAATTGGGGGGCTCAATTCAAGCCAGGCAGACCGTGCGCTATTTTGTGTTTTGGCAAAACAAGCCTGAGGGAGTTTTTTTTAATTTCTTTTATCTTCTCTCCTTTCCATTGCATTTAAATCCTTCATGCAGTCGCTCAATAGCATGAAACTACCAGGTAAGCTGTTGTACCGTTGTAAGCGGTTTTTAATTGGGTTAGTGGTTATTCATGATCAAGCGCATTTGGCATCCACTCGCTTGTTTTGGCTGTATTTTTATGCCAACTACTGTCAAGTCTGGAATTACAACATCACACTACACGGTTAGAAACAATTCACCATTTCGACAATCAATTCACTGTGACCATCACTAAGAGATTGTTAATGCAACTCACAAGCTCTTCGACTTGTTTGTATTCCACCAACTCTTGGGGCTATGTGCTAAACACCTGGCCCTGTCATATTCAGCTAGTACAGAAATCAGGTTACCACGTCCCGCCCACCAGCCTCGCATATTTTATTTTATTTCCATTTACTTCTTTGCACTGTTCTTTGCACTCATCTTTTGTTATATATTGCCTTTTGTAGGAGACACAGATCCTCTTCGTGTCATATCCGTCGCTGCCAAAGATGGTCGATCCGGCCAGGACATTCAACTCAAGTATACAAATTATAAGATCATTGGTAATGGGTCATTCGGCGTAGTATATCACGCCAAGCTTGTTCAAGGCGGTGAGGACACAGCTATCAAGAAGGTCATGCAGGACAGACGGTTCAAGGTATGAGTGTAACTTTGAAACAAATCTAGGCATGACCTGACTTGAGCCACCAAGCGCTGACTTTATTAATTTTTTCCATGATTCTTTGCAGAACCGTGAACTGCAAATTATGCGTGTTTTAGACCATCCTAACATCTGTGCTTTGCGTGCCTACTTTTATAGTCAAGGAGACACAAAGGTATGCAAAAAAAATAATATTTCTTTTTTCGCATGTTGGTTGTCGTCTCTTACTTACCGAGCCTTCCGGAAATTTCAGAAGGACGAAGTATACCTTAATCTTGTCATGAAATACATGCCCGAGACGCTTTATCGAGCTTCTCGTCATTACGCTAAAGTAAAGCAACAGATGCCCATGCAACAAATCAAGCTATATATGTATCAATTATTCCGATCGTTGGCATACTGCCATTCGCTTGGTATTTGCCATCGTGATCTTAAGCCACAGAATCTGCTTTTGGACCCAGTAACTGGCATCCTTAAGCTGTGCGACTTTGGAAGTGCTAAAATTCTGGTTCAAGGTGAACCCAATGTGTCGTATATCTGTTCTCGGTACTATCGCGGCCCCGAACTTATTTTTGGAGCAACAAACTATACAACAGCAATTGACATTTGGTCGGTGGGATGTGTGACCGCAGAGCTTTTGCTGGGACAACCACTCTTTCCTGGCGAAAGTGGCATTGACCAGTTAGTAGAAATCATCAAAGTTTTAGGCACTCCAACCAAAGAACAAATCGCCACCATGAACCCTAATTACACCGAACACAAGTTCCCTCAAATCAAACCTCACCCGTTCTCCAAAGTCTTCCGGTCACGCACCCCTCCGGAGGCCATTGACTTGATTTCAAACCTGCTGCAATACAACCCCCATAGTCGATTGACCGCCATTGAAGCCATGGTTCATCCTTTCTTTGACGAATTGCGTCATCCTGACACTCGTATGGCCAACGGCCGCGAGCTCCCTCCTCTGTTTGATTTTACCGAGCATGGTAGGTTCTTGATTTTATGGCAAAGCAAGCAAGCTGAAGTCCGATATTAATCCATATTGCCTTTCCCTAGAATTATCCATTCGACCGGATCTCATACCAAAACTGGTACCAGCTCATTGCCAAGCTGAATTATATTCACGAGGCATTGACTTGAATAATTTTGTACCCATACCAGCTAGCAAACTCCGGCTCACATCATTGGAATAGGATAAGGAGACAGAGAGAGAGGAAGAGAGCAAAAAGTTATATAGCGTCTTTGTACAAAGTTTGGATCGGCCAGTTCCTCCTAACGCTGACCTCCATGTGTTTTTTTTTCCTTTTATTTTTTTTCCCTTATTGCCAAACTGAATTGGCTATATATTATTGTCTTGTGTAATAAAGATGGGTTTGTCCGCGGTGTTGATATAGGAGATGAAATAACCCGTGTCATCCTTTAATAAACTGATATATCTGTTGCTGAGAACAACCAGCGTTATGCAAAATATGTATGATGTTTATATGGTTTTCATGCTGCCCGCCACCGCACATAAAGTATGATGGATGGACAGGACAGGGCATAGAACAAAGACAAAATGCGATCTAGTCGCCACCAAGACATTTTGAACATTTATGTTTTATTTTCAATTTTTTTACTTTTCAAAAACGTAAATGTAGTCTGCCAAAAGGGAGAAAATTGGGTTAACATTGTTCGCCCACAACATCAACATTGGATACTTTTACAGAATAAACGTATGCTTGATAATGCGTTTTACTCCTCCTTCTTGACTTCCTCTTCAGCAGGAGCTTGATCTTCAATGTGCTCATTGAGGACCTCCAAAGCCTCCTTTACCTTCTCCTTCAATGCGGTCTGATCATCGAGTAGATGTAACAACTCGCTGGTCTGCATTTCCAAGAGCATACCGGTGATTTTGCCTGCATAAGTTTGTTCCTCTTGGTAAATAAGGGGATACAATCTCTCTCCGAGCATTTGCTTTTGCATCTCTGGTGGAGCAGATGCCAAATTGGCGGCAGTCAATTGGTCGTCACCATCCTCACCAGGAGAGTCTTGATGACTGGCAGCATTTTGAGGACGAGTCTTGCCACCGCGTCCACCTTGGTAACCACCGCGTCCACCAGCGGGACCTCCACGTCCGCCGCGGGGAGGACGAGGCATACCTCTGCCAGGGGGCATGTTGGGCATGTAGCCTTGAGGCATAGGAGGGTAACCAGGCATGGGTTGGCCTTGGGGAGCTGGCGACCATCTGGGTCTAGGCATCATACCACCTTGAGGGAACATGGGGCGCTGACCTTGAGGCATGTAGCCACCTTGGAAGAACATGGGTGCTCCAGGCATGTAAGGAGGGTTACCGGCACCACCACCACCGCCAACCTTCATTTGTTGCATACGCATTTGGTTACGTTGCTGGATTTGAGCCTCCAACTGACTGCGGCGAACCTCTTTGCGTTGAGCCAATGCCACATAGATAGGCTTGGATCCAATCATGCGACCGTTCATTTCAGTCACAGCACGAGTGGCTTCATCGGGTGACGAGAAACACACAAAACCGAATCCCTTGCTAGCGCCAGTGGTTTCGTCGCACATGATCTTGGCACTGGTAATGGTTCCATACACCGAGAACTCTTGACGCAGCTTTTCATCATCAATTTCATCATCCAAATTCTTGACATAAAGATTGACACCTTGATATTTGCTCAATTTCTCCAACTTGGCTTGTTCATATTGCTTCTTAAGCTCTTCTTCACGCTCATTCTTCTTTTGAGCACGCGACACGAAAAGTGGCTTGCCCTTGAACTCTGACTCGTGCAGCTCGTCAACGGCTTGCCTGGCATGCTCGTGTTCCTCAAAGTTAACAAATCCAAAGCCCTTGCTGGTACCATCTTCGTCACGTTGAATGACAGCAGAACTAACTGGGCCATACTTTGTGAAAAGTTGTTCAAACTCTTCATCGGTGACTTCGGGATCAACGTTCTTCACATAGACGTTAGTGAAGTTGGCCTTCATCTCATCAGCCTTGGACATACGCTCCTTGCGGGGGATGTGGTGACCAACATACACCTTCTTGTCGTTCAAAAGCATACCATTGACGTTCTTGATAGCGCTTTCGGCAGCCTCGCTAGTTTCATAATGAACGAATCCATATCCCTTGGATTGGCCATCTTCATCAGTGGCAATCTTGCACGAAAGAATGTTACCAAAGGCAGAGAAAGTGTCATGAAGAGCCTTGTTGTCGATGGAAGCATCGAGGTTCTTGATAAAGATGTTGCCAGAACCAGTCTTGCGCAACACTGGGTCGCGTTGAGACCACATGATTCGGCAGGGCTTGCCTTTGATAAGGCTGTAATTGAGCGACTCAAGAGCACGTTCACCTAAGAGATGTATAACATTAAACATAGCTATCACAGCTAAACAATGCGCTTGTAAAGCACATACCATCTGCTGCGTTATGGAAATTGACATAGGCGTAACCAAGGCTGCGACGGGTAACAGCGTCTCGGCAGACTCGGATGCTAGCAACCGGGCCGATCATGTTGAACATCTCAAACAGCATAGCTTCGGTGACGGACGAATCCAGTTCGCCAACATACAAAGAGGCAGGAGCGCTAGCAGGAGACGGCAACGACTGTTGAAGGTCCTGAAGATCAAACGCCTGTTGAGAGGCGGAGTCGGGCGACTCGGGCTTGGAATCGGGAGTAGCGGACATGAAAGAAGTGTTGGTTTTTTAAGAAGTTGTTGTTGTTAAAGTTTTTGTTTTAAAAGGTTTTTTTGAAGACAACTGTATGGTTGTAAGCAAGTTGATTATGATAGAACAAAAAGGGTTATTTTGTTTTTTGTATGAGTTTTTTTGGTTTTTAAAAAGATAAAAAGACTGAAGAAGACTAGAAGATCTCTTCAATCGTATGATTTGTTTTTTTAAGAGTTTTTAGAACTGAACAAGGTGACAAGCAGACCTCGTATGGATACTGAAGCTGTCAAAGCTAGATGGATGGGGAAGGGGAGATTAGAGAACCAAATCTGTATGGTATCAAAAAAAAAATCTTTACTTGTTGACAAGGCAAGACACGTCATGAGTTTGATACATACAAGTACAACTTGAATCCAAGACAAAACCCATACTTGTATCAACATCGCCTTTTCTTGTTGTCCAACCTACATTGTTATTTTTATAGCTGTGCATGGGCACCAGGGCTTTGAAAAAGACTAAGATAAATACATATCATCTGAAGCTCAATATTAAGTGGTATCAATCAAATTTCAGCTGCTATCAATCCGTTTTCAGCTGGTGTTAACAGCTTGAATAACGGCTTAAAAAAAGCACTGGCACAAAAAGGACGCCGCCATGATAGACCAACTTCCAATTATACTAGTTGCAAAAACAAGATAAGCCATAAACTATTTGAAGACCAATATTTTAAGCATAAGTATTGGCTCGTGGCATTGTGCATGATAACATGCATATTACTTTGCAAAGTTACAAATGGTCTGCAAGCTCTCTACAGTTGCCCATTTTCAACCGTAGCCATAAGCCCTAACGTGTGCTCGTGTAATGCCATATATTGAAATTCATATTTGTACGTTATCTGACCGGAAGCGCCTCAATGTACCACAACAACAGCCTAACAATTGCGAGTTGACCTGTTGCCCTTTATCATATATTTCAGCAGCCATCTTTTTATTCTCATCCGCTTTCTTTCTCATTCTCCTTCGATCCATTTGGCGTACGCTGGCCAAACAAATTCAATTTTTTTTAACTTCTCATTCCATACTATCGTTAGAAAATCCATCCTTGTCATCATCTATATTTTGCTGCCCTGAATTCTTGGTGTAGCACAGACTAACAATGTTAACGATATCACAGACCCACGAGTATCAAACATCATCTTATGCACATCGATCACAAGTTTTTGATTCCAAATTCCTGAAAAGATGGAAAAAACAAATGTCTCCAGCATGGCGATTCTACTATTTTGATTTGGAGCGTATAAATGCCAGCATAGTTCAAAACCAGTCATCCAAAGTGCTTGCCGAAGAGTATGTCAAGGTAATATCTAAATTTCATTGGGTGAGGTCCATGTTAGGAACTCTCAGGAGAAAAAAAAATTGGTTTTTAATTGTTGTCCATTGAACGCCCATTGTATTTTGGCTAAATAGGTATCCGAGTTTATCAAAGTTAAGCTCGGAGAATTACAAAGGCGTATCAAGTACGCTACACAACATGTATCGAATGAGACTAGCTTAGCCAATTTTTTAGAGTTGGAGCAGGGTCTTGATGACATTACCGCTTGCTTGACAGAATTGCAACTGTTCAAAATAAGGCATGTGGAGGCACTTCAGCATATTCGACAACATAGCAATATTCCGTATTGCCAAAAAATTGGTGATCTTTTCTCCAAAAATACTTTTGAATCGTTGGTCGTCCAGCTATGCCAGTTGTATGATTACCTGCGCTCCACCTTTTCGCCAGAAAGCCCGCCGGTGTCACCTATCTCCTTAACAGCCGAGACATGTGCACCACGAAAAACTCAGGCGTGGTGGGTTCATGCCGATAATTCAACAAGTCTCATGATGCATTTTCTCAAATATTTGTCCCTCACCACCCGAAATGACTATCAAGAGTCGATCAGTACAAAAATCAATTCCATTGTGCTAGATAACCTATGCCAAGCTGACTCCTCCAAGATTGTGAAAGTACAATTGTCCAATGCCAATCAAGAGCTTCGCATCAAAACAAGGGATAACGATAGCCGCGTTCAATCCCTGAAAACCAAACAAAAATATCTTGATAAGTGGTTAAATAAGGAATGGTCATTGTCCGACTTGGTAAAGAAATTGCAAGCACAAGGCCATGAAACGAAATCAGTGGAATCAAAAGCTAGCTACATCCAGAACTTGATTGAGACGGGGTCCGTTCCAGGTAAGTCCATCACTAATCGCAAAAAGACGGACGAGATTAGCCTTTTTATGCTAACAACACCTCCAGTGCTGCAAACTGTGTGCGACCGTGTCACCTTCCAATCTTCTACTTACCCCTATATAAAGGTCACCATAGATAGCAATCTCAAAATTCAACGAGAATGCCTGAAAGAAGGACATAGTTGGCAGATGATGGCGGACGATGCGTCGGTCACCGACAACGACAACTTTGTGCATTTTCCATTTGATGTCATCAAGATTTCCATTGAAGAATCAGAAGAGAACATGCCACATTGGTGGCACGAACTTGTACAATCGAAGCTGGTAAGGGGTCGTTTAAACATCTATATACTCGTTGCCGAGATCGGAGATTCATGACTAGGAGCTAAACAACTATGCTTTCGTAGCTTCAACGGGTACCGGAAGTCTACAGCGGTATTGACGGGCTTGCTGGCTTCATCAAAAACGACATGAATAGTCTGTCAAGCTGGGTAAGCAAATTGAAAGAAAATGCCAAAGTAAGCCCACTGACGAGGGTGCCATCTATCTTTTCAAAACATCGCGAGAAAGGTACCGCTGCCACATCAATGACAATTGAAAGTGAAGGAAGCACGATAGTCAACGTTGGCGATTATCGGACGATAGCAGACGAAGACTGTCAGAAAATCAATTCTGGCTGCACCACTCAGTATGGATCCGCTGATTTAGAATTGGGCAAATTGTGCCCAGAGACGATATCGGCTTTACCTGACCGAAGCAAAACTCGATTGATTGTTCTTGTATCTTCGTTGGCCAGCAGCATGCTCATTATTTCCTGCTTGCTATTGTTTATCCTTATCTAATGAAATCCTAACTAGTAGAATAATGGATGTTTGTAATTTTGTTTTTTTAACATACGGAACTTCTTTTTTTCTTTGTGGATAGTAAAAGTGAACTACCACGTAAAATTGCAGTGCGAATTATAAGCTATGTTGAAACATTTCGAAATTTCAAACTCAAATTTCTGTAACGCGCGCATCCCACAAGCCACCCTTAAGTGACTGTCTTTTCCGTTCGGGTTGATGCTGATTTTGGCAGCAAGCGCTTTTGGCAATTTTATCCACTACATAAACTCATATACTATGTCTCGAGGTGGTCGTGGAGGAGGCAGAGGAGGTGGCCGTGGTGGCGGGAATGCTGCCATGGCTATCATGCCATACGAGCTCATGGGCGATCTCGGATCCGGTGGTCTGTTTAATGTACAGACCGACTTGTTTCCAGTAAGTATTTGGAGCCGAAACGTGTTGGAAGGTACACATTCGGTCAATGACTGATGGGCTATCACTCATAGGAACGAAGCCTACCTGTGCAACGAGAGCCTACGACTCGAGAGAAGGAACAGTTGGCGGCAGCCAAAGAATATAGACAAGCTATAAAAGCAAGTGCCTATTACCTTAGACCGCCACCTCCACCCAAAGGTCAGTGAGCCACTAGAACTACCATTCTACCCAAAACAGAACACGGCAATTAATCCAACTACACAGATATTGAACGTTATTCGGACCGATACAAGGCCGATCAGGATAAGCCTCCGTCTCTCGTCAATATATCTTCTAGTATGTAGCATCCACTTCGACTGGATCTAAATGGTATGACTTGAACAGCTTTTACTGACATGTTCTTTTCTCAAGATACCTCATTCTTTCCCGAAGAGCTACACAGTATTCTTGATCCAAAGAAGAGAGGTGAGGGATTTGCTGCAAGCTGTTCATCAACCTTGGTTATGTATATTAATTGGTAATTCATAGTGAAAACAAGGAAACACACCTTTGACGAGAATAATGCTTTACGTGAATTGGATGCACTGACAAACCAGGCAGAAAACGGCGTGAAAGATGGTGATGATGAAGAAGCGGACGAAGAAAAAGATGGCCAGGGATCTGAAGCAGAAGAGGAATATGAGGACGAAGATGACTTGGTGGACGATAACGATTATAACCAAAATTACTTTGACAACGGCGAGGATGAAGAAGTTGATGATGATGATGGTAAGTTCAGTTACAGCTCAAGGCGCTGGAAAGACACGGTGTGAATTTACTAATGTTTTATCTCTCTATAGGCGACAGAGGTGGCGATTATTATTGAAAGGTCTTATACATTCTTTCATATTACTCAATTCTCATAGAGTTGCTGCGCATTCTCTTGCCTTATACACTAGCTATCCTCAATCAAGCAATCAAACATTCCATGCATACCTACACTTTCTTTTTTCTTTATGTCTTGTCAATCTTTCATCATTTTAATACAATGTCTACCAATTTTGTTTTCATCACACACTATACAAAGCTATCACTTAATATAAGCGGATTTGGGAACTTGCGAATAGAATCGTTCAATATAGTACAGCTTATTGTTGCTTCTTGGCGGTTTGCTCAAGGGTTTCGGCAGCGCGGTCAATGCGCTTGAATTGCCAAGTCCAGGCAGCATTGTAAAGGAAAGGGCGAAGATCGAATCGGTTGTCGTCGGGACTGTAGCTCTCGGCATGATATGAAGGCGTCAAAGTTGTTAATTTGTGACGATTTATAGAATAATAGAAGAAAAATCGCTTGACTTTGGCGGCAACTTCAGTAGGCGAAAGATGATCACCCCATTCATGAACCAACTTAGAGAACATAGAGAACGGTCCACATTGGCTGACCTTACGCAGTCTTCCAAACACAGACAGTTCGTTGTAGCTCATGCCCATGTCGACTTCATCGGATTGTACATAGTCGGCAGTAATAGGCTCCAGCTCAGCCGTAGGTGTGGCTTCCAAAAATTCGGCGAGAATGGGCATATCAAAAGCCTTTTCAGCATAGGCAATGAAGCGCTTGAGATCAGTCTTACTGATAGCCCCAATGGGGTTGATGTCTGCGCTACTGCAGTCATACTTGGTCAGGTATCCACGCAAGCTCTCATCGACATTAGCACTGCCTAGTACCAACAGACTGCCGGGCTTGTTTCGACACCAAGGTAGCAACTGAGCAAACAAATATGCGAGCACCATACGTAGACGAGCTTGAATATTCTGAAGGGCCAAGTTCTCCGTTTGTGACCCACCATGTACTTTGTATGTTGGTGTCTTGCCTGTAACATATGTAAACAAAGTATGGATGGACTTTACTACAGCGTCCATATTGAGATCAGTATGGTAACTACCAATGACCTCGGCCAATTTTTTTGCTCGTTCACGGGTCTCTTTGCTAGAATGTTCGGTACCCATGAAGCATGTATGGAAAAGATGTCCAGCGAACTCTCTGGGATCTTGAGGAACATAGTCATCGCCTTGGTGGGCAATGCGGCGAGCATCCTCAATCACTTGTTTGTTACCTTCTTGTGCAGATTTGACTACTAATCGACACATGGAAGCAACAATGGTGGCTGTAGCACAGCTATCAATACCACCACTGAGAGGTAAAAAGAAACCACCAGTTTTAGACCGTCTAAGATAATCCCACATCCAACAAGCGGGTCCCAAAGCAATCTCCTCTTCTGGTGTATGGTATCTTGGGGGTCGGCTTTTATCAGGACTGATGTGAATATCACCATCTAAGCTGGGTCTAGAGAGAGCAATATCTGCTTCTACGCGGTGATATGCCTCCGTCTGACTGGCTTGCATGCCACGACTAGCACATCGAGCACGGAAAGCACGTACGTCCTCAATATCAATGGTCGCCGTCACCACTTCCTGTGAGTGTCCGTGTGAGTAATTTTCAAACAAGGAACACAGATAAGTGACCAATTCATACATACCACATCGTTCAGAGAAAACTGCGAGCCTTGAGCAACGATTTCACCATTTACAGCAATCAGCGCACAACCATCGTAATACAATCTGTCGCCGTCACAACCTTGTTGGTTGGAATATAGATAGACGCCACCGAGCTTCTGAGTAGCTTCTTTTATAAGCTCTATGCGTGTGTTGAGCTTGCGCAGTTCATGATGGCTGCCGCTACTGTTAGTAAATATCTCCACACCATCTAGGCCCATGCCAATGTGAGTGCTAACGAATCGCATTAGTTGTGTTTCCTCTCAAGTGTGACTGATAAGTCTATGAATGCTTACCTGCGAGGTGTAAAAAGCTCTTCACAAGTCTCAGCTCCAATGCAAGTATCTCTAGCGCTGATAACAGCATCGCCAAATGGAACAGTCTTTTGACCAGTGATTTCTTGGATCATGCGGGGCAAGTAATAAGGTTCGACCTGTTTTTCTTTCATCCAAGGTGTAAAGTATCGCATTTCTCGATAATTGCCATCATTGGCCAAGAACATCTTTGGTCGAATCATCAAAATTTTGTTGTTCAAGACAATAAGCCGACAGTTGTACTTTACGGTCTTGTGCATGACGGGCCTGAAGTTCCGACATTTGTTAACATACCGTTGTCATAAACCAAAATCCAAAAGGCAAATCCCTTACATGCCAATATCCAGCAAGATATCATTAGTCTCCGGTGATGCAAGAATGCTTGCAACCATCTCCCATGAATGTAAATATGTGTCACCTTCGAAAATGAAGATATCAATATACTGTGACAGATACCACCATGTACATTGAATTTAGTACAGACCTTCCAGAAAATGATCAAAGCATCCGTATCCGCTGTTGAACGTGTTAGAAGCAGAAGAAAAAGAATTCAAACTTATAAGATTAATTTCCTCTTACGTTACTTCAAGTTCTGGGCCAACACGAAGAGTTGCACCTCTTTCTTTAGCAACCCGAATACTTTCCATAATTCTCTCCAAATTTCCTGAGAAATCCAGAGCCCACTGGTTCAGCGAGCATGTTGCAACTGTAATGCTGCGACGTGTCTTACTGTTAAAATACTTTTGACATTGTGCTTGTTATCGGCTCAGGTAGTGCTTACAGATGACCCATAGCTGGTAGTGCTGTCCAAAAAGTACAATGCCCGCCGTCACGGTAAGGGTCAAGTCAAACGAGACGTCAAAGCCACTAAATTTTTTTTGGCAGCAGGCTCATTGACTCTGCTTAGATCACTTTCAAAAGTCATGTCACAACCCACTGCTGAAATTGTAGACGATATTCTTTACTGTTCTCGATACGGCGAGCTGGAAGATCTTGTCAAAATGAATCTCCCGGCATCTTATTTGGTGACAGCCGACGAGTCCGGAAACACAGGATTACATATGGCTTGCGCCAACGGCCACTTAGGTATGTTCCCGCCTCATTGTAAACCAAACTGACTGACATACAGTTTGCTTATATTGAAACAATTCACAGAGGTCGTCAAGTATCTCGCAGAACAAATTGCTACTTTAGACGATGCTGCAAAGTATATCAATTATCAAAATGAGCAAGGTAACGCCCCACTGCACTGGGCGGCGTTGAACGGACATTTAGAGATTGTGAAGTTGCTGGTCACCTCACATGGAGCAGATATGAAGGTATGGGGGCCGGATTGAATTGTTTTGATCAACAAATCGGGGCATAGTTAACGTGTCTATTTTTCTGGCAGATCAAAAACTTGGCTGGCAGATCACCTATTTATGAAGCCCAAGCTTACAATCACGAACAGGTTGCAGAATTCTTTTTGGCAACGATGGTAGAGGAGAATGGCGAAACAGCAGGCGGAGAGGAAGAGCAAGATGTGGTGGAGCAAGGACCTTCGTCAGGGAGTGGTACTTCACGAGTGACTGCCAACGAGCAGTAAGCAGGCCAAATCTAGTTTCCTTATATGGGTGAATGTTGGTGTTTCGTCAGCCAAAAAGGCAACTTGACAACTTTTTTACTTTGTTGTTCAAAGCTGTTTCCATTTTCATAGTTTTTCTTCATCTTCTTCATAATACAAATCATTCTTTATACACATCATGGGTTATTGCAGTCGTTGTGGTGAGATCTCCATTGGGGGAAAATGTCGAAAGTGCGGTGGTCGCGCTGTTGGTATGTATTGCCTGAATCGACTGCGTATCTGTTTGAAATTAGTTTTTGTTTTTTTAATATATGTCTTTCATTACAACCAGCTTCGATTGCTACTGGTTTAGGAACAGATGGCCATGGATCTGTAGTTGATAGATGGCAATCGCAGTAAGTCGATATGTGATTTCGATCATCCGTTGAAAGGATACTTGTGTTTGACGACTTTGTACTTTTCTTCAGGTACGCTTCAAGTATTCTTGGAACACCAGATGAGAAACCAGAAAAAACAACTAGCACACCTCCTCTCATCGGACGACAAGCATCTCGAAATTCTTACAGTCGATCATCCCCATCACTGGCTGCGCGACGCTGTTGCGCTAATTGTAACAAACGTCTGTACGCAGATACTCTATCATATGTAGAGGGTGACTCTACTCCACAGCATTATTGTGCTGATTGCTATACCCGATTATATCGCAAAGGATCCTGCCGGCAATGTTTCAAGAATGTCTTCCGCAAAGATGCACATATCGAACACAACAACAAGTTTTGGCATAAGGATTGCTTCACCTGTCGCGTCTGTCGAACCTCTCTCGGCGACGAGCCTATGGTTGATCTGACTGGAAGACCTTGTTGTGAACCTTGTCTTATGTCCCAGCAAGGACAAAGACATGCAAAAGTTGCAAACGCTCATGAGGAACGCGTACTGCCATCTCCAGATCAGGTGCCTGCTTCGCCAACTCTCAATAGGTTCGACTCTGTCTCCTCCTTGTCCTCTTTTGCATCTTCCAACACCTCATCTTCACCATTTATGCGACCTCGATTGGACACTCACCTTTTTAAAAGTAATGATGCTGGATTTGTCAGCTCTCCTGTTCAGAGATCCCCTCAAGACACTATTTCGAGAGCTACAACTCCGGCTCTTTCTCAAACTTCGTCTGGCTCAGTAAGGTCCATTGATAGTGTGTTCAGCAATGTTTCTTATCAGCCTCTTGGCGGTGATAAACCATCAAGGTATAATCGCCAGAGAACCAATTCCATGCCTTCGCTTGCTCAAGACGCGATGAGTGCTGATCAAGATGGTAACGAAAAGAAAGCATCTCCTCCCAGTCTGCAGAGACAGCGCCGACAATCCACCTATTCATCAGACCGCGCACAACGCTGTCATCAATGTCATGATATCGCTAGCGGTATCACTATCCGATTACCGAAAGCTGACGGCTATCAAATATATCATCAAGCCTGTCTCCGTTGTGCTGGCTGCAAGGACATCTTCACAGAATCTGATTTTATTTCTGATGGCGACGCCATCTACCATCCTCAGGTTAGTAAGAATTCTTGAAGGAAAGCGAATACTAGATCAAATTATTAACAATGCTTGAATTTAGTGCCGACTACCTTCAGTAGGTGGTATACGATGTGTTCAGTGCTTCAAAACTGTAAATGGAAAATACTTTAAGAATAATGGCAAGCCTTATCACCCTGAATGCTTTACCTGCACATCATGTGTATCAGTGCTCGACCCCAGTCAACCATTTTTTGAGATCAAAGGAGAAGCTTTCTGTGAAGCATGTACGGATACACATATGAATCAGACGAAAAAGCCACAAGCGAAGCCACAGGTGCAGCCACAATCTTCGCCAATTGAAGATATAGATGTGATGGGAGTCACTTCCAAAATCTTTGCAAAGAGAACCACAGCTCTTCCGCAGTTAGGGGGAACACCAACCTGTCCTCGATGTATTAAAAGCGTAGGCTTCCTTGAACAAACTCCTGGTCCTCGGGCAAGTCGTTGGCATAAGAAATGCCTAGTTTGCGGTGGCTGTAAAAAACGGATGGACTCAAGCGCAACCGTCCTAGAAGGTAGTCACGGCGAATGGGTGCCATTCTGTCGTGCATGCCGGGTAAGTTTAGCAACTTAATTCACATCTTACGGCATGATATGTAGACTAACAACGTTTCATCAGGGCTTTAATGCTACAACGTAGACGTAACTTTATGCATCATGTTTACCTTTGTTTTCCTTCACTGTCAATAGCAAAGCAGTATCACTATTAGTAGATTTTTTATTTATTAACATCGCCTTTATGTAAATACAGTTGTTTCTTTTAAAAAAAATTGATTAAAGTTAAAAAGTAACATTCGAATATCTGCTTGATGATTGATGGCAGTCACTTTGCCAATGAGCAATGCAAAAGGCACAAAAATTTTCCAGGCAAAAAAAAAGTTGTTGCTGTTGACTTCTTTTCAGCTAAGCTTTTTTTTCCACCTCGAGCGCGTCTCTCTGCATTCGTCACCTTTCCCTCTCCCACCAATCTTAACCCGCGTATCCTCGTCCTCATCCTCCTTCCTCCTCATGTCCGACCTATCCTCACCTGACCATGACCAATACCCCTCTCCTACTCTGCAGAGCCAGCAGCAGCAGGACTCGGACCTTTTGACCTTAAGAGCTTTGGTCTCTACCAAAGAAGCTGGTGTCATCATTGGAAAAAGTGAGTGTGTTTTCTGAATGTTGCTGAACCTCGGCCAATTGAAAAAGTTGGACTAATGTTGTCCTAGACGGTAAAAATGTCGCAGAACTTAGGGACGCCACTGGTGTGAAGGCCGGTGTATCCAAGGTAGTCCAAGGTGTTCACGATCGAATCTTGACTGTTGTCGGCTCTCTCGAGAGCGTTGCTAAGGTAAACATTGTGTAAATGTTGTATTTGGTGTTCTAGTATGTTGTACTCGGTAAACTAATTGGAGGTGGCGTTTCCACAGGCTTATGCTTTGATTGCGCAAACGCTACTCGATAACCCCCTTTCGACCCCTCCAACCTCGCCTACAGAAGCAAACAAAGGCAGTGTTGCGTCAATCCGACTCTTAATCTCGCATAATCTAATGGGCACTGTAATTGGTCGCCAAGGAGTCAAGATCAAGCACATTCAAGACATTTCCGGAGCGCGTATGATTGCATCCAAGGAAATGCTACCTCAATCTACTGAGCGGGTGGTTGAAGTGAAGGGATCTGTAGAGGCTTTGCAGATCGCTTTGACTGAAATTGGTCAATGCTTGATGGATGATAAGGAACGTGCGTTTGGAACCGTTCTTTACAATCCAGTCAAGGTGACTCAATTTGGCGGTAGCAGCAGCGAAGGACGTCGCGCATCGATTACCCGTACCGGAAACGGTTCTGACTTTAGCAACCCCGCAATGGGTTCGTCAGAGCGACGCATGTCTAGTTCATCGCAAACCTTGGTGAACGATCCTAATTTGAGAACCCAAAACATTGCCATTCCCAGCGATATGGTGGGTTGTATTATTGGAAAAGGTGGATCCAAGATCTCAGAAATCCGTAGGTTATCTGGATCACGTATCAGCATCGCCAAATTGCCCCATAATGAGCAAGGAGAGCGCATGTTCACCATCCAAGGAACTGCCCAAGCCAACGAGCGTGCTTTGTACTTACTTTATGCCCAGCTCGAATCCGAAAAGGAACGACGACTAAAGGCAGCTCAAGAAGATGAGTTGGATACCGAGTAAAAATATTCCATGAACCATCAACATATCCCCTCCAAAGATAACTCTAGGCTCTCTTTTCATTCCATTTAGTTGAAAAGAGTTTCTGAAGATTTGAACCAATTTGTCATGCTCACCTAAAAAAACACATTTTGTCGAAATAACTTGAACTCCTTCTTCTTCGCCACAAAAACCTTCTTTCCTACCAGTTGTAATCTGCTAGCATTCCCATTTTCTATATTCTGTTGACAATGTTTTTTGTTTCAATTTTCAATAGCCCGCTTTAAAAAAAAAAAAAAAAAAATCATGCTACTGCTTTTCATCAACACACAACACCCCCTCGAGAAGAAGTTTACAATTTTTTGCCTTTCAAGCTAACAAAGAACTACTGCTCGGTTGATTGATATGCCCATACACATTACACGTATTGTCGATCACAATGATACATAAATGGTATGTTTGGATGGTTCTTGAGGCTTCTATATATCCTGTGTATCATACTCCTTAAGCAGCCAGGTTAATAATGAACTAACCTTTCTCCATTTCAAACCTGCATATGCGTGGCAAACAGCTCTGTATAATATGCAGGCGATTATTGTATCATTATCAAGACTATTATTAAAATTCTTTGCGAAGATGTCTTTTTGTATTGCTTTGGTGCAGCATTGCAATCAAATGTTCAATTTATTTTATGCTGTCAAGCTAGCGGCGGTGGTGTCATATTTACAATGATTTTTTTCTATTCTCTCTGATGCCAACTCGTCCAAACATGCTCTGCATGCTACTAGTAGCAAAGTACTTTAAAAGCATCAGTCTCGAGCAGTGACGCGACCATCGCTTTGTAGCTGAAAATCAGTGAACAACGTAGTTTTATCTGATCCCACACTAACCAAGGTGTTGCCGGGTATGAAAAGCGTTCTAAAGACACGGTTGTCTATTTGAAAGAGACTTAGCATTCAGCTTTCATTCATCATGATTATATGCAAACTTACTGTGTCCGTTCCAGCTGTATGAAGGTCCGCCACTGGTGATATGTTTATAGCGTACATCCCTATTGGTAAGAAAGAGTTAAGAATGTTGTCGAGAGGCTTTATGATTATGGATTTAATTACTTACCAAATATATATTTTGTGATCAGACATATTCCCGCTTGCTACTGTCCAGCTATTGGGTTTCCAATCTGGTCGAATATATCTTGAGACGTTCTCCGGTTCGCTACATCCAAAGGAAAGAACAGTTGCCGAATTGGGATGCATCCGTACATCGTATAGTCGCATTTGATCTTTCACTCCGGCCAGGCTGATGTATCTGTTAATGTACTTGTATTTCCTGGAGTAAAACTCAAAATTGACTTACCAGATCATCAATAAGTGGGGATTCACTTCATTAGCTAATATATGATTAATCTGCATGAATGCTGAGGTTAGTCTTGCATTCGTGTTCATACACAGTCAGAAACTTAGCTCACTCTATCATTAAATTTGACTTCCCCGGTAGCCGTAGTAGATGCATCTAGATTTAACCATGCCAATTTACGATCTGCACCTCCACTGTATAACTTATGAGCTTTCTCGTCATAATGTATAGCCTGAACGCCTGAGCTATGCTTGGACCTTAACGGACTGATGGCTGGTGCTAGAAACTTGGTTTTTCGGTCAGTTCTATTCAACTCCCAGAGCATCTGTTTAAACAAAACGAGAGTTAACAGACTGAAAAGAATGCTCAGAGCAAAGGGGATGGCACCAACCAAATTATGATCAAAGCCTCCTGTCACGAAGGTTGTCGAGATTTTTCCATCACTGCCTTCACTATGACCGACGTGGGCTATTGCACTGATCCCTTTGTGATGGGGTTTTTGGTCAAAGGTTTGCACGGAAGATTGATACTAATGGATGATAAAGTAAGCATTCAGTGAAAAAGATGGGTGGTTCAATTGAAGTAGACAATAATGACCTGTTCATTATCTTTAATATTCACTAAGCAAAGATGTGGCTCTTGCCTGTGCTTATCTCTTTGATTGACAGTGACAGCTAGTGTCTCCGGTGTGGCCCAGCACACATCTTCCGCCCACGAATCTATCTGAAGATCTGTTTTATGCACAGTGGTCATAATTTTTCGGGTTTTGGAATTCCACATATGGATGTCTCCATTCATAGTAGTAGATATCAATAATTTATCAAGGTGTGAGCTGGAGGCTGGAGCAATGTTGTATAGCAAACTTCGTGGCTTTCTGTCGTATTTCACATTTGCTTCCTTCTGTTCAATTTGATACAGGACGTCCAGCGTGTCAGAGGACGCTAACCTTACATTGTCTATCTTGACATTTAGAGGTTCAGCTTCTGTATACTCCTATTGGCCATGGTATAAGAAAGCATACTGGAAACAATGTTGAATTCAAGACCTATACCCACTTTCAATCTCTTCTGAGGAGGTTCTTCGGACACACTGTTTTGGCGTTTTGATTGCTTAGGCAGTGTTTCTTGGGTTTCGCTGAAGGAGCTGCTTTCAGATGATTCAGCTTTTTTGGTCGTGCCTTTAGATCTTGACCGTGAATTATAATCTTTTGCAAATGTAATATCAGCCATTGTCCTCATCGTACGCTCTAAATTTCGACAAGTCTTCTGAATGGTTTTCGCAGTCTGAGCAGCTTGATAAGTATATCTCTCATGGCGAGTCCGCAATCGTTCCAACTGTTACCAAAAACGATGTTAGAAGTTCAGTCAAAGTATACACCAATTGCTATACTTGCCTTTAGAAGCATATCATGAATCTGGCCCTGGGACTTTAAAGGATTTCGCATTAGCATTTCAGCATCTATGCGAGCTTCTTCGTCACTATCACTGCTTCCGCTTTTGCTGTCGCTATCGCTGTTACTAGCACTTTCGTTACTTGTGGCATTTTTAGAATGTTTCCGCCGCAAATGTGCTGGTTTTATAGAGCGACGCGATGTATCCAGTTTTGACTTCGTATCGCTCGAGTGAACAGAGCCGTGCAATTGATCCGTTGCGTTATCTCTACTGAGTTGTTGACTGGTACTTGCTACGGCGAGTGTTGAGGTGAATACCATAACGCTGTCAGATCCATATGGTCAGAACATTGCGCTTACCAGCAGTGCTATGTTTGTCATGTATGGTTGCTCCTTTCAGAGATGAAGAAGACATAAGTCCCGCAGGGATTATGTCTGGTATGTCATAAGACGACATGAATATGAGATCAAATCCAGCCAAGTTCTGAAATGTCAGAAGTAGTAAAGTCGACCTCGACATATATTTTCAATATCCGCCAGAATTTTTCTAAGAGATCACCAAAGTCATAAAGTAAATTAACGATGCCTTGTCATACAGTATGTAATTAGAAATAGTGAGCCTGGATACTCAAATACAACGGGAAAATATTGTATCATTGGAGTTTAACAAACTCTGTCAAGCATGAGTGCAAAGCTAAGCACTTTAAAGAAATTTATCGTAGGTAATAATCGGGATTGACCCAGCTTTCCGTGATAAATCCTGCCGGCTTCCGCGGTGCGACTATGATAGACGCATGTAGTCGCACGGCGAATAGATCTCTGCTCCATATTTCCTGTTAGGCTGTCGAATTATGTAAAGCCAGTATGAGCTTTGCAATTCAACGAACATCGAGTTTTGTTTATTATAAGGGATATGGCGAATAAGTTTTCCGCTAGGCTCACCTTTTTTTTAC
This sequence comes from Umbelopsis sp. M5902, assembly GCA_037039815.1. Lineage (NCBI taxonomy): Eukaryota > Fungi > Mucoromycota > Umbelopsidomycetes > Umbelopsidales > Umbelopsidaceae > Umbelopsis > Umbelopsis sp. M5902. The sequence continues at coordinate 105,516 of JAXQGL010000036.1, forward strand.
AAAGATATGCTGGCACCAAGCTAAAGATATAGCCACAGACATTTTATTAACTCTTATAACAATTTAATTAAATATAGAAGAAAAGAAAGACGTCCAGCAAATAACGTACGTTAGCTTCTGACTGTAGTGTCAAAGCCTTCCCATGTTATTGATGAGCCAAATTTGTTACCACTGGTTATAGTTTATTGAAAGATTATCGAACTGATTGTAGCTATATTAAGTCATTAGGCTCCAAAAGCACTCTTATTGGCGGTGATCCATTCTTCCAATGTCTCTGTCGGTCTGTTCAATAAGAGAGGCAAGCCTTCATTAACAGAAGTGCTGTCATTGTTACCAGCAAGAAGGCCAAAGATCAAATGATGAGGCATATGTGCAAATTGAAGCATGGCTTGGTATTGTTGCTCAAAAGGGACTTGAACATACTTGATCTCCTTTCCAAGTGCACGCGAAATGGCAGCTGCTCTCTCGTTTCCAGTCATTACTGAAGAAGTCAAGTGATATACCATGTCAACATGCTTTTCGACAGGTTCAGTCATGATGTTTACTGCAAGATGGGCAATATCGGTAGTCGAGATCCAAGGCATCTTTTTATCAGGTCCTTGATGTCCAGTTATTATACCTTTGAACTGAATAGTTTTGTTGTCGCCGAAGAAGTGATTGCTGAAGAAGGCTGCAGGACGAAGTGCTACGTATTTGCTTCTGTTTGGAAGCTTGTAGATTGCATCCTCCGAGAAGTAGTGGGCAGCTGCAACGTAGTTCTCTCTGTAGGGTCCACTCACGCTATGAGAAGAGATATCTACTATTTGTTTAACCCCAGCCTCGTAAGCCAATTTGGCAAAAGCGACCTTGATCTTGGGCATATTGTCAACATCATTGACAAGGATGAAAAGTCTTTCATGGCCAGCAATAGTAGATCTAAAATTATCCAAATTGTCGTAATCACCTTGCACTATGTTTAAATTGTCTTGTTTGCCGAACTTGGAGGCTACCTTGGATGGATCACGTACTAATACGGTCATTGAAACCTGACGTTCCAAAAGCTCCTTAACGACTTGAGCACCGACTCCACCTGTGGCTCCCAGAATGTAGACCTTAGACATTTAATTAGATTAGATGTGGCTTGAATTGCTTGATGATTGCAAAGCTTTTTCGTTCAACTTAACTCACTTTATATGTGCGCTCCACCAACTCAGTTTAAATTTATTTGGGTTAGGGTCGGCAAAGCAGTTGCCGTGGTACAGCCAAATCCGGTACACAAGGAAAGGTGGACTCCAAAGGTTCGGGTTAGGGTCTCGGTGGAAAACCAACGAATTTCTCCGTCCTACTAGCTGTTCTGACATTAAGAGCCACACCGAACTTTCAGAGTTCTATGTGCAATAGAACGTACTTCCACGTATGTTATTAGTTATTCATGTATATGATGCTTTAAGAGACGTATAAGGTTATATCTTCAAGTGGCAAGACTAGAAAATTAATAACACATCTTCGTTGAAATCTTACGAACAATTTATTTTCTTTGGTTAAGCGAGTCGCATTGTGCAGATTGGTCACTATTGGCTTTTAATATGCTTTTCAGTGGTTTAAACCTTGCAAGACTTATAATTAAATTTGATATATACTATATTCTCGCAACCAATATAATCTTATACCAGGTAACAGCATGCTAAGGGCTACCTTTCGGCATATTTTTCGAAGCCAATGTATTGTGCAGAAGCCAAAGTCTTCACTTTTTTGAAAGAAGTGACCACAGGGCAATCGGCTTAGAGATGTGTTAGCAAATCACTACTACTTGCAATCCATCCTGAAAAGCAGCAACATAATTCACTACAAACAGTGGTTGTTCCAGCTTTGCCACCTTTACTTGTACCTTCAGCACCGCAAGGTTCAGAAATTCCTCTTATTTCCCATCCCGACTCCAACGCGAGCAGCGTACTGTTTAAATATGTCCACAGAACAACTCCAATGGTACAATACATTCTGCGATATCATCACCAACCATAAGCTGTGAGCATTTTCTGCCAATGTCAATGCTGGGCTACTTCCGTTTCTGATTCAATATGACTTGTTTCTGCTGCTAGAACTGAGTTAGGTTTGCTCATGGTACAGCCGCGCGAAGAAGACCAGTCCGAAAACCCTTTTTATCCCTTCCTGCTTGTCGAAACCAATCTTGGAATTCCGGTGTCAGTGATTCATTACTTATTGGCAGCTGCAAGTGCACAGTTTACGGATAACAAAGGAAAATCTGGATACAATAGAAGTAAGCTTGAGTTGAGTAGTCGCGTGCTCTTCATGATCAACCCTGAACATTCTACAGCTGCCAATACCAGGTAGGAACGATCAATTGTTAGAAAATGTCTTTATCTTAATGTCACTCATATCTATGACAATGCACAGAAAGCAGCTTATTCAAGAAAAAAGGATAGACGCTCAGAGCGAATTGCATCTTATCAATTTGATGTTCACCATTCCCAGACATTCTAAAAGTGCAATAGCATGGCACCACAGAAAGTGGTTACGAGAATTTGTCGAACAAACTACGGGCGCATCGTTTGATATCGAATCGGAAAGGAAAATATGCGAACGAACAGCAACAATCTATCCTAGAAATTACTACTCCTGGGTTTATCGCCATAATATCTTAAAGCTGATGGCCAGTGACAGAGCCGCATTGAATACAGAATATAATTGGTCTAGAGCGTGGGTAGAATCGCACATTAGCGATCACACTGGTATTCAGCATTTAGAGAGATGTCTAATTATGCCGGAACTGGAATTTGACATTATAGAACATTGGAGCTGGACGGCAGACAATATCAAAAGATATCCTGGACATGAAGCATTATGGTGTCATCTTCGATTTTGTTCTCATTTTGCTGCTTCACGGAGAAAGCTGCTCGCCAACAGCATTGTAACATTTATACAAGAGTGCATGGAAGATTGCGATCGAGCAGCTGGAGAGGACAGTGTTTTATTACAACGGCAATTGGCATTACGTTACGGCTTATGGGTCGCTCGTCTGGTAAGCATGCGATGTTTCTCCAGCCATCATTATTCTTTGATGATCTCATGCTCCATTTTTTGTGAAAAGGCCGCCTGTAATTCTCAAGTAGATGCAAGTTCTACAGCATTACTGGTGAAGAAGAGTCTAATTTATGTGAACGAATTGATCAAGTTAGATGAGCACAGCAAATTTTACGACGATTGGTCTACTAATACATTTATTACGACTATTGACATAAAGTGAACTTTGTGTAAAAAGAAAGGCAAATGAGATTCTTTGAAGAAGCTCTGCTACAGTTTATTTTTTCGATATAAACTTTAATTTATATTACATCCCCCCCATTGTCGGTCCCACTTTGATCTATTCAAACTTATGGCCAGTAAGCTTTTCACTCAATTCCCAGAGCTTCTTGGCGCTTTCGTCATCTTTAGCCCAGGGCTTTGCCTTATCATCAGCGACTTGACAATCCAAGAGGTAGGAGCCATTATGAGACTTCAATGACGGATCAAAGGCTGCTACAATATGAGTAGATGTGCCTTCGGAAACGGTCTTCATATCTTCTGCTTCAGATCTGTCGAATTCCTTGCCTTCGTAGTCGTACAAAGGCTCAGAAAATTCGGTTTGGAAATCAATATATCTCACTAGAGGAGTTATGATACCACCGGGATGAAGACTGACGGCGGTGAGGCCCTTGTTTCCAAAACGCTTGGCAAGTTCTCTGGAGAACAGGATGTTGGCGGTCTTTGCTTGGCCGTATGCAATCCATTTTTTGTAAGTAGCGCCCTTAGAGAACATGGGGTCTTCAAAGATGATGGGTGCGAACTGGTGACCCACACTAGAGATGTTGACGATTCTGGGCTCCTTGGAAGCCATGATGCGAGGGAAAATGAGGTTGGTGAACAAAAAGTGACCCAAATGGTTGGTACCGAATTGTACTTCGAAACCATCCTTAGTTTCCATGTAGGGAGATGCCATAACAGCAGCGTTGTTGATCAAGACGTCGATGGGTTCTGAGTAAGCATTGACTTCCTTGGCGGCTTGACGGACAGATTCCAATGAAGCCAGATCAAGAACAAGTGAGCGAAGGTTGGCGTTAGGAGTCTCAGCCTTGATCTTCTCAGCAGTTTCATCCAAACTTTCTTGGCGTCTTCCAGCCATGATGACAAGACCAGCACCATTCTTAGCAATAACGCGAATGGCTTCAGCACCTAGACCTCCCCAGCTAGCGCCGGTTACAAGAACTGTTTTGCCCTTGATCTGGTCGGCAAAGTGAGCAGCAGCTTCTTCCGAAGTAGTTTTTCTATTGAAGGATGACATTGTAATTTATGGGTGTTGTTCTGGAATAATGAACATCCAACTGTTTGACGAGTCTCGTATTTATATCTTATTGTTTTTGTATCATCTACGGGGTGGCATCGGAGATAATAAAGAACAGTATACGCAAGCATACGCTGGCCCGATACTTTGCCGAAATATCTCAGCTGTCACTTTCAGTTCACAGTCTTCTTGCAATAATTGGTCCCGATTAAAGTGGACAATACATCACTCACATCAACTAAAGATGGTTATGATAGATACTTGAAAGCGTCATATGCTTCTGAATTAAGTAGCAGGATATATTTCTTTTCAAGATCATCATTTCTTTGTCAGTAAAACATGGCGCAGACGTTGCGGAGTTTCGGATAATTCGGGACAACCTTTGGTTGTGTCAAATGGACCGAACACGCGTCTTCACAGTCACAAACATTGGCATCTTGTAATTTACTTGTTAGAAGTGATTGGCTACATTAGAAGGTGCCCATATATGTACTTTGGTGAATATGTGAAGAATACGTCGAAAACAGCAGAGAGCAAATGAAACCGATAACGTTATCCTCCCCATGGAGGGAAAAAACATTGAGTCAATAACGTGAAAGAGAGATATATATTGTCTAATCATGCCCAGAAAAGGTTGTTCCATTGAAAAGCCACTGCCCAGTGCTACATGTTAGAAAATTCATTATTGTCGCTACTGACCCTAGATCACTGCTTTACCTCATTGAAAACAAATAACCGTAAAGCTAATTAATGATAATACTTATTTGTTGACATTGAATCTAGTATAACGCTAAAGTATTCACATATGGAAAATCTGATATCACTGTCTTAGGCAACTTTTAACCCTTGATGTTGAGCATCACTCACAATCTTTGATCAACCGGTTGTTTGCATTTATATTGAATTGTTATGCTCTTTGCGCTAGGAGATGCTCCGGATCACTAGCAAGCTGAAGAGTATAAGTGAACTAAACAGGGATAACAAGAGGGAACATCAAAGATGCTCCTTTTGCGTGAAATTTCAACAAATCCGCATTGTTGCAACTTCTTCAGCCATAGAAAAAGCACCAACACTTCGCGGACAAGACGTAGGAAAACAAGAATTGACAGATGATGATGATGAAAAAACGTTGGCTCCAAACAACCAGTCAAATCCAGAAAAACTAGTAACCTCAATAGAGCAGGATGATCCGGCCAGTCGAAAGAAAAGCAAATTCCAGATCATAATTTGTACTTGCGTTTTTGCCGTGCTGTTCATTGCACTAAGTGTCGGTTTGAAATTGGGTTTAACGGTTGGCTTAGCATCAGCTGTCATACATGATAACAGCCACGGCTCTTCATCAGGCTCCTTCACAGGTTCCGCTCCGGGGCATTTAAAATTCCCTATTACTTTCAAATTCTCAAGCAAATAACAGTAACAAATCTTAAATATAGCCGTATCTACCGTATATCAAAGCTTAGGCTAGATCAAAGTATTCATCTGGTCATGTAACACTTAATTGTACATGTTTCAGCTAAAGATGAGATAAAAAATATGAATAAGACTACCAAGAAAACTTAGTGTGTAGGTATATCATATTACGATGCCTCTAATAGTTCTGGGCCATTTGGTCCTCCTCTAATACACGTGACTTCACAGTGGCAAGTATTGAGTCTTTATTGGCAATTTACAACTTGGAGTAAGTAGCCGGCTTTTTGCTCACAAATGCCTCCATTGACCGGGGGATATCTTCGGTATTCAGCATGGCGGCATTCCAAGTTACAGTATAATCAAGGCCTTCTGCTACAGAATGGTCTCTAGAGTAGTTGAGAAGGCGCCTGTTCCATGTACTTTAGCGAATATGCTTAAGGAATTGCTCCATATTTAGTAATTGCACTTACTTTGTACCCAGCACGGCGACGGGTGATTTAGTAGCAACCAACTTGGCAGTCTTGATTGCCTCAGCTAAAATGAACAATTGAATAAGCATATGATCAGCAGGAGAAACATTGAGCAGTGTGCACGCAAATACTTACCAACAACTTCTTCCTTGTTTGCTAGCACCTTGTTGATAAGTCCACAATGCATGGCTTCTTCAGCATAAAGGCTTTTTATAGAAGTTAGCTAGTGACAGTAGGCCACTGCACTGCAGCCAATGTACTTACTTTCTACCAGTAAAGCAGAGTTCGCGCACTAAACTGTTGTTACCAATGACTTTGGGAAGACGTTGAAGAGTTCCAACATCGGCAGCCAGGCCAACATCGACTTCCTTTTATGGAATAACGATTTAGACTGAGATTTTGAAGAGATAGAGCAAAAGATTTCTTTACCTTCACACAGAAGAAGCAGTCTTTAGTGCCATAACGAATGTCGCATGCTGTAATCATGTCTACACCTGCACCAAAACATCCATTATGAACAGCTGCGATAACTGGCTTGTCGCATTGCTCAATTGCGGTAAAAGCAGCTTGGAAATCCTATAGCCAATGTATTGAGTTGATGTACCTCGTTACATAAATCTGGTTGCTCTCATTCCGTACCTCAATATGGCGTCTTCGGTGGAAAGCTCCTCTAGCTACATCTCCATCACCATCCATAATAGCAAGGCCAGACTCACTCACTATAAGCATCAAATATTAGGGCTCGACATTTGAGAAACCACCGAAACAAGGGCAAAGCAATACTGACGGTCTAATCCAGCAGTGAACATTCGTCCTGCAGCAGAAAGAACAACTGCTCGGATATTCATATCGTTTTTAATGACTCCAAAGATTTCTCTGACTTCCTTTACCAAGCTGTTATATGATTGGCAGCAGTTAGTAACTCGAATACTCTGCAGTATGGTTGGGTGAGCAGAATATTTACGTAGGGTTAAAGGCATTGAGTTTCTTTGGGCGATTCAACTCAACAAACAAGACATGGTCGGCGATGAATTCAGCCTTTACGGTTTCAAAGTTAGAGTATGCCGACATTGGGATTTCAACAAGGTATAATGGAGAGTTGGAGTGTGGCAATTGAGCTGACACAGCTTTTATTATAACGTTGGCTTAATTTCTCAACTCCGCGTACCCCACGCGAACGTTTGTCATTCAATATTCGTTTCCTTTGTTTGCGGGGACTTTTTGAAAGTTGACTGCTAATGGCTCAACATGTTGAAAAGAGGTAAATGGCCTACTACAGCCCGTACCATAGATACAATTAATTATTGACAGGAAATGACATAGTGGTCAAAGACACTTTCATTATGAGGATGGCCGAGATCAGGTTACCGTAGTGGTGCATGAGGTGAACGGGAGTTTGGTGACACGAGCAAGTAGCTTATTCTGAGCTTGCTAACGCCTTGTCTCTGGCCACCGTCATATAGCTCCTCGACGTCGCTTTTGGACATTTTATATGGCCATCATCCATTGTCATGGCTGAATATGTATGGAAGTATCGGCATCAATTCGCGAAAAGCACTGTCCTAGAGGTTAGTACTTACAGAAACCTTACTTGAGGCATCGCATCATATCTCGGCAGACAAGTGGCTTTTGATTATTATGGCTGACATTTAAATTAGTTAGGGGCAGGAACTTCCTTACCATCATTGATCCTTGCAAAGTTTTACGCGACAGGCAATTGTAACTTGATTGTTACAGATACACAATCTGTATTATCAAATATCCGACGTAATTTCGCATTGAATGGGATATCGGACAATGGGCCACGTACATGTATAAGAGAATTGCAGTGGGGAAAATTTGGAGAAGGAGGGATTGATGAGTTGTTAGAGTCGGCCGCAAGTCATTCTTTCTATGAGATAAAATGGATACTAGGTAGCGATACGTTCTATGATCCCAAAGGTGAGTCAGTCAAACGCATCATGGCAAAATGACTCACGGGCTGACGCCATTTGCAGATTTCGAGAAACTCCTAGTAACGGTAGCATATGTGATTCATCGATATAACAAAAATGCCAAGTTTATAACTGCATATCAGGAACGGAGGTACTGGTTTAATAACGAGCTCAATACCAACACATGAAAGCTTATCATATAGTCTATCAGTTCTAAACGATCTATCCAGCACCTACTTGATAAATGGCAACTTTCTTGCCGTCTTATACCTAAAACATCCTTCGATTTTGATGACGCGCGCTACATTGAAGACGCCGATGAAATGGAAAATGATGTCGATAATTCAATACCTACTATTCGCATCCGCTCAGGCGAATTAGCCAGCGTTTTTTTGTTAGAGATATACGCTGGCTGAACCAAGCTATCCGCCAGAATTAACGAGCATAATACAGCCAAGAGCATGGGAATAGCAATTCCCATAGTAGAAATCTTGGGAATGTGCGACATTTGCGCCACACTTATGTTTAAAATAATCACTGTTGTCTGTGCTTTCCCTCTTAGATTATATTGCAGCCAACATCTAGTAAACTACAGAGTTTAGACACAGATAAACACCGTGCAGTCCAGTCAAGCGATAATAAATGTTTGCCAGAAGCCCCTACAATTCTTTTTTTTTATGAACAATTTACGTCCCTTTACACAATAATACTTTTGAAGTCACCTGAGCAAACCCCAAATCCTTAGATGGTAGGTTGACCGAAGCGGTGCAACCTATTCAACCCGATGTGGGTCATAATTGTTGGCTTTGCCCTGTGTTTTCCGCGTCTGGCAGTGAAATATTTAAACCCTTGCTTCTTTCAATATGCCCCAACACTTTTTAACCATGGCTTCTCCTACTGTCAAGTTATACGATTTGAAAGGAACTCGCTCACCAGACGACAAGCGTGCTGTGTCACCAAATACTTGGAAGGCTCGCTATCTCCTGAATATCAAAGTATATATATACCAAACATCATAGTAAACCATACGTTTGTTACATTCGGCTAACACCTATCAACAGGGTTTAGACTATCATAGCGAATTTCTCTATTATTTGGACATTCCAGATACAGTGCGAAAGCTTGTTCCTGATACAGCAAAGCCAACAGTACCTTGCGTAACTGACACTAACGGCCAAACCATTCAAGACTCACGCAAAATAGCACTCTATCTGGACGAAAAGTATCCGACTCCGTCTGTTTTTCAGGGTGGTGTAGGCGTCCATTTCTTTTTTGAAAACTGGATCATGAGCAGTCTGAGTCGCAGAGTTTATCAACTATGTGTATTGAGAATGTTCAACACCATGATGGATGGGGAGACTCAACAGTATTATCGTGACAGCCGTGAAAAGATGCTTGGCACATCCCTGGAAAACATAGCCGCCGAACCCGAGGAGCATATTGAGGCCATAAACAAAGATCTTGCAGTTATAGACAAAATTGTAGAGGATTACGATTATGTTACCGGTGACCAAGTTGGATGGGCCGACATAGTCTTGGCCAGTATGCTGAAATTTGCACATACAACGCGCCCTGACGTGTTCGAAAGCCGCTTGATCAACCAACATAGTAATATCAAACTTTGGTGGGAACGTATGGAGAAACATGCAGACAGTAGTAAATAAATCACTGTGTCAGGCAATATGATTGTGCATATCTTATTGAACCTGGAACGTCATGTTCAATTGTACGCCTGATGTTGTAAAAATCTCTCTGATAGGATGACTTGGGGTATTATCAAAGTTCAGAACCATGTTTCCAATTAATCGGCACCGCAGCATTGAATATAATGTTTACATGATTATTAATCGCAACTTGTCCGACAGAACGTGCGTCAACAAAATCTAGCACGTATCCAATACGTCTTATGAAGGAAGTTAAATGCGTTGCTTATTTCCATATCGTATACCTAACCTCTACATATCTATAGACACAACTAAGAAATACAAAAATATCGTAGTTTATAAGTTTCGCCGGCAGATACAAGGAAAATTACCCGTTGTGCAACTCTGCCGACAGATCTCTTGAAGTGATGACGCATTTTCAGTGAAATTTGCAAAGCGTGATTCGAAGTTCTAGCTCATATAAAAAGGTTGAACTGAACTCAAAATTTTGTTCTTTAGAGAACTGCAGATCAATTATGCCTATCACTCTGTATGATCTGAAGAGAACTAGGAGACCTGAAGATAGAGAAACTTGGTCCTGCAATACATGGAAGACGCGTTTCTTGCTGAATATCAAGGTATGTGACGCCACTGGATACAAATTGGAAATACTGAAAAGTCAATAACTTTTTGATCTGGCTTTTTAGGGTTTGGACTACAAGACAGTTTATCTCCACTTTTTGGAAATACCCGAAGTCATTAGCAAGCTTGTCCCAGACTGCTCAATGCCTACTGTGCCCACGATTACTGACGAAGACGGTAAAGTCATAAGGGACTCAGCTACCATTGCTACATACATTGAAGAAAAGTATCCTGAGCCTACCGTGTTCAAAGGAGGAGCTGCAGTCCACTTTTTCATTGATAATTGGGCCTTGAAGAATTTAGCCTCACCAATTTATCAAATTATAATGCTCAGACTGCTTAGTCAGTTGGATGATGAAGCCCAAGCTTACCTCCGTGAAAGTCGAGAGAAACGGTGGGGAATGACATTCGAAGAATATGCAGGTGATCGTGAGGAGCATATCAAGACCGTCAACGATCAATTGACCCTTGTGACTAAAACATTGAGCAAGAACGATTATATGATGGGTGATCAAGTAGGCTATGCAGATGTTGCGCTTGCTTCTGTGCTAGTCATGCTTGAAAAAATAGAGCCCGACGTCCTGAAAGACCGCATTCTTAAGCACGAAGGAAACGAGAGCGTTGCATCTTGGTGGAAGCGTATGCAGCAATATGCTGACGAGAGCCGTTAAGAGACATGCAAAAGTTTATATAATGCGCTCACTATGAGTTATGAAGAGAGAAAAAAAAAATAGGACTGCCTCAAAAGTGTCAAAAAAAAAAAAAAGCATTGGTAAATAAAACAAGTATCTATGATCAGAAATGCAGAAAAAAGTCAGAGTGCAGGCAGTACAACGTGTTCTATATCTAATGAGAATGATGGTGGGGAAGTGTTATTCATAAGTGTTACTTAGGGATGCTATACTCATTTGGAAACGTGGGTCTGTGGGCTTGGTCAAGTTGATGCTAGTGCAGTGATTCTAACGAAACGAACGATAAGCATGAGTGGGGTGGGCGTAGTCCTAACCAAGTAACAAAAGAGCACTTACATCATCTGTAGATGTACGTATGGCAATGTTATGAGGGGTATTGGTTGCCACAATCATATGGTTGTCTGGTGGCCGAAGTTGGTGTAGTAGATCGGCTTCAGACAGATAGATATATTTACCATATTCATCGAACAGTCGTTGCGTTCGGTGATCAATATCCGCTTCAATGTCATGAAAAGTAAAGTTTTGATTCTCTAACCGACTGGTCTCATCACGAAGCCACTCCAGGTGCAACGAGTCATTTGCTTTGTTTGGGAAAGGGGAGTCCGGGTCTGCATCCTGACTAACAAAACCAAAGAAATTGGGTGAGAGGGTATTCTGCTGTAGGTGTTGTCTACAAATTTTGTTAATTAATTTTTGCGTTCATACATACATCCACCTGACATGATTTTTGGAGTTCTTCTCTATTAATCCTACACCTTCCAACACATTGGTTATATCATAAATTCGTCGTTTTTGAACCTGAAGTTGCACGGCTGCTACGTTTAAATCTAGATCGGCTGTTGGATCCGCCCGTAACAGCGCGATAAATTTTCGTGTTAGTTGTCCAAGTGAACTGTCCTGCCTATTGCAATTCGACTGATACACTGATTGCGCCGACATGGACGATTCGTTTTGCTCTGTCGCGGTTTGGCGTAGTAATGACGGCCGTTTGCTCGGCCGTTCTCCATTATCTGGGATATCGTAAGGTTTGGAGGGAACAAATTGAAGTGAGGACCTTGATGGTCGCTGATATAGTGAGGTTAGGTATACCTTCCCATAACAGATATGGCGGCAAGCAGTAATTCATCACCTTTTTCAACGGTAGGTCGTCCTTCCTTCCATCTGCTACAAATATTTTTTGACATCAGTCTCAAGTTGCATTATCGAGAGAGTAGAAAGGTAGCGCTTAAAGAAAGGCTCAATACCTGACGCCATATTGACAGTTAGACAGTCGCTGAATGGAGGAAAGGAAATAGAAAGAAGAAATGATGAAGAGCAGATTTTTCCCGCGTAGTAAATAAAATAATGATGGATATAACTTAACGCCTCAGGGGCAGATCAGCATTCCCCTCTCCATTGCAGTCTCCGCAAACACGGCTTGCCTTTTATTAACTGTTTATATGATATCCACACTACAATCCATCTATACTAACACTCCATCGTCATCCTCAGAATCCGCTGCAAATTGACTTGGTGCGAGAGAAGATTGGGACGGTTGGTGGTTCAAACCAGTGAAGTCAACTTTGGCTGCACGGCTATCTAATGTCCGCTTATTCCTATAATTTCAATATAAGCTTCAAAATCCGAAAAAAATAAAATGACAACTTGCTCGTATCTCATACCTTTGTATCATGGCAGCAAAGCGGCACAATTGTACCGTGTTTCGTATAGTGAGCAATATCGTATCGACAATAGCTTCATCCCGCTGAGTATTAGAGCAGCCGGTAGTGATAAGGACCAATGTCGCTATACAAAGCAGTAACAGGATGGCATCAATGGCGCTATAGAAAGAATGGAAAAATGCTCGGCCATTTGCCAGAACTCGAAGCATTACTTCAAGGACCATGGCTGAATTGATGGCATACTCGAGTATGATTAACGACTGCGACGGACAAACTTCCTCCAACGACTGGTTTGTGTGTTAGCGTTGCTGCAATTTTACCCCGCCAATTTTCTCTCCAAGCGTTGATCTTACCAATATCACCGAAACTAAACTCAAAAGTGCCAGAATCAAATATAGAAAAATATGGAATCTTGAATATATGAAGCGGTTGGCCTGGTTCTTAACTACATCGTACCATGTCCAAGTGAAATCCGATCTGCATAAATTTCGGTATAAAATAGTTAGTGTGACTCCCCCAATTGCGCATGAGCAAGGCCATTTGCATACTCTGATGGATAGTAGTTGTGTGGCAGAATAGGAGTCTGTTCATTCGGTTGTGTCGACATGAACTGAGGGTTGGACGAATTTTAATAAGGTGTCATACCACTTCTCCTCTTTCACAAAGAGATTTTTGTATGTCGGATAATGTCAGGTGATAAAAAGCAAAGTGACCAATGTTGCGTTTTTAACCTTCTTTTAATAGTTTTTACAATAGTGAAGCACCCGCTGAGTAGAGAAATGATAATTTCAAATGGAATACATTGTGCTATAGTCTAAGCCAGTCGGTAACATGATGAGAAGGTTCAATGGTTCTCGCAACGTGAGTTGGGATGCTCTGAGATAACCAAAGCTGTTGATATTGTTGGAAGCGTTTCTTATTAAGATACTGTGGTCTGCCACGCCTGAAAAGAAATATAAGATTAACCATCATTTCATTAAAGTATAAGAAAGCATACATCTCGCAAACACCTACTTAAATCCAAAATCAGCCTCTCCGTGAGCGTCTAAATATGGAGCGGTCATAATACATCCATTGCCATTATGTAACAACAGTAACAAACTCCTTGTGACCCATATATATGCTCCAACTTCGCCACCACAGCTATTAATTGCTAGCGTCAATCAAAGTAAAGATAATTTGCGACAAGAAAATCCGAGGTACTTACATAGCAGCGTGTTGATTGCATTCACCTTGATCACCATCCATACAGCAGTACCCTTGCAGACATACAAACGTGCCGCAGAACAAACACAGCGCAGGGTCACTAGGTACATTTCCACATTTTCGACATGCCCGTCTGGTGCTTTCCTCAAATAGCTGATCCAATCTGTGAGGCAGATCAACTAGATGAAACACCGTTGGTAGGCCGATGGGTATCCTTGTCAGATGAGTGTATGCAGGAGCATTGGTGCGTATTATCGAAGTTAAAGTGCCAAATGAGTGATCAATATAGTGTTGACACCAGCCTTTTACAACTGAAGGTTGGTTGATCACTTCAAGCATGACTTCCTTCAAATTAGGGAGTCGTAGACAATCTACAAGTCTGTCAAACTCCACCATATTGTTTGATTCTGGAATAGGTTGAATGATCAGTCCATGTCTAACCACCAAAAGGATCAGACATCGACGCAGATAGGGCAATGCAAATGCTCGAAGTAGAACAACAAGAGCGGTTTCGTTGACTTGCTGGAAGAACCGTTCGACAAAGTCGTTGGGAACAGAGAGACTGTTCATGACCACGTCAACGAACTTACGCACTGTTTGAGAATCAATGCCATCATCTCTATCCTTATGAAACTTCAAATGTTGGTTGATTCGATCTTCAGAAAGCTTTTCATTCCCGGTGAGACTTTGCAAAAGACCAATGGTAGCTTTTGTCACTTCTGCGACGAAAAGTTGGCGGACAAAGTGATGAATATTTAGATCCAAGGTCGGAGCCATACTCATGCTAATCTCCACCAAAATCAAAAATGGTTCTTCTTCAAGCAATGGCTTAAAGCTATCGAAAATATTCTTTGCTTTACGATCTCCTTCAAGCATACTGCGTACAGAGGATTGTCCATAGAAGAGCTGAGCTAGTCGGGCTACACTAACAGATGCTTCCTTCTCCTGGCTATCCACTGTTTGATCCTCATGGAAGATACGTTTGTATAGCATGATGGTTTCTGACAGGATTCGTAGTAAAGTTCGGGTCTGTTCAGATATGCTATCCAATAATGTACCAGTGCGTTCTACCGTCAAGTCACTGGACGCTCCAGAAGGCTTGCCACGTTGTGCTATTTCGATGCATGAGATGGTATATCCGTACAAGCCCCATAAAACATCCATCGATTCTAACAACTTGGTATCCAACAATACCGATGTGTCTTGGTTCATATCTTTGACGATAGTCTCCAAAACATAAGACAACCTGCTGTACATCTTCTTGACCAGTATCATGTCTGTAGGATCTACGTTTACATTCATAGCTTCCAAAATGGATTCATCGACGCTGCTGGTTCGCCCACTTAGTCTTCCAGACCATGGTAGTCGGGATTCCAAGTCGCTCGCCATGGACATCCAAAAACGCTCTTTAATGAACTTGGACGGTTCAAAATGTCTATGCTTTTCCAACTGTGTCAAAAGTTGATCTATACCAGATTCCATGAATGATTTGTATTGTTCATCATTTGCGCCAGCCAGAACTCCAGGATAGCTTTCCGTTTTGCCTTTCCAAACCACAGGTAATAGGGTGTTGCCTAGCGCTTTACATAAGGGACAAAGATACTCTCGTCGCACGATATTTTCAGGATGCTTGTAGCGACTTTGAGCTGCATGTCTAGCCTCAATAGATGTATAAAATGTCTCAAAGCACTTGACATGCATCAAATGACTACAAGTTGACATATGGAGTCCAGATTTATGTGATTGTGGTGGGAAGCCATGTATGGCCGAGGGGCGTGTATATTTTTTGCCAGCGGTACTTTTATCAGATGCAGATGATGGAACTTCAGACGAAACTTCAGCATCTAAACCTTTGTCGATACTGAAGATGTCAGATAGAATGGTGGTGTCGTCTAAAGGTGTTTGTCGTAATAGAGTAGATGGCTGAATGAATGCCAGCATACCATAAAGCTCGGATGAATCGGCTTCCTCTTGACAGACAATACATGTACCAGACGGGAAGTGAAACTTTCTTTGGACTTCCAGTTCCCCATCTTCGGTCATAGCCACGCCACCATTGCCACTGGTTTCTTCAACATCGACATCTTCGTCATCAATATCACTGTCCGTATCATCATCATACATGTCTTCATTTTGTGACATAAAGTTCGATTGCGCTTGAGCAAACTGAGCCATGATTTTAGCTTGACGTTCTTTAGCAGCTTGCTTTTTGCGCTCTGCTTCCGAAAGATTGTTATTGGCCTCAGCTGATCCAGATTGATTTGCTGTAAAAATGCTGCGTTCTTCCTTCCAATCGCCTATAAGCTGTTTGACTTCTTTACTGCCTTTTTCTTCAATATGATTTACAATCCAAAGACATCGCTTATGGAGGTGCGACAGTCTTGAATCCTCAATAATCCGCAGAAGCAATCGCAAAAGTGTAATATGCTCTCGCTCAAGCTCGTTTGCCATGACTGCGAAGCCATCAGTGGACGCGTACCATACGAAGCCGGGCATACCATATTCTTCTCTATCCCATCCATCAGTGTTATTTGACGGGTCGACATAGTCGTTGTTTTCATCCACTAATGCCATCATGGCAAGATAAAGAACTTGTTCCACAATAGTATCGCTGGAAACTGCTTTTGAACTTTTGACATTCCAGAGACCGTAAAAGATGATCTGCAATAAAATGCGGGAATGAAGCATATTACCCATTCGAACGAAGGGACCAGACTCGATGCGACGAAGTTTTGGGACAATGAAAAAGTCTTCAGCAACGGCGGACAAGCCTCTAGCTTCTTGTTCCTTCTTCCAAATCTTTTGCAATTCAGCTTCCACATCCTCGCGGTTGTTTCGTGTATAATGCCAAAAGTGTGGATCAATGTCGCGGTAATATTCAGGCTTCAATTCGTATGTGCCGTGATCATTTAATCCATCTGGCGCCTTGAATTTAGCAACCTCGGACAAGATTTGATCAAATTTAGCATTTTCAGACATGCTTTCCGTAATTTTCTTTGCCAACTCAGAGTGAGCCATAGGAGCAATTGATAAATTCTGTATAATTTCCCGACGTGTTTTCTCTTCCAAAGAGAGGTTAGCAGCATGGGAACGTTCGCTTGCAAAGACAATAAGCAAGCTGAGCATTTCTTCAACCATGTAAATTGTCTGAGCAGAATCGTAGGGTGATTGATTGGGCTTTCCGCTGAACCAAGGCAAAAGGCTAAAGCGATCCAAAAGACTGGTGAATAACCGATCCGCATCAAGAAGAATGAAACCGAACTGTAAAAGATAAAGATCTGTATCAAACGTGTTTTCGCGTAACGATACATCTCTATAATGGTGAGCCTAAAATTTAAAAATATCAGTAATAGCCCATTTATGACAGATACGAGAAGTCACCCAAACATACTTGATTAAGAACGCTATATCCGTTGCGAACCCAAAATCCAGAGCGAATTTGACACAAAAGCACCATAGTTCTAATGGGCCAGTCGAGGATGGTCAAAAATGTATCATCTGGGGTAAATTTAGAGTCGGTATCATGGAGTTTCGACATCATAGCTTTGATACCACCAGACCATCCAGCGCGTTCAAGAGCCTTTTCATCTAATAAATTAACATTTTCCAAAAGTTGAGAGAGGAGCCAGTGAACAGGATGATGTAATGAGACCGGCTGCTTGGTTACATCGAACTTGACGATTGAAAAGTTTCCACAATTGGCCGTCTTTACGGTATGGAATTCCTGTTCTCGTACACCAGCTACACGTAGTTGTGAGTATTGCAAGAACGGTGTAGATTCATCTCGCACTTCATTCTTGGGGGGTATCCAGTCACTTAGATGCTTTATCACTCGCATAACAGCACGAATTAATTGCAACGGTGCCAATTCGTCAGCATTATCCTTGCCATTAACAACAAGGAAGGCGTCAGTGAATCGTCTGCCACTCTTTGCCACTTGTAGTGTAGCATTGAAGGCATCTACCCAAGACGAACTTTCGTATTCAACGTGGGCACCAGCTTGACGGACTATGGGGTTCATTCCTTGGAAGATGGTAATGAAATCCAGATATTGACGCAAAAGCAACGGCTCGCTTCTGATACGCTGTCGAACAGAATCTGAATTGATGATGTATCGCAAATCATGAAAATTGTTGTAATACTTTCGAGTTCCAAACGACCGTCGCTCACAGTTGAGTCGCAATTCGCGAATCTGATCTCCTAGCGGCAATGTGATCTGCTCCGTGAGCAAAAAGCTAGAAAGCACCGAGCACATAATACCAAAGAAGTTGTAATCAGAAACCAACGATGTTGCAATGGTTGGTACTGTCAGCAACTGAACAGAAAACAGCATGACGGACAATTGAAATTCACGATCACGCAAGAGGAAAGCATCGGCCACGCTGGGATAGTTTCGAGCAAATCTCAAACCTGAAAGGATGTTCAATATACATATATCATCAAAAACATTTAAAGAGCTTTACTCACCTAGTATGCGCTTGTATGAGAGATTCGCAATGAGTGTACTAATGAATAGTTTTCTCAAACACATGCGCATATCCTTCCATAATCGCAGGTCAAGTAGCATGAAGTAATCTAGTCTCAACTTCTTTTTGAATTCTGTAAGCATCTTTGAGCCGAGAGCTAGTTCTCCAGATTGCTTTTTCTTTGCCATATTATGCACTCCAATCTGTTCAGAAAATCGAGTTTCTTGATCATCTAATTCTTGAAACTCGTGTATCACGCCTTGCAAGTCCCAAATCAAATCAGCAATGTCGCCATGCTTTCGACGTTCATGCCACCGTTTTCTTTCCACTTCTCGTCGAACTTCATGCGTGTCTTCAGTCGTCTCTGTGCCTTGATCAGACTCTTCTGATGCTTCAAATTGTCTTCGACGGGCTAAAGTGGGATGGGTATCAACCAGATCAGTAGGTTCTGCACCAAGTAATTCATACATATCCATGTCCATCTCTGTATCATCATCATCCTCCTCCTCATCATCCACAGTGTCCATAATAATCGCTTCCATCATGGTAGGCCCAGGAAAAGGAGTTTCATCATCGCCATCATCGTCATCATCGTCTGAGCCCTCGGATTCATCCTCAATGATAGATTTTCGGCGATATCGCGTTGACAGGGCCGCTATAGCCGGCTTCAACGCCCATTCTCTACACAGCTCTTCACATATTATATCTCGAATGATACAGCTTCCATCTTCAACTCCTTGGAAGAACTTGTAATGGCCTGAAACAATATCTTTCATCCAATCGCACAATAAATTACAAATTTGTTCCCTGAAGACGTCTCGGGCAGACCTCACTGTAACAGCGAGTCCAATAGAAGCAATTATCTCAGCAGCATGTACCAGATCCTGTAAATTTGTTGATTGCAAAATAACATCGCGACCCTGTGTACAAACGATATTAATCCTAAGTACCGATCATGATTAGTAATACGACGCTAGTGACTTACGTGTGAGTCAACGGCTTCGGCAATGGCTCTGGCACGAGCTGCCGTACATCCAATTGACTCAGTGACAATTCGAATCACATCATCAAAGGAGTGCACTTCATCATTCCATAAGACAAGCGCATAAATTTCCTTTTCGTCATCGTCTTCGTCGCTAATGCTCCCTTGAAGTGGGTTCTTTTCACGCATGGATGAATCTTCTAGACTTTGACCGTATTTTGGAGTTTTTCTATGACGAGTCTCAGGTATACTGGCATCATCCTCCATATCTTCTATAATGTCTCTATCAAAAGCATTGTGGTTTGTATCGTCCTTGTTAGAGAAGTCTGGTAATACTCCCAGCGCTATCATGGTCTCCCTTGCTTCTTCTTCTATCTCCTCTGCTGTCCTCGAAAAAGAAATCTCTTCTGGTGAAGTCGATAGTGTTTCAATGATGAAGTCTAATACTCCACTTATGGTTCCACGAATTGAATCCTTCAGGTCGGAAGGCACCGAATCTGCAGGTTGTCTCGGTGTAGCGGATGCTCCAGGGGACGTGGTGCCACTGGACGCCTTTTCTTTATCCTCTTCATTATCTGATTGATCAGCTGCTTCAAGTGAGTGAATACCGCATACAACTGGAACTTTCCAAGCTTCTGGATCGCCGCAATCGCAACACCCTCCAGCGCCTGGACTGATAGACATAGACACATCATGACCATCATGGTTGGTTGCATGAAAACATCTCGAGCAAAAAACGCAGGTGTCATCGAAAGCGCAATTTCTATAACAGTGCTGTTAGTTAAGCTTATCATATCAGAGCGGATAATGGTTGTTATCAATGCATACCTGCATGAATATATCGCCTCTCCGCTTTTGAATACATGTCCGCATTGTCGACCTCGCTGGGATTCCCAATATTCTGGACCATCATCCTCTTCATCAAGCACCACGTTCTCGGTGTTTCCAGACAGCGTCGTTGTGCCGACTGCACCAAGCTGTTGTCGTCGCCTGGCTATTATAGAACTCAGGTTTCGGCGATCACCAGTTGCATTGGGGAAGAAATACTTTTGCATATAATCAACATTATCGTGCCATAGCGATTGAAAACATTTCACCAAGATGGCTTGCTCTGCTATAGTGTTGTATTGATAAAGTGATCGCTTCGGTGCTTGTGCAAGAAAGCGCTTTAGTGGTAATGCCGTGCTTTGTGGTGATGACGGTATAGCAAACAGGTCCTTGCCACCTTCGTTGGAGTCCACGAACATGGGTCTTTTGTCGCTCGCAGTTTCAAGGTTGTGTGCTTCACCCTTAGCCGGGTTCATCCTACAAGAACGAGTGCTTTTGACGTAACGGGTGCAGAAAAAATCGACCATCATGAGACTGTATAGCATGCTATAGCCACACGTGACTGTGACTATTGCTGGACGGTTTGTGTGGCCCCCCAAGGCTTTTTGACCAGCTAAAGCTAACCTTGCCACGCCTGTCAGATCGATTCTCTACAACATGTCCAGGCCACAACTGCCAGCGTTACCGACCATAGAGCTTCCTGCTTTTTTGGAACCTCTCAAGCTCAAGAAATTTCCTTTGAAAACATTTCCTGCCACATTTGAGCCCGAGAGACCCACAAAGCCCCAGCTCTATGTTTTCGGTCCCGGATGGGAGTCGCAGAACACCAGCTTTGATGTCGACTGCCTAGTTATGCAGGTAACTAGCAGCAAACTAGAATCTACAATCTTATGTGCTTTATTAAATTTTGAACAATCAGATATATCTGAAGTTTTGTGGTATTGACTTTGATATCGTGCAAAGTAATGAACCGTATGCTTCACCAAAAGGTAATATTGAACATTGTCGGTCTAATATATACTATGATGGCTAATATGTTGACTTTAGGAAAGCTTCCTTTCCTTGTTGTCCCTCCCGACTATTGTCTTTATGGAGAACAAATCTATCACTGGCTCGAAAAGCATGTAAGCAAATAGAAGTGCAATGCAATTACAATTACCTTTATTCAATGCATTGGCTGACAATATTGATTAGGAGAAGCAAAAGAAGCTCGAAAACTCGGAACAAGAATCCGAAGCACAAGCTTTCATTACTATGATCGAGAAGAAGCTCGGCGCAGCTTTGGTAAGCCATTCTCTACTATTCAACATGCCTGTGATAGCTTTTCTGACTCTCTTGCCATGTTCAGCTTTTCACCTTATGGTTAGAACCCCTCAATGCTTCAAAGCTGACATCAGATAAATATTTTGGCGACGTAGCACGACCAATAGACAAATTGCTTGCTTATAGAAAGAAGGAAGAGGTAGTGCAATCCCTATTGATTGATCGCGACGTCTTAATACGGGAAGAAATATATCAAGCTGCCGCTGAAGCCTTGTCTGCGCTTTCTGTAAAGCTTGGAACTAATCAACACTTCTTTGGAAGCGAGTAAGTTTGCTAAAAATCCATTCCATTATTCACTGATCATGACGCTAATAGTATGTAGACATCCAACATTGGTTGATGCCTACGCCTTTGCATACTTTCATATCATACTAGCACTTCCTCAAATAACGGATTCAGAAATCAGCAAGGAAGAACGTCAGCAAGCCACTGCGCTCCGAAACCTTGTACTTAACCATAGCAACCTTACTAAATACACCAAAAAGATGTACAGCACTTGGCTTAAGCAATAAATTATGGCATTGACTTTATACGTGACTTGATTTTTTTAAACAAATGTCAGATTTTGAGCCTACTTTTTATTCGTGAGGTCCTCGCCATTCAGCGATCGTTGCCTACCCTACAAATGTTTTATGATTTCAATATACCATACCCGACGTCGGCAGCAGATCGCGTGGGCTTTGAAAACTTGAAAAAGATATTCGCTCAGCTTTCACAATGTAAGCCTGTCTGGTAAAAGAAGAGCATTCTCGAGCAATGAATAACGTTCGAGGTCATTCATAGATCGTAGAGGAGTTGTCGCGCTCAATCATACCGTAACAGGGAAGGTCAGCGCTTCTCAGGTATTTTATCAACATCTTTGCAAGATTTACTTTTAGATATTGGAGACTAATAATGCAATATACCAGACAAATCCTATACAGCTCGTTCAGACCACATCAGACATTCGACAGTTAACAAGGCTGACAGTGGTTGCCGACGACGTGACTCATAATTATGGATTGGTACGTCTATTATCTCAATGGCGAATTAATTGAATTACAATTAAACGACGGTGTGTATAGCATTCGAACAACCCGACGGTCAATGCATTTGATTTGCTTGCAGTACGCACATCAAACGAAAAGGTTTTCGCTTCTGCGTGCGCCAATTACGAGATCGACATAATATCGTTAGAATGCAGTAGCCGTCTTCCCTTCTTCCTGAAAAACACTACGCTCGGACAAGCGCTGGATCGAGAAGTTTATTTTGAAATTTGTTATGCTGGCGGTATTAGAGGTGAGTTTCTTCACGCCACATCAATGAACACCTTCATAGCAATAACACATATCTGTCAGATCCGAATGCTCGACGACATTTATACAACAACGCAAAACGTCTTGTGACCGTAACAAAGGGCAAAAATATCATCTTTTCGAGTGAAGCGTTGAATGCCCTCGAAATTAGAAGCCCCCATGATTTGATTGCGTTTGGTATCTCGATTGGTTTAAACCCTGAAAAAGCCAAGAACTGTATTACTGAAAACTGCAGAAGAGTTTTAAAGAGAAGTGGTGAGTAGTAGCGAGAAAGCATTTTATTGCGGTAGCTGGTTGTAAACTGACCTCTTATTTTTTTTTCCACGCCAGAAACGAGGCGACTTACTCACAAAGCAGTAATTAGTGTTGCGTCAGAAACCAAATCAGAGGGGTCCAACAAGAGAAAAGCTGAGGATGAGCAGTCTGCAGAAAGCCGAAAAAAGTGAGAAGTTTACACTTATCATATTAGAAGCCTCTTCATGCTCTCACATAGACCGGTTCATGAGACTAATAACTCTTGTTAAATATTAAAAAGATAATTCCGTTTTTTTTATATATATATATAAACAACCATTTAGGCAGATGCAACTTTTAGACAACAACAAAAGTGAATTTTTACATGTATCTGGGAACATTTACCCCTGTGAACTAGACAAAGGATGTAGTGAATGTCTCTCTTCGCTGGTGCTGCCCAGTCTGAACCGACTAAACCCTTGTAAAGCTTCAAACTCGTCCTGTGTAAGAGAAATAGTCTTCTCTTCTGGCTTCGTATTTGGCCAGTCCGAACCTTGACACAGAGACTCGATAGGATTACACAGATCAGCCACTGATAATCTTCGTGTACTGTACCGGTTGTGTCCCTTCTTAAAGTCTCGCCTGGTATACGAGTCATCCATTGATCTATGACGACGATAAAAGCTTTCCGGTGATTTATCCGGATTCTTGACCAGGTAGGATGCTAGTTTTGGTAGGATACTGAAATCACTTTCCATAGGCGACTGTGGAGAGATGGGTTGATGGCCCTCCAACGATTTTCTACGCCAGGAAGATGCAATTGGTAGCCTCCATGACCTCAATGCCAGGTAGCCCGTCGGTGACTCGTTGGACATTGGAGGAGATAATGGAGCAAGTGGTGATGGTGGTGACGCACTATTGTTAGATTTAGAGTGCCAAGATCCTATCAAATGCTCCACAGGCGGTATAGTTTCATGAGTAATGTAAGAGGGCGGAGGAAGAGTAGGAGGAGAATCATCCAAAGAGCTTGATGATCTATGAGTACCAGTAGAATCCCGGCGATATGCACCAGATTTGGGTCGCTTATATGGAGTGTACTCAGATTCGTCTGAAGACATGTCATACGGTGAAGAAGTAACGGACGATTGCGAATGATTTCGCTTGTGCATACTAATACTGGTACTTGTACTGCTTCCCGAATCTCTCTTTGCAGTACGCTTCTTGGCTTTGACCTTGGTCCGGCGATTAGACTTGCCATTGTTATGGGTTTGAGTATGCTGCATCATGTTATCAAAGCGACTGAACATGCGCCCACAGCCAGGCACGACACATTGAAAAGGTTTCTAGAATACAAAGTCCATAAGTGGAAATTTCAACGCTTGCTTTACATTACATGGTAATAACCTACCTCTCCAGTGTGTTTTCTTGCATGACGAGCCAGATGCTCACTTCGCGTGAACACCATGTTGCAGTTTCCATAACCGGTACAGCGAAATAGCTTTGGTTTTCTGGACGAGTCATTTCGACTGGGTCTCCTCATACTTTTTGATTGTGCATCGGATTCATCCGTCATTTAAGTCTTGATTCTGATTTCGTTTGGACCAAAAGATTAAGAAAACTGAAACTGTATTTTATCTGTCCACCTCTCTTCACAATATAATCGCTGCACAAAGGGCGAGTGAAACCTTCAAAGGAAAATAACACAAAAGTATTGCAGTTGGATGTTGGCCGAGAAAGTCCAAAAGAGCCTGGATAGGTGATAGGATAAGCACCTGCTTATATACCAATCAACTGGAGAATATTTGGGACCTCCCATTGTTCAATATGTAGCGAGGTGTGCTCTCGATTGGGAAATTAACTCTAAAAAGCTGAGTCCATCCCGACACACACTTCTTTATTTTAGGTGACACATCCCATCAAACCTCCCAATTGTTGCATTGGCCTGAAAATTATGTATCATAGCTTGTTAGATATTGCTTGAACCGCTTTGCTGTTTCTACAAGATGATATTCTTCGATCGGCTGAACTGTGGAGTTCGATCGGGTAGAATCAATATCCTTTAATTCATAAGTAAAAACTGATAGCTATTTCACGGCTTCAGAATATTCCCGGAACAGAAGGGTATCGGAGAATAGTCTGTAGGGACAACTTAATTGTGCAGGAAACTGAGAGCACAAAAAAAAGGTTGATCGGTAGATTTTAAAATGTTCCAACTGTGTACACTCTAAATTCCGTAATCAGAACGATTTGATCCCACTGATCGCAGAGTTGCGAGTGGTAAAGTCTTGTGAATATGGCATTTGAATTAAATTAAAACAGTAGATGCATTATGCCATTTAAAAATTATTGTGTGCAAAGGCAAAGAGCATGCGAGGTACCCAATGACAAGTCAGTGACCGACAAAGGGGTACCATCGAATTGTACCTTTTGAGGCACAAAACTATGGTTCATGTGGCCTAAACCTAAACGGCCAGTGTGGCCACTAAGACCCCAAGTATAAAGCTGTCCGGTCACTATGGTGCGTGTAAGATAAGCCGTTATGAATACCTTTAATTTCACCTTAGATACGATTAAATACCTGTTATGGCTGCTGCCATGTCTTGTGTAGCAAAAATTTTGGAAACTTCCTCATCGAAAGGAATCAGTTTTGGCTCCAAGGTTTCTATAGTATCGTTGCCCAATCCAAGAGCTCCATATCCACAGCTATAAACTGTTCCGTTCTCTAATATGACAGATATCAATATTGCTACTAGATAATTCCAATACCAGTGCCCTGTACTTTTACCTTTCAAAATTATGGAAAATGGACCGCCGGCGGCTATGTCTTTTACACCAGTGACATTTGTCTGTAATGGCTCCAATATCTAAATGTAAATATAACGTCAGTCGACAAAGCTATATCTCTCGGCTCAGCTTCAAAGTAGATTTCTTACTCTATCTATTTTTCGTCCTAGCATGCCTTGACCATATTCTGAGTTACCCCATGTCCAAAGTTCGCCATTGGCTTTAAGCGAGTCAAAGTTGTGCGTTTTTTTTTTTAACTATGTACACCTTAATTGTAATTAAACACTTACTTGTCAATACTAAACTAAAATCAGTTGTGCAGGATAGTTTCAACACCTTTTTCCCTCTCATTGCCGGTATCGATGTGGGGTTACTTTTATCGCTGGAAGAATCAGGGCCGAGTCCCAGTTGACCATCAGGTCCCCAACCCATAGCATATACTTGGTTTGCGTCTGTTCTAATTGTCAGCTCATAGTTATAGAAAAAGAAAGTATCTTATTCATATCTTACCAGTAGCTAACACTGTGTTATCCAATCCACACGATATTTGCGTAATGTTTCCTTCAAATTGATCTACCCGAACTGGATGCGGCTCAAATACATGTTCCGCGGCCTGGCTATCATGCTTGCTTTTACCAATTCCTAATTGACCATACATATTGTTTCCGAACGAGTATAGCTGCGTCCGACCTGGAAAGCGTAGATGAGAATTTGCGTTGAAAAATCAGTGCCTGGGTTATAACATACCTTTCAGATCACTTGTCACAATATGAGAGTGCTCTCGACCGGCAGCCAAAAATTTAATTTCTGTTCCTGAGCCGGTCTGCATGGATACTCCAAAGTCTGTGCTGTTTAAAGTTTGTTTGCCAATGCCTGCAAATTTGTTATTCGGGCATTCGAAGACAACCCTACATATGTATTGAGCAGCAGCCATACCTAATTGCCCGCTGCGATTCAATCCGTAGGAACAGACTTTAGTGCCTTGCTCCCCAACCGCAGATATCAGACTATGGCCCCACCCGGTGGCAATTTTGGTGATCTTATCACTCTAAGGAACACATATATCGTGAGTTGATTGTACTTCGCTAATATAAACATTGCCTTCAACATTGTTACCAACTTTCTCTATGCCAGGAATCTCAGTGAGCAATTTCGGTCGTAACAAAGATTCGCCTGCACTGCCGATTGGAGGTAAGCTAGTCTTCAATCCCCACGCCCAAATGGAGTTAACATTCCGCCCAGAATGCAGCGATCTCTTCGCGACTACCACTGACTGACTATAACAGCGTAACATGACAGACAGGTAACGACGAATGTCGACCAATGGAGAATGACAGTCTTTTATTGTGACAGCTTTATGTGGGTATGGAAAGAGGAACGATAAATTTACTGTGCTGTTAGTGATTTCTTTGGGCTCTTGAAGAAGACACGAAGTTTATCAAAAAGCTTGATGTCGGCTTCTTTCAGCTTCTTAGCCGCTTCGTCACCTATAATTATATTAGTCTTGAGTGGGGCAACTTGCATTCTCTTGCCACTGAGGAACCATTTTCGCTTGGCTTTGCCAGCATGGTTTTCCTTGCTTGAAATATCCTTTGATACGCTAGTGATCGGTTGTACTACAGTTTCAGTGTTGGTTTTTTCAGGATTAATAACCTGAAGTGCCATACGATTTCCTGATGTTGGTTGGGCATCTGGGGTCTTGGGAATAATATCTGGCTTCTCTTCTCCTCTGATTGAAGGTTCGTTTTCTTCGGTACCTGCTTGGGTAAGAGTTGGTGGGAGACGAAGCAATGCCGGGTTAGGTACAGGCGTGGTATCTGTATAAGTTCCGCTTAGCCAAGCGTGTTCTAAGATATCTTGAGCTGAAGCTCTATCACCTGGCTTAACACACAACATTCTAGCAATCAGAGCTGCTGGGGAAGCCTTGATTGAATGCGGAACATTATAGGCACCTATGCTAATTTTCTTGAATAGATCGGGCATATTTTCGCACTGAAAGGGGAGCTTTCCTGATATCATGGCGAACAATATGACACCACAACTCCATATATCAACCTTTGAACCAGTATATGGAGTGGCTGTAACCATTTCTGGAGCGGCATAGAATGGTGATCCACAGTATGTAGTCAACAACTGCTGGTCGTCACAAACTTTGCCAAATCCAAAATCGCAGATACGAATATGTTCATTCTTGTCCAATAAAACTAGTGACAATTGTTTATAAAAAGAACAAAAGGCATGTAACGATGGTGAAGAGCTTACCATTTTCTGGTTTAAGATCTCTGTGCACAATACCATTCTGAAGGACAGCGTCAGTTATCTGTTTCATGAAGAGCATGCTCCTAGATGATGACTTACATCGTGGATATATTTCACGGCTTCCACAATCTCTCTGAACCATCTCTTTGCTACATGCTCCTCCAATCTTCCCTTTTCTTTGATTTTATCGAAAAGTTCACCTCCTGAGAGATATTCCATGATAATATAGATGAAATCGTCGTCAGTCTTTACATCGTAGACTTCCACTACATTTTTATGATGAAGTCGCATGGCAAAGTCATGAGAGATGTTCTTTTCGTTCATAGCGTGAATCTTTTGGTCTTCATTTTTGAAATTACGTTTATCTACAGCTTTGATGGCAACCTAGTAAGTGGATAATTAGATATTGCGAGTTTTTCTCTCCTGGTAAGATTTGTCGTACCTGTTGTAGTGTTTGTCGATGCTCGGCTAGATACACTTTTCCAAAATTGCCCTTGCCTAAAGTTCGAATACGACGGTACTGACTATCAATGATATACATCTTTCTAGATTTAACCTAGTGATTAGACGAAAAAAAAATTTAGTCAGGATTCATTGTCGACGATAAACCAGGACATTGCTGTATAGATATCCAACCTCATCTTCTCTGGAAATATCAGACATAATGAATGGCAAGGGTTGGGAGGCACAAATGGACAAGATCCTCTTGCAAAAGAGAAGGGTGTATCTCGGAGACTAACATGCAAACAAAAAGGTCAAGATATCAAGTGAAGCTACGGTTTGCCTCATCGAAAACCAGACTGATTTCAGGGCGAAGAAAAAATTTTTAAGAGTATGACAAGCAATATCCAAATGAAAAATTGCCATGTATAGTGGCAAAAGGTAATTATTATGTATGGGCAGCTGTCAAAATTCGACTTTAAACTGCGTGAACACATCTGATGCTAAAGTACATACTATCAAGGCGCTAATGCTGTCCTTATTCTCAAATCATTCATCGTTGAAATCACCATCATCGTCATTGTCTGAATCATCTTCCACTATTGCTCTTCGTTTAGTCGTTCTTCGAGACGGTCTGGTTTTTGGCGATTCCTTATTCTCAGTGGATTGTCCTGATGAGACTTTCGTCAGTACATAAAAACGGTTGCGATCACTTAAATTATATTTCAATATCTTACTTGAGCGGCTTTTCTTGCTTCGTTTGGCAGGAACCACTGGGGTAGGCGCCGATTCAGTCTCCTCATCGGCACCTTCTACAGTTCCTTTTTCACGACAAGCGTTCAATTTTGCTTCAAACTCTTCAATGGCAGTTTTCATCTCCGGTTTCTGGCTCTTTTGCAATTTTCCCTAAGATTCAACAATGGGTCAACGCTATTATTCCGATAAGTAAGGACAACCGGCCAACCTTGACCGCTGTGCCTTCATAATATCCCGATTCCGATAATACTTACCTTCGCAATTATTTCGGTGAATAGCTTATATACAGTCTCCTCATGAAGTTTGTCCTGATACAATGGCATATATCCCAATAACTTATGGTAGCTCTTTTCCGTTTTGAACGGAAGTAAAGATAAACAGTAGGTGATATCTCGACATAACCGTTCGTCATCACAATTTTTATATCGTAGACATAATTTGTCCATGACATTTTCTGCTTGCTTATCCTACATAGAATAAAGTTGATAAGTTTTTCTACAATGTCTGATTGTGGGATATACTACCAATCTTTAGTTTACCTTTTCCGCAAAATCAAATGAGAAGAGGAACTTCATAATCTTTCGGAAAGGTTCCTCTTCAATTCGAGTTTCAGGATTAGAAAGGTTACTGATAATGTCTGGCAAATTATTGTAGATGGCATTATCTTTAGATGCCAGTTCACTGAAAAACAGTTTGGCTAGATCTGCTATCCTTGGCTCTGGGTCTTCCAGACACTTCGCCATCTCACCAATCTGACCTTTGATTTTGATCATGCCATTCAAAATCAAATGGGTCAGGACCATGAGCGCGTTTTTCTTGACAAGTGTATCTTCATCCGCCAGTCGGTTGTACAAGAACGAAATATTCTCGTCAATTAGTGTACTAAAGCACACAGCCATATCTCCCAGGGCAATAACCAGGTTACTCCGAATTACAGGATTCTTAGATTTTTCCAAAATGGTGAACAGCAGTTGAAGATGGGATTCACAAAACTCAGAGCTAACACACATAAACTTGGACAGCGCCAGCGTTGCGGTTATTTGTAGGCTATGTTCCTATGTGCGGGGTCAAAGAGCATAAATACGTATATTCGGTTGTATGCCAATGGCTTTGTTGTCGTTACTCACAGTGTACACCTTGTTGCGCGTGCAAATCTCCGTCAGGAGGGGACCATATCTGGCCAACAATGAGTCGTTGCCAAAAAGAATTTCACGTTCTCTCATAAACGAAACAGCATCGCCAATATCATCATCAGCGTTGCCGCCAACCTGTTCCAACTCATCATCTATACCGGCTTGAGCTTTGTCTACAAATAACATAAAGGGTTACTGACTCAAATATCTTCGATCGAACGTGTCGATTGAATGGTAAATACAAAACCTACCATCTGCCTTGCGCTTTTTCCTCTTCCAAGCAGCTTCTATAATTTCTAAATGTACAATGTGCTTGATTGCTACGTGCCCAAGGATTGAACAGAGTTGACTAAGCTTGACAGAATCGGTATAGACGGCAGCTTTTGGTGATGGCTGTAAGTATGCCACACTAACATCGTATTCCACCTGCATAGCGTCGTCTACTGCATTTGTATCTTCTAGTTTTTCTTCCATCAGGCTGTCTTCCCCTGCAGTATCAGCGATTCCAAATACTTCGATAGTTTTGGTTCGGATGATTTCGGCACATAGGTTTTCAGGATGTTCCCCAAGCGCATAGATAGTATTGATCGCTTGTTCAGTCATTGCATACCATTCCGATGAAGAGCTTGGTTCTTCGATCATTGCCTTTAGCTTTCTGAAAATGGCATGGTCCATGGAATAACGAACACCTTCGTGCAATGCCTTGCCTGTAGCGTCGACGGTTAATATATATAGATACTGTCGCATGGACAGTCGCATTTCCTACCTTTGTCAGTGGTTTTAATGCCACTGAGACGTTGTAGAGCAACACAAGTGTATTTTGCCAATGTTAAATCAGCCTAATAGTGTTGGTCAGGTATATCAATGAGTTAAATCAGGTCTAGTTAAGCAATTCTATTATAGTCAACATACCCTTCCCAAGGCACCGAGGCCAATCTTGAGTAGCACATCTATTTTTTCGCTCACAATTTCTGTTTTAGCCTTCGCTAACATGCCCAGAACTATTATTGCACCTTGCCTTTGAGGCTTAGGTATTTCACGTTTTGAGTAGCCTGTCGCATCGATTATGAGAAGAGGGCATTTCAAGCAATTAAAAAAATAAGAGCCAAGACTTACTGTATACTGCCCATAATTTATCTATCACCTGTTCCGGAATATGATTTTGGCTCATTAATGTGCATAAAAGCTGTTCCAAAGATGTCAATTCGGCCAAACTTGCATTGAACGTGAGCCTAAAACATATGTAAGCTCATCATTAGCGACAAGGTGAATATTGAAATAACACTTACTGCACAAGATTACGTGCTATGGTATTAATGTTTTCTTTTTCGGTCAAATTTGCATCCATTTCCAAGTACAAAGTTTGGTAACACTCAAGGAGTTTCGTCTTTATACTCTTTCCTTCATCTGAGTTGTCCTTTGTCCATATCAAATGTGGCATCTTTTTGATTCCCTCCTGAGCAATAAGTTGGTTGACGTTCAGATGAAAACATTACCACCTATGATACTTCACTTACCACCGAGGCCTCTATTTTATAATTCCATGCTGTCACAAAGAAATCCATGGCCTCCAAAACTTCGATTTTGGCTTTCGAAGCTAATATTAAACAAATGAAGGGAATTGCTGTATGTATTTGACTAATGAATTTGATAGCGTCAGCGTTGAAGCGATGAGCTAAAGTCAAACGATGAAACTCATCAGCCGAGGTGACGCTGTTAGACATAGAGTTATTCGCTTTGTCAGGTTGATCCACAGATGCTTGTGCTTCATCATTCCTTATGTTTTCATTTGCATCAGTTTCAGTATCAGCATTTGTACCATCATCGTCAGCATTTATCTGCTGTCCTGAATCAGCTTCCTCCATTTCCACGTCCTCAGTCGCGTCAGCAGCTTTTAATTCTTCTTCATTTGAAGTCCCAGAATTCGCGTCTCGTTCAGCCTCCACTTCATCATCATCTGAACCATCTGGCCTATCTGATCCATCGGGAACCTCTTGCAATTCCTGAGGTGCTTTGATGGCTGCCAACTGCTCTCCAAGTTCATCATACCGCTCTCTCCATTCGTCGATATCCAGCAAGCCACCATACATAACGTATGGATGGGTCTTTATCAGCTGGGTTATGACCCGGATTGCATAACGCCGCACTGAGCTACTTTTATCTTCTAGATGTCGAATGGCAAGGGCTCCAAGAGCATGTCGTCTTTTAGGAAATTTTGCCTTCAAGTCTAAAATTTTCAAGTATACTTGAAGAACCTTTGATCTGACAAACGCTACAGAATCCAGCATCCT
Organism: Umbelopsis sp. M5902; assembly: GCA_037039815.1. Taxonomy (NCBI): domain Eukaryota; kingdom Fungi; phylum Mucoromycota; class Umbelopsidomycetes; order Umbelopsidales; family Umbelopsidaceae; genus Umbelopsis; species Umbelopsis sp. M5902. The sequence goes on from JAXQGL010000036.1 coordinate 138,284, forward strand.
ATCCTCTAGAACGTCGAAGAATCCATTGATCTGATCTTTTTGGCTGGCATGTTCTTCTTTTGTGGCCATATCTATAATGAGATTGCCAATGACCTCCACCAGCGCCATCCTCATAGTGTATGACTCGCTATCTAATTGTCTTATCAACAAACCCATATTTTTCAGAACGATTTTGGGGCAAAGTTCCGACATCTTGACCAGAAAAAGCGCAAAAGTTTTGCTGTTCGGAGTATCTTTAACTTCTTTGCTTGTATTGTCTTTGAATTCCTTGTTGCTAATGTCTCGCAATACTTCGTCGCTCAACTGTCGGTTATCATGGCGGATATACAAAGCTTGCAAGAACTCTGCCATTGGCTCTGCTGAATGTTCCCAATATTGTAGATTCTGTATGATTGTAGTTTGTGCAGCAAATGCTTGACCATATTTCGTAATGCATATGCCTAAAACATGGAAGACAATCTCTTTGACTTTCGCGTTCTTAATGCTGGTTGAAATCTCGAATATTTGATATGCTGGCTTAGTAAAGAGACTTAACAAAAGATCCCGTTCTGGGTTAAGATGCCATATTTTGCTGATTCCTTTTTCCAACATGAATGCAATGAGTTCGAACGATTTCAATTTTTGTGGGGTCCAGTCCCAAGTGTTGATATCATCCTCTTGCGCCTTATTTTTGTTACTTCGCTGAATAGGACAAGAATGTCAATAAACAAGCCAACCGTAGCTTTATTGTAGTATTGAGAGCTAAGTACTTTTGATTTACCAGCCATTGATGAAGCCTTATCTTCTATGGTGATCAAGTACCAGTGGACAATGAATCCGTACATCTCCAAGACAGTTTTATGGGTGGTGAATGTTTCTTTTTCATTTGCTTCTATGTCGTCTGCAGTAGCTTTAACCTCATGACGAAATGCTGAAAGAACAATATCGAGCAGTCTAGCAAGAAACTTTGGTTTTACGTGATCAAAGTTTCTAGACAAGCAGGTCAGCATGGGTACAGCCTTTCAAAACTCTTTCGCTCTACTTACTTGATGAAGCTGCGTATCTTATCAAACACCAAGGGCTCGGCAATAGTATCAGAGGATACCTCAATTTTGTCGACGATATCTGTTTCCGCCTATTAGCATGTCTGTAGAACTAGAGGTGTTGCAAATGAAGGCACGTACCATTGAGGTAGACTTCTATCTCTTGTCGGTTGCGTCCCTGTAAGTTTACTTCGTTTGTTATTTGGTAATTCTCTATGGAATCTTCTTGCAAATGCAAGAGCTCGTCATGGAGATTGAAGTCGAGGTCCATGCAGTGATTTCGGCAGAGTCAGCACTGCAAGAACGGTATACGCGATGAGGCGATACTTTTTTTGCTGGCATTGTGAAATTTGGCCGAGAGCGCGCTTTTCGGACAGTCACGCGTTACTGCCAGCCATCTAAAAAAATGGGAAACCAATGTATCAAGTTTGACTGTGTTCAACAAGATTTGCTGTTCAGACCATGTCTGCTGATTCTCGGAAACAAAATCTTTCAGAGCACCAAGACACCAGCGAATCAACCTCAAAAGAAACACCAGACCCAGCTTCTTCCAGTCTGTATGATTCACCGGAACTTCAAGCCTTGCGGAGTGGACCGTCCTATTTGCAGCAGAGCTTGGGCGCAGAGGGTTTGGGACTAGACGCTATTCTAGACAACTATAGTGGATTACAAAAAATTGAGGAAGACGAAAGCGGAAATGAAAACGAAGATGAGGATGAGGACGAGGACGAAGGTGACGACGCAAATCAAGCTTATGATACAGCATTGGCAGAAGTATTAGATGAAGGCGAAGCATCAGCAGAATCGGAGGAACATATGCCAAATGCGCAAATATCCCTGCCTCCAATCAAAAACAAAAATCGTGTTGGTAGAATGCTGTCCCATCACGGCCTTATTTCACGGATAAGGAGGAGCAAAGGCAAGCAAAAAAAAGTCGAAAGATCCATATCAGAGAATAGTGGAGAAGAGCAATCAGGAGATAGTTTACTACCAGAGTATGTATTTAACTTTATGTTTCGCTTTGCCTGCTCGGATACATTACTTATGAGTGATAGTTCGGGAATGTCAAAAATGCTAGAAGATGATATTAGAGCTCAGAACGTGCTACTGAAAGCACTCAAAGAGAGATTGACTGCAAATCTTGAACGACTTAAGGTAATGAAAATGGCAAAAAAAAGATACAAACCTGACTACATGAAATTGAACTTGAACTTCTAGGCGGATGAAGCTATGCTCTTGTATATGTTTGATATGACTGATAAAGATCTGGAGAATGTCAAGCCCTTACATGAATCTGATCCGTTGTCAAAACGACAACTTGCCCAAGATGAGCAAAGCAATACGGACACTTGGAGAGCCATATCTAAAAAGCTCAAAAGAAGCCATGAAAATGATGAGGGACAAATAGCGGTTCAGGGCCAATATGTTGCGCATAGTCTGCAAGGAGATCAGACCATAGACATTATATCCGAAAACGAAGACGAAGATGAGCCCGAAGAAATCGAAGATGAAGAAGCTGCTTTGAAGGCACTAAATCAGATGATCTCAGAGTTTGCAGATGATGATAGTAATTAGATGAGCTTGTACATAGTGAAATTTAGCTCTAAAATGTATATAGGAAATACTGCCATTTGAGAAATGGTATGATAATCTATCTTTAACGATAATTGTACTTGTCAAGAACAGCTAATTTAGCAGGTCAAATTGGAAAGGCACGCGTCTGCTCATTCAATTTGTGAGGTATTTTTCAGGCCAAACCAAGATTATTAGTCAATGATAATGATAAGAAAACATATGATGTCTAAATAACGATATCAATACACAAAGTGTATGGCTTAATCTCGAGAAGCTTATGCCGAAATACCTGATCTGATTGAAGGTGGGAGAAAATACGAACCCTAACGTTTGGCAAAAGTAAATAAATCAAATAGGCTTTACAAGCCCAAACTCATCTATGATATTTTATCTCATAAATACTGGATTGTGGATATATCATCCACTTTATATGTTCGATCAAATAAATACGGGTATAATTGTTCTCTGTAATGGCCTTCAGTGTATGTCAAAGCTTAATTGCTGACGTCGATTTTTCATTTCCGCTGGCCTGAGCCAATTATTAGCCGTCGCGTCTGTTCTTAGGCATTAAAGAACTCCGTCGTTACTTGACCCATCTCGCGACTGTTCGTTCATCATGGCTAGACTGGCGACATTTCTAACCTTCATATGTGTCGCCCTTGCACTATTCGCAACAAAAATAGACGCAAAGGCGAACGCAAAGACTGACCGTCTGGTCAAGCTTACAAAATCCGGCAAAGGCGTTGTTAAGATGGATTCAAACAGTTTTATCAAAAGTCTTGAAACTCCTCGAGATTACGCTATGGTCGTAGTACTCACAGCAATGGGCGACAAATTCAGATGCGCTCCTTGCAAGTATGTACTAGAGCTGCTATATTGCACGAAATGACGAAGCCTGAGCTAATGTCTACGTTTGTTCCTTGCACTTTTAAGAGAGTTCGACCCTGAATTCCGACTAGTGGCCTCTAGCTATCACAAGAAGGATACCAAAGAAGATTTGTTTTTCGGAAACCTTGATTTTGAAGATGGTCAAGCTGTTTTCCAACAGGTATATGGTGCCGGCAGCCTAATGCTTTCTTATGTCTACCAGCATACTAAAGCTATTATCCTAGATGAACATCAACTCTGCTCCTACCATTCTCTATTATCCTGCAAATTCAAAGACCAAACCTACCGAGCCCAAGAGATATGATGCTACCAAATAGTAAGTGGGGAAAAATACAGAGTGATTAAGAAGACTTTACTAAACCATTTTGCATTTACAGTGGCTTCGGCGCAGAGCCTTTCGCACAGTGGTTGAGCAGAGAGATCGGTCATGAGGTGCCAGTTCAGAGACCATTCGATTACACAAAGAACGGCATCAAATTGTTCTTGGTCGTTGGCGCTTTAGCTGCTTCGAAACTACTGTACTCTCATTTCTCCTTCATTCTATATAACAAGTATACCTGGAGCTTGATTAGCTTGATAACTATTTTGACCATGATTTCTGGACATATGTGGAATCACATCCGAAAGCCCCCATATGTTATTCCCGGCAAGAATGGTCAAATCAACTACATTGCTAATGGTTTCCAGTCTCAGTTGGGCATGGAGTCACAAGTCGTTGCTGCTATATGTAAGTATCTGGCATAATGGTAGCCTTTTACTGGTATCGTGTTAATTTCTAACGAAATCCTTGTCACAGATGGTGTGTTGGCATTCTCAGCTGTTTCACTTGCTATCTCAGTGCCACGTCTGGATAAGAGCAAGCAGCGCATTGCCGTTTGGATCTGGATGGGCTGCCTTCTTGTCCTTTTCAGCTTCTTGATGAATTTGTTTAGGATTAAGAACGGCGGCTATCCGTTCAGACTCCTATTCTAGAAAAGCAATTGTATTGAAACGGTATCTTTTCGAATTAAAAAAAAAATCAAAAAGGGCAGCAACTGCTGCGTATAAAGAGGAAAAGATTGGAGAGGCAGTGCATTTATTCAAAGATTGTAAGGATTAGCGATGGTATCCATTTCGATACTAAGTAGCCAGTAACTTAAACTACCGATTTAGCTGCTTTCATATCTCTTTCGAGCCTATATGCAATCAAAGCAGAGACTGTAAGAACAAACGTCAATATAAAAGAGCAAAAGCTATGTAGCTTACAATGAATTTGGCACGATCTTTATAAGAGTTGTTGGCACCTAGCTCCTCCATATCTTGTCGTCCACCAGATGTACCTAAGCCCGCTCCTTTGACATAAGACTCGGCCATTACAGGTGCAACAATACCAGTACCCTCTTTACCGAGCCCTTCGCCACTTCGCCAGCCCATGCTTTTCAGCATTCGCGCTCCAACGTTTGACTCTGACATTGGATTTGACACCGACGCAGCTTCCACAGGTCTAAATTATATTAGCGATCTTGCAGACGGATATTGAGAACCCAGTTTTCTAGATATACATACCGTGAAGCTGGCATTGCCTTTGATTGACGAGGTGGTCGGTTGTTATAAGCATCTTCATCTAGAGGCATAGGCCGATCTGGCTGTCCAAATGCCATCCGCCGCTCTGCAGCTCGGTTACGGTATGATATTTGCTGCATTTCTACGTTAACGGCTTTTCCAGTTCATACAATAACACAATCACGAAGCTTACATTATCTTCGTTGGCTGCGGCGTCTTCCTCTCGAGTCGATCGCTCAACAATAGCAGCAACCTTTTTGCGAGCTTTTTCTACAATATCTTCGTTTCCAAGATTTGTCTGATACCCATTTGGTTTTACTTGGTCAGTATCATTGCGTACATATAACTGATACAGGGCATATATTTAAATGCAATAGTGATTTTCGTCCTACTTTATGTAGCTCAGAGAGATCTTCATGTCGTCGTAATTCTTTTAAGCTTTTAAATTTTCTCTGGCATAGCAAACATGCCGTTCTAGATAAGTCTGCAAAGTCCATCTCTTTTTCCGCCAGACTGGCTAGTTCAGCTTGCTTCTGGTTCCACACCTTCATATGGGTGTGTATCTTTTCGTACAGTTAGTCAGTGGACAGTTGGGGAAAAGCTAGCAATAAGAGTAAAAGGCGCTACCTTCTTGGTTGCCATTGGTATTGCGTCTCGTTCTGCTCGCTTTCTTTTTTTCTCGTTCTCGGCTGAATCCATTGTGATTACCGCTGGAATAGAATCGGCTTGATCTGCCAATGCCTTCGTCGCTTCTTGTGTATCTGTGTCTGCAGAGACTGCGGTCACATCTCCACCAAGATCTTTCAAATTCGATCGAATGACGAATTTCATAGGCTGCTTCTGCTGTTTCTGCATGATTAGATATTAATGGTATAAAATGCGGACCAGTTGGAAGCTAGGAAAAATGAAAAATGTGCAAGTTCCACATATGACTGCGGGGTCCGGCTAGCCAGCGGACTTCTTTACTGGTCTTAGTTTCGCAGCATGGCCGATTCCAACAATCCAATACCACTCATCGTTTTCATACCTGTGATAATATGCTGTGTAGCTATTGCTCTGCTCTTGCAGTACAGGAATCAAACACAGAGTGTGCGTTTGAACGAAGGTACCCTTCTCTCACCGTCGCTTCACCTTTTGTAGCAAGCACTGACCTACCTCGAACAGCTGACGCCTTGGCTATAGCACAGTCATACGAGGATTTAGACGCGGACGATATAGAGGATGAAGATCTGCCCGAAGATGCTCTAGGAAGCCATTCCGATAATGACAATGACCCTCAGGAAGGGACATCAACCGCTGTGCGTGTCAAGAAAATCGGTAAAAAGCGAGCAGAAAAGTTGAAACGAAAGGAACACATGCGACAATATCGCGAGGTAATTAGAAAGACAGCCATGGACATACTGATATTTTTAGCGCCATCTAATCGACTTTCTACCAGTATATGGATCATCAGAGAGAAGCACGTCGATATACAGATCAAATAGAAGAGGAAAATTTCAGGCAGCGAAAAATAGCAGAATCTATACAGCGCGAGAAAGAGGTAAACTTCAATATAAGTACAGGTTGTTACTCAATATGATTTATAACGATCTACGTTTTAAGCACGAGAAACGATTGAAGGCTCAGGCGTCACAGCAGAAAAAATTAGACAATGAAAAGCAGAAAAGGCAGAAATTGGAAGAAAAAGAGCGAAAACGATTACAGAATATTTTACAAAAGTATAAAGAAAAGATTAAGCGAATAGTACAGGTATGTGGCGACTGTTGAACATGCTCGTGGCGAGTTTTGAGGAAGCGATATGAGTTAAATCGACTGTTATAGGAGAAGAAGTTTACAAACATCGAGGATCTCTCAAGCAATGCACGATTATCAACCGAGGTGAGTGCTTTTGACAATCCAAAGTTTAAGATTTTCCAGGATCTGGGCTAAGTTGTTGTCTTTGGCAGGACACGTTATATGTTTTGAAACACCTTCTTGAGGTGGACGAGCAATTTCAGTTATCCTTGTTGGCAGATGACAACAATTCATTCTTGTACGTCACCAAACAGGACTATGTTCGCCTCAATGACTATATGCGAAAAGTTGGGTATCTCAACATAGATGATGTAGCAGCAGAGAAGATCGTCAGCATATTGACCGAATAAATAGCACAGCCATGTTTTTAGAGATTAAGCTTCTCAATGATGCCTCTAATACCCTCTAATATTTCCAATTCAGACTGATCGTTGCTATCTTGAGTAGTAGAATTTGATACTTGAGGTTGTATTGCTATGTTGGAGAGTTTTTGTGAGAGGCCGTCCAACTCGTCTATTTGGCTATCCTTCGTGGATGAGCTTGATGGCGCTTTAGCCATGTACGTCTTCAAGATTTGTATAATCTGTTGTACCTTATTAGCTAAACAATGATGTTTGTATCAATTGGATAGAGAACAAAGGAGATACCTGAATTACTTGGCGTAACATCGGACCGTCGTTTGTAGACTGCATATTTCGCATCCCAGGTTCGCTGTGGTCGGCCATTCTCAAGCTTTGCCTATGCTTTATCAGTAAATCTAGTCGTGACTGAGCTAAGTGCAATGGTGTTCTTCTGATGGTTCTGCGAGCACTGAAATCTTGTGTCCCTTCTGCGTCCGAATGTGGTCGAGATGAAACCTTAGCGCCTGGAGATGCACATCAATATATACATGTAAGTTTCAATGAGGTTTGGCTATCCAGTGTTACTTACCTGAGTCTAATAGTGCAATAACAGTATCGACGTTGTTCGATATGACAGCCAAATCCAATGGCAAATTCCCCACTATGTCTCCGTGAGGACAATTCGGATCTGCGCCAAATTCAATCAAAACCTTGACCACCTCGGTCTGACCAGCAGCACAGGCGACAAGTAGGGGTGTGCGCATTTTTGAGTCTCTAATTAAATCTGGAACTAACTTTGGTGTAGTCATCTCTAACAAAGACCTCACTAGGGGTCCAATACGTTAGCCGTCTATCCCCAGGAGAAGGTGCCATATAACACAAGTTGTTACCTTTCTTGACGTCTCCTTGCGCACATAGTGTAAAAAGTTCTTCTCTTTCTTTCGTGTTGAGAAACATGTCTCTCATGCGGGTTGTCGCTAGAGACATGGAGCTCCTTTGTGGTTTCGGCGTTCGTGTTCGCAATGTTTTGTGTAGTGACCGGTCCTCCGCCTCCGTCGTCCGGCTCTCACTTGAAGCTGCAAGGTTGAAAGAGTGACCCGGTGCGTGCCTTTGTGCAGCATGTCGCTGCGCTGAGGACATGAATAGTGTGGCAGGTAATTGTGGTGCTGTGTATGGCATACTCAATCAACGGTGATCAGCTCAGCGTCTCGAAAGGAAGATGTTGTGGCTGACTTTATCCAAATTTGCCGAGAGGTTTACCGTTCGGGACTTCCTCCTTAATTTTCATGATAAAATTCAATGATTCTTTGCTTGCTCGCTCGCCATCCTGATTATAGTACTGAAGAGCGATGGTAGAAGGTGCCAGCAGCCTAAAACCATTTCACAAAGCAAAGAAAAGGCGTGGAGGTCACTAATGCGGTCGGTGTATCGGGACGTACTGAAAAGTCATTGACTAATAAAAGCGATGTTCTCAGTTTCACAAAGACACTTCATCGAGTGCTGTTTATTCTTGCGTGTCCCGAGTTTAATCCAGAAAGCTTGAGCTGAAAACAATGGATAAAACAGCAATGCTTTGTTCCTGTTGACAAAATAAATGACGCTTTGGATGCCGTTTATTGAAGTTAGATAACTTCTGTAGAGTGAAAACAAGCTGTTTGATGCAGTGTTTCAACATTCCACTCTAAGTCAGTATGTACTTCATTCTCTATATTAAATCTAATTGCATATTAATTGCATATCGGCTGGTTTTCTCGGGTATATTCATTTTGCATTTTTGTCCATAAAGTCATAGAAGGCTTTTTGCGGTATTTCCACGTTACCTACGACAAGAGCATTTTAGATGATGCTCGAGGTGTTGGCGACATGGAAGTTAACAACTTACCAATCATCTTCATTCTCTTTTTGCCGGCTTTTTGCTTTTCCAAAAGCTTCATACGACGAGTGATATCTCCACCATACTAGATAAATTTAATGGTGTGCATGTTTGCAAGGTTAATATATCATCTCAGGGGGTAAGATAGAAGTGGATACATACGCATTTAGCTGTTACGTTCTTGCGCAGTGCTGTAATACTGAAAGATAAAGGTCACTTTTAGAGTTGTCCATTTGAGTAGTATATAACGCATATTACGAGCTTAAATACTCACGTTTCACGCGCCACTATTTTATATCCTACAGCTGTCTGAATGACAATCTCAAACAGCTGCCTTTGGATCAAACCTTTAAGCCGCTTTACCCAGTCTCTTCCAACTTGATTAACTTGTGCTCGATGAAGAATGATGGACAAAGCATCCACAGGTTTGCTATTAATCAACACGTTCATCTATGTTATAAGCGAGCTTAGTAGAAGTACTACATTCATTGAGCCACAAGTCTTGGAATTCACCTTGACAAGATCACTTTCTTCATATCCATTCTCTTCATAATCGAATGTAGCATATCCAGAAGTTCGGCTTTTCAACTCGTCATAAAAATCAGTAACAACTTCAGCTAGAGGAAGTCGATATCTCATCATAACCCTTGTTTCATCCATATACATATACTCTGTTTGTTCACCACGCCGTGTCTTCAAGAATAAAGTCAGTGAGTCACATCACTTAATATTAGCAATCATTTACATATTTTCTCTTACACCGCATAAATCCATCATCTGGCCCATATATTCCTCAGGAAAGATCATCGTCGCTGAAACCATCGGCTCCAGCAAACTTTTAACCTTGGTGGATATTTCATCAGTGCTAGGAAATTCAGAAGGATTGCGCACAATCTTCTCCTCTCCATTACGGTAGACGACTTTATATGGCACAGTTGGTTGCGTTACTATAACATTGGCCTCGTATTCTTCTTCTAATCTTTGCCTGAATACATCCATATGAAGTGTTCCTAAAAAGCCGAGTCTCCAGCCTTGACCGAGAGCGTTGCTAGACAGAACAGAGTTTAAGAACGTTATAGTGAGAGTAAAAATGATGTCCATTAAGGTTTACCTTGTCTCTTTATGCACAGAGACACTAGCATCGTTCAAAGTAAGCTTCTTGATGGATTCATCTAATTTTTGAAAATCAGTAGTATCAACTGGGAAAATACCAGCAAACACCTGTAGAAAGAACTCGTTAACATTCTGGCTGACTCTCTTGTCTGCTTTATGATCAAAATCATGTATTCTACTCTTACCATAGATTTGGCAGCTTCGAAACCTGGGAGTGGTTCAACCTTACTTTTGAGATGATGGAACGTATCTCCGATATGAGCCTCCGAAGCAGATTTCATTCCACAAATGATATAGCCAACTTGGCCAGCGTGCCTAATTTAATACATTAGTATACATACGTTTTGCATTTCATGCTACGTTTGCAATGCTTACAAATATCCCGTTGGAAGCTGTTCTGGATGCATAATGCCCACTTCCGCCACTTCATACTTCTGCTCTCCATGCGCTGACATGATTTTATCGCCTGAATGGACAACTATTAAAGATGAATCCGACGACATGCTCAAATACATAACAAATATTACCCTTTTTAAGAACACCATCTACAACAGCGAGCATGCATACTACTCCCACATAAGTGTCAAACCAAGAATCAAACAGTAATGCTCTCAGTGGTTTATCATAAGAACCAGTCGGGCTTTTGTACATAATGCATTAGAGATGTTTTGTAAACGAGTTGAACAATCAATAACATACCACGGTATATTTTCTATAACACTTGGTAGAACGTCTTCAATATTCTTTCTTGTTTTCGCGGATATCTGATTAAATATTGTGCATTAGTATGCCGAAGCAATACATGTCACCACCTCCTCTAAACAAACCTTGAGAATCTGATCTGTGTCAAGCTCGAAAGCGCTATGTATTTGTTTAACAACTTTATCTGAGTTTGCTCCGGGCAAATCTATCTTGTTGATGACAGGAATAACATGTAACCCTTGACCAAATGCCAGATAGAAGTTAGCTACCGTCTGGGCCTGTATGCCTTGGGATGCATCAACAAGTAACAATGTGCCCTGACATGCTGCCAATGAGCGAGAAACTTCATAGCTGAAATCAACATGTCCCTATTGATTGAAAAAATGATAGCATGAGTCTTATGTTCGGTCAAATGTAATGATGAAGCGAGACGGTGTTTGACTTACAGGGGTGTCAATCAAATTTAACAAGTACTGCTCTCCTTTGTAGTTGTAGAACATTGAAACAGTCTATTGTTACGAAAATATACATGGTTAATTAAATAATGTCAATTCGCATTTGCAAAGTTGACAAGTACCTGTGCTTTGACTGTAATGCCTCGCTCTCGCTCAACCTTGAGCTTGTCCAAGACCTGCTTGTTTGATCCGCGATCGCGAATGGTATTTGTGAGTTCCAAGAGTCTAAGCGATGAATAAATGAGTTGGGGCGTTCAATAAAGATAGTCATCTAATGGCTGCAATATAGTGTACAGCCTACCTATCTGCTAAAGTACTTTTTCCATGATCTGCAGATACAATTGGTTGATAAATACAATGGAAATTTAAGGTGATAATGTGAAAAGACACCGTACCAATATGTGCAATTATACTGAAATTCCTTATTTTGTCAGCAGGAATCGTTGTCAGGTCTATCAGCCTTTCAGGATCTGCAGATTTGAGTTTCTTGCGACAGCATGTCAATCGAAAGGTTTCGAAATGGCTAGAGCAGATAACAGTTTTTTAGCAGTTACCTCGGTGGTTTTACTTTGCCAACGCTTTTGAAGAACAACACGAATGCACTGTTGCCTTCGTAACTCAGTAGATAGTAATCTACTCAAGCTAAGCAAGGATCGCATGGAATGGTCGAACAGTTAAGAGGTACCACTTTGAATAGAAAATTGTTCTTAAATCCCCGCTAAAGAAGCAGTGGCTTTTGCAACATGGAAATTGACCGTCGCAGCACAGGCCTTTCGATACAACATTGATGAATAAAGTCTTGGTGGAATGATTGTGGCAAAACCATATTGAAAGCGACTATTGTAGGAAGTCAATGATTCCTGTTTATTTCTCAGCAGCAACATGACTCTAAAACCCCACAATAGCCTAGAGTATGCGGATTAGTGTGCTATTTGCTAACGTTTATACATTCAGCGACACTCATAAACATATCTATGATAATGTCACTCCAGAGTTGCGTATATATCACTTGTTTTCGTTCATGAGAACCAAAATACGTTAATATCTTAAGTAAATCATTTCGTTCTTGTGGTTAAGCTCACGCGTAACACATCGACGAAAGAGCCCAAGCTTAAGATAGCACATGTGCAGTTCTGAATGTGCAAGTCGCAGCATTAACATAGCCGTTGCTAATCATACGTGTGTCAGTGCTATATAGTGGCAGGCTCGAAGGAAGCAAGCCTCACAGACCAGGGCCGTGACGTAAAGCAGGAAAGACCAGTGGAACTGGAAAATTATGCGAGCCGATTCTATCCGACAACAACTGTAGCTTTTCTACAATTCGAATTCTTTGACAATGTGGCGAATGCAACGGCAATTGGGCACAATCGCTCGGCGCTCCATTCACGCAGCGGCCCATACTAAGCGTAGCCCTATCACTTTAACTTCCAGAACCACTTTACCAACAGCCGCTCTAGTTCCCGCTGGAGGAAGGTTGGTAGGCGCCACTTGCGGAAAACTAGCCGTCGCGTATGCCGTCTCGAAACGGTTCTATAACGGTGGAGGACCACAAGGTAGATGCGTGATTATGACTATATACAATTAACAGGCAAGATATTGACGTTTTGTAGGTGGTGGTTTCCGGCTGCAGCCTCAGCAAGAGCAGCAGCAAGAGAAGCCATTGGAGCAATATGTACATCTTGTTCAAATATTATGCATCGATATATTTCCCATCTGCTAATATGCCTTCTCAGGGTATTGATTTGACTGCCATGGCTGAAAAAGGAAAACTTGGTAGGGAATGGTAATTACTTGCATTAACTCTTGTGCATGATTCTCACCTCGCTTGTCTGTGGCGTAGATCCTGTAATTGGAAGAGACAACGAGATTCGGCGTACAATTGAAGGTAAAAATGAAAACAGGGTATGAAACCACGTCGTCTAACGGCCCTTTACTAACATAATATTCGACAATAGTGTAAGGATCAAGTCCTGATGAACGAATTTGATAAAGCTATGGACGTCGGAAATTGAATTGACAGGAATTTCATTGTTCTTTTGCAGTTTGGCACGTCGAACCAAAAACAACCCCGTGCTGATCGGTGAAGCTGGGCAAGTGTCTATGAACCGATCCGAGCTGGTTGAAAATTTGTTTGCTAACACATTATTCATAGTGTCGGTAAGACTGCTATTGCAGAGGTAAAACAATCAGCTTGCCAGACAGAATGAAAAACCACGGAACGGTGTCTGACTTCAGCAAAACTTGTCTACATAGGGTCTAGCCCAGCGAATTGTTGCAAATGAGGTTCCTGAATCGATCAAAAACAAGAGAGTCGTTGCTCTGGATTTAGGAGTAAGTTTCTGTATGATCAAAGTGCTGAAGATTGCGAGCCGCTAATTGAATTTTGGTTCTGCAGAGCTTGGTAGCCGGAGCAAAGTATAGGTACAGTAGCTGAATGACGACATATTTGTATGAGTAATACACTTATATACCAATATAAGGGGCGAGTTTGAAGATCGCTTGAAGGGCGTGCTCAAAGAAGTCATTGAGGCTGATGGCAAAATCATCCTCTTCATCGACGAGATTCATAATCTTCTAGGTCTCGGCAAATCTGAAGGAGCAATGGATGCCGGAAATTTGCTGAAGGTGAGTCGAAATTTCATGTGCTGGAATCATACAAGAAGAATTTTCGCTAATTGTAATGGCCTGAATACAGCCAGCATTGGCGCGCGGACAACTAAGATGCGCCGGTGCAACCACTATCGATGAATATCGAAAGGTAATGATTTGCTATCTGCTCCTCACCCTTTTACAATTCAAATCTTGACAGTGTCTATGTAGTACATTATGCAAGACCCAGCTTTGGCTCGTCGTTTTCAATCTGTGATGGTAAGTACATATGCCACTACAATCTGATATCCTAATTTAAAACTACAATACTAACTTAATCATAGGTTGACGAGCCCTCTGTGAGTATGCAGGTATGGATAAACTACAAACATTTCATATACTAATCTTTGTATCTTAACAGGTAGCTGATACTATTTCCATTTTGGTAAGCAGACTTACTGTAAAGATGGTCCCGCATTGAATACAGACTAACAGTTACTACTAGCGTGGTTTGAAAGAACGTTACGAAGTTCATCATGGTGTACGCATTGCTGATTCAGCCTTGGTTTCAGCTGCTGTGCACTCTCATCGCTATATAACTGACAGGTAGGATATCTTTTTATTTATCTTAATTCATCTTAAAAACAACTGATGAAAAGACTAACATTTTTCTGCAGATTCCTCCCTGATAAAGCTATTGATTTGGTGGATGAAGCTTGCTCAAAGCTACGTCTTCAGCAAGAGAGCAAGCCTGAGGCTTTAGAAAGTCTTGACCGTCAAATTATGACCATACAGATCGAACTTGAATCTTTGAAAAAAGAAACAGACCCTTTGTCGATCGATCGACGTAACAAGCTCGAGAACGATTTACACCAAAAACAGGAGGAGTCTAACAAGCTTTCTAGTCGCTGGCAAGAAGAAAGGTAATAAGCCGTTTTGCACTTTTTTCTTATGGCTATGGCTAACACATAACATTTTTCTTACTCAAGGCAAAAGCTTGAGGATATCAAGAGAACAAAAGAAGAGCTGGAGCAAGCGCGAGTTGAACTTGAAAATGCCCAAAGGAATGGCAACTTCCAAAAAGCATCTGAACTGCGCTATGGAGTCATTCCCAACTTAGAAAAGCAGCTACCGAAAGAAAGCGCTGCGGATAAAGACGATAATGGATCGCTGGTACATGAGCGTGTAACCTCTGATGATATTGCCAGAGTCGTTGCAATGATGACTGGTATTCCTGTCCAAAACCTGATGCGTGGAGAGCGTGAAAAGTTGCTGCATATGGAAGAGGTTCTTTCTGAAAGAGTTGTTGGACAAGATCCTGCCATTAAGGTTTGTAAACTTGCAACGATATGGAATTTGAGCTAGTACTGAATCTTTGCTGTCGTAAATCAGGCTGTTTCCGACGCTGTAAGATTGAGCCGAGCAGGCTTACAGAATCCATCCAGACCTATTGCTTCGTTTTTGTTCTTGGGACCTACTGGTGTTGGAAAGGTAAGCTGGTGAACTACTTATCAAAGTGAGATTAATAACGTACTAAGATGGTGTAAATAGACTGAACTATGCAAGTCCATGGCTCAATTCTTGTTCGACACTGAAAATGCGATCATTCGCGTTGATATGTCAGAGTATATGTAGGTGGCACAAACACAATCTCATACTTTCAATTGTATAAAAGTTAACATTGTATCTTCAAAGGGAACGCTTCGCAGTCAGCAGATTAATTGGTAGTCCACCTGGATACGTTGGACACGAAGAAGGTGGAGAACTTACCGAGGCTGTGCGAAGAAAGCCATATTCTATCATTCTCCTCGATGAAATGGAAAAGGCCCATCGTGATGGTATGTAGACACGACCAGAAACACACGTTACAAAAGGCTTCGTGTCATTCATTCGCTAACGTCTTTATCGATACCACTAGTCTCCAATCTGCTGCTTCAAGTGCTTGACGACGGTGTTCTGACAGACAGTAAGATCAAGACTTTTACTTTATTATAGTCGTGATATATGAGTACTGATGTACATCCACAGGCAAGGGGCGAAAGATAGATTTCAAAAACACAATCATCATTATGACTAGCAATCTTGGCGCTGAAGCACTTGTAACTGATGCTACTCATGAGGGCGCTGTCAGTGATATCACAAAATCGCAAGTGATGAATGCTGTTCGTCAGAACTTTGCGCCAGAGTTTGTCAATCGTATTGACGAGATGGTTAGCTTTGAATTGTGCATTTTCGTGGAAAGTATATGAATATACCCTAAACATTCTCATTTTCTAGGTGATCTTTAACCGATTGTCGCACCAAGCACTACGTGATATTGTTTTTGTGCGCTTGAAGGAGGTTGAAGAGAGATTGAGTGATCGTCGTATCAAATTAGACGTAGATAAAGCAGCAACTGATTGGCTTGGCGAGTACGGTTATGACCCCGCATATGGCGCTCGCCCTCTCAACCGACTCATTCAAAAGAAGCTTTTGAACCCTCTCGCACGTCTTCTCATTGATGGCGGCATTCGCACCGGTGAAACAGCAAAGGTTACAGTGGTTACAACAGAGTCTGGCCAACATGAGCTGGAAGTCAAGCGCAACCATGCTCCTGGTTCAGCGAACGATCAAAATGAGCATGAGCTTCTTGAAGAAGGTGTATCCCCTATTGGCGAAGAAGAGCAAGCCGAGGCTGATTTCAAGGATAAGCCTGGCCATTAAAGAACAATAAAAAGCATTTTCAGTACTTAATAAACCTCAGTTTTATCTTTTTTTGGTTTTTGAAAAAATAACCTCCCTTCAACATAACTTCCCTATGAATGTGTCATGCAGTCTAATCAAAGATGATTATGGTATAAAAGTATTGGTAAGAACATCTTTATTAGTTCTTTACTTCGTTGATGCTACGAGATTTTTCGCTTTTAGCGACCACCAAAATTGTTTGTCAATCGCCAAGTAGCTATCCTCGTGGTTCAAAATATGTTCGCGTAAATAACTTGTTCTGGTATAATTTTGCACTTTGTTACTCCGTCTGCGACGGTTCGACGTAAGTTATAAAGTTACGTTCTAGTTTCGCACTTCTGGTACGCGTTTCTGCATCCAGACTGATCGGTATGAGCTCACTAGTCGAGCTGTCGGTATAAATATACGGCAATCGCAAAACATACATGCCGTTAGTTGAAACGGTTTGCGCCTCTGTGAATGCTACAAAGGCTAGTACACCACCAGTTTGCACATCTTGAAACTAGTACAAGGAACGTCATTAATGAAATAATAACTTTCAATTTGTTAAAGGACGTTGCTTGCTTACCTTGCAGACAATATTCAACTTCAGAGTTCCAGGTGCATCTGGAGCAACAATCCATATTCTTTGCAGTTGCGCTGTGATGGAAGGTTTACTGTTGCGTTGATCGCCGATATAGTTGCATGGGCAAAGTATATATATTGGCGAGTCTTGATTCAATAGTCGCTTAGCAGACTCTTGCTTCATGTGACCATGTTTGCATACCTTTCCATCTCCACAGCTCATGAAACGATGACCAAGGGGGCATTCGTATTCTAGATGTAAATAACAGTGTATAGCCTTGTTGGACTGGCTGCCTTTATCACCACGCCGTCGACGTCGTCCTTCACGCTTCGTTTCGGGAGCAGATACTGGGGTTGGATTTGTATCTGACTTGGACTTCACATCCGTGCGCTCTGAAGCTTCCGGTTGCCTACTTGTGCCTAGGGCTGGGAACATCTCATAAGATGGCACCACCATAGCAGGAGTAGGGCTCACTATGATGCGTGTCAGCGTGGCATATAGTTATTATTTACTTTATGGACTCAATTTTACCTTTCGGTGCTTGTCCTAAGGCTGGCCAGTTCGCTTCGTCCATGGACTGGATAGCTTCAGCCTTATCCGCAGTCGATATTTGCGGAGAAGTTGCGGCTATCTGCGGTCTTAAAGCGTTTGTCACAATTGATTCGTTCTTGAGTGGAATATCCCATGGCAGCAAGTATTTTGCAGCGGCCGTGAAACCTTCGCAATTTTCTAAGCCAACATGATGACGGTAAACCTTGGCGCTGCCCAATTTCGTCAAGCACAACTGTAACGCGTGTTCGTCTTGTGTGTTCAGCTCAACGTCAAGCTTCGGCTCAGCAGCGCAGCACTTGAAGCCTTTATAAAAGTTTACGTTTGCGTCCTAGAGCAAAGTAAGCATTTGCTAAATTCATTTCATCAACAAATAATAACACTTACTATCAGTGTGAACGGGTCTTCTCTAATTTTTTGGGATTGGCCACAGTTGCAAGCATGCAGTGGTCGATAGCCGCTATTGTGGGTTTTGAGCATTTGTCTGGAGGAACCAGCCTTCTCATTTTGCTCATCAGTTATATGATTTTGTTGGCTTGGAGAGTCCAATTCATGACCTCGCTAATGGACCAGTTAATATCTTTTGAAGCAACTTGACGGCAGCATTCAATTGAACTGACATCTTTACCTTAAGACAACATTCTCGTCCAGTCAAACTTTTTGATTCGCACTTTTGTCGGCCATGTTGCCAAAAATCATCGCATTCTTGCAGTAGTCGTTGGCGGTAAACTGCATAACATGGACCCTGAGCCGTGGTTTCATAGATACTTAAAGCAATGTCTCGCTACATTTGAAGCGTCAGAACTGGGTATAATGAAACCTAGCAATTAGAAATACATACCTTTAAGAAATGGTATTGTTCTGTATAATATGGTGGTAAATCTTTGGTATATGCGTCTAAGCCTTTTTGCATACTCTCTGTACATTGACTGTCATGGATAGATTATTTTTAATCGACCAGAGCTATCTATCGTAAAGTGGGTTTTGGCTTACATACCTCTTGGAATAAACATTATCAACATCCAAAACAAGATCTATTCTTTTGCGTAAAGCTGCCTCTATCTGTTGAATGATGCCTTTCGCGCCAGGCGAATCAGCAATCATGGCTCGTCGCAGATCCTCATCATGCAATTGGTCTATAAGGATATCCATGCCTATTATCAAAGCGCTGAACACTTGTACAGCCGACGGTAATTCTGTCTTATAAGGTCTTTTGGATCCAGAGCTAGCCGCAGCATTTACGTGCGTCGCTGGGCGGCCAGCTGCATGAACCGCCGTCTTGAGCGCATTGGAGACAAAATTCCGTAAAAGTTTCCCATTGTAATCTGACAGTAGCGATTCTTCTTGATTGGCCTTGCTTTGTTTGCCGTCGGAGGAGATGTTCAGCAACTCAATGAAAGATTCCAACGACGGTGATTGCTGAAAGGGATCATTATCGGCAACCTCGGCACGGTTTTTTAGATTTTCTGAAGAGGGTATAATGAAAACGAATGACTGAGTTGATGCTGCTGGCACAGTAAACAGCGTCCTTTTGTCATGCATGTTAATATACATTATAATGCTTCTCTAAGTCTGACCTTCATCATACCTATTCTCATTGCCCGGTGTAACAGAGCTGCCACCGTCAGCAGCGGTAGACGAAAGCAAATGCATTGCCCTAAATAAATACTTGAGTCTGCTAGTTGTTGAATCTTGAACCTTTTTCACGGCTGTAGGTAGATGAGCCGCAACTGTTTTATCTGGACCAAGCACAATAACCTGGAATAAGATGTCTGTAAGCGACTATATCAAGCGTTTGCCGCATTTTCAAGTTTTCTTACATTTTGACCAACAAAAACCAAGCTTGGAACAGATTTTCCTGGACCCCACCAAGAGGAAGTTTTAGGTGGATCGCGGTCCTTTTCACGTTTGCCATCCTTGCGTTCCGCGAGCGCTCCGGGAATGGGAATGTCCCATTTTCTCCAACACGCAGTCAAAAGCTGAGTCATATGTGTATTGATGGATTGCTTGGCTTGAAGCAACGACGTCAATGTAGTCGGCAGCTCGGTGTTGAGCATTTGTGACGGCAAAATGGGCTAATATCGAACAAGATGTTTAATTAAAGTTAAACTGATCCACTTTAAGCAAGCTGACACCTACCACCACCAAATGTGATATCCAGAATAAAAGTAGCATGGTTCTTGATAACTGACCATCGTATTTCGTCAGCAGATTTTGGAAATTCTAAGGCAAAGCAGAACATCAGACAAATGCTGGCAATATTTGACAGTTCCTGGATGCTTGTGGTACCTGATCGTCTTCATCGATGACCTCTGCAAATTCAGCTAGCTTTTGATAGTCGACGGCAGTGTCTAACAGAAAGTACGCTGTTGCTTTTGATTTGCTGTAGTAGACCTGAAGTTCCATCGAAAGCTATAAGCAGAGCATTAATGCGCAAATCAAGTCCGTCATACTAAAAATCAATCTATCACTTACCTTTGTAGCTGCAGCCTGCGAGTTTGTATTGCACAAGAAAGTGTCCGCAACTTAGTTTTCACAGACTAACCATACAGATCACTAGAAACAAGTTTTTACCTCTGCAGAGTTGGAGAAGACAGCATCGCCAATAATGTTATTAGCTGCATCTATAAACGTGGTTCGTGCTGTTTCTGATCGTCCCGCAGTATCTTTTGAGCCAATGATAGTAACAACTGAAATGGCTGATGCATTGTGCGGTATACCAATCTTATTGAGCAGATCGTGAACGTAGTTTAAACCCACATTGTCGTTCATGATTGCTTTGGTTGCATTCAAGATCTTCTTGGTTTGTACAGCTCTGTCCCGAATAGAGTTTCCAACTTTGGTCGAATGTCTGAGATTGAATTGACATCCAGCGGTTAACAAAGACGTAACCTACTTGAGAAGCTTGTAAGCATATAACAATTAAATGTCAGTATTGTAAGTAAATGATTTGAGATGTTACAATATATCGACGCTCATTGTTAAAATATATTCATTTTCCCAATGTTTGTGGTTTGTTTCGATAGGAACGTTGGAAAGGTTAAGGCGGTAAAAGGAGATGACGAAGCAGTCACTACCCAATCCTTGAGCTTGTATTCACACGTTGATTTCGAAAGTCATTTTTCTATAGCGTTGCTCCTTTCATTTCTGTATATTTAATCCAACTCTCGATATCAACTGTACATGTCGAGCACATCGCTGTTCAAGCTGCTGGGCTTGGTAAGTGCTTGAGATTCACCTACACATTTCCGGCAACCCCGAAAGCTTACTCAACTTTGTGTAATGATCAATGTAGGGTCAATCGGGAAAGCCCGCAATAGATAATACATGGCCAGAAGAAGGAGAACGGTTTTTTGGATTGGAGAATGTAAGAGTTTTTTCATTTTATTGAAGAAACGAGAACAGACTTGAAGAACGGCATGGCTTCGTACTGCAAGGACTTGGCAACCTCTTGGCCACTCAGTTACGTACACTGTTGTACAAGGACTGAGTAGCAGCCAGATCTTCATATCCTGTTTCTGCGGCCGTTCATGTTCATAATCACTGTGTTTCATCATGATGCTCTAAAAAACACCGAACTAACCAGCTTATTTATCTCTCTTGACTGTAGTTTGGAAATACGTGGTAAGTGACGACTCAAGCTGTTGGTTTAAATCTTATAAATTACTAAGCTTATTTCCGCCTGACAAAAGCTATTGTAACTCGGTCTTACAAGCATTGTATTATTGTAAACCTTTTCGAGAATGTGTAAACAATTTCCCTCAACCACCGCCTCCACCACCTCAAACTCCGTTAACGACAGCTCCAGGCTCACCACTAGCCGCTGGATCGGCTACATCGTATTTCCCGTCAACTCCTACAGTGCCAACCACGCCTTCCATCGTGTCGCCAACTTTCGGTGGCAACAAGCATATTAATGGTAATGGCACACCACCTCCCAATAAAGAGTCGACCAGGAGCAACCTTCCATCTAGAGGCGGACCGCCACCCGGATATCAATTAAATAGCAACACACTTGTTACTGACAAGGACGATGCGTCTATCATATCAGTTCCCGGTATGGAGGAAACCCTTTTTGCTTGCCTCAAGGATTTGTTTTGGAAAATATCTACGCATAAAAAGAAGAGCGGTATTGTTGCTCCTGTCCAATTCATGAACAAGGTCAAGAAGGAGAATGGTAAGATGGAGGTTATAGGTATATATATTAGACAAAATTGAGATGCTGATGACCAGTTTAGAACTATTCCGATCCAGCATGCACCAAGACGCACATGAATTTTTGAACTTTGTCCTTAATACTATCGCCGAAGATGTCAGCTCGTATCAAAAGAAGAATGGTTCCACACAAAAGGCGAAGAGTGCAAAAAGTAATAGTAGTTACGCTAGTGAGCACGAAGTTGAAGAGAATGGTCGATTGAATGGAGATACTGGATCTGAAGATAGTTCCGTTCATACCAACGGTAGTCAGCCTGCGACCTGGGTGCACCAGCTGTTTGAGGGAGTTTTTTCCAATGAAACGCGATGCTTAACTTGTGAAACTGTAAGACATGATTTTATTGAGATATTAGCCATATGCGATTAATGACAAATTTCCTATAGGTGACTAGCCGAGATGAAGCTTTCATGGATCTATCCATTGACGTTGAAATGAACTCCTCCATCACTTCGTGTTTGCGACAATTTTCAGCTAGTGAAACGCTGTGTCACAAAAATAAATATTTCTGCGACGTTTGCTCTGGATTGCAAGAGGCAGAAAGGAGGTATGTTAGAATGGTCAAATACAAATTGTATCAAAATTCGTGGTTATTGACAGTTGCTTATTTTAGAATGAAAATCAAAAAATTGCCAAATATTTTGGCTTTGCATTTGAAGCGGTTCAAATACCAAGAGCAATTGCAGAAATATACCAAGCTAACCTATCGAGTTGTGTTCCCATTTGAGCTGCGGCTCTTCAATACCGTAATGTGTCCAGCACAGTTTTCATCCATTGTTTGTAAATGATTAAGCTTACTGACCATACTGTTTATGGATAACTTAGTGCGATGATACAGAAGACCCTGATAGATTGTACGAGCTTTGGGCCTGTGTGATACATATTGGCAGGCAAGTATTTATGAATGGTATATGTCTGGTAGGAGAGACTCAGAAACTAATGCATACCTTTGCAGCGGACCCCATCATGGCCATTATGTCACTATCATCAAAAGCAACGGCAAGTGGATGCTCTTCGATGATGACATTGTTACAGTAAGTGGTGGCGAATATTTTTAATGTCACTCAAACGTTCACATGGTTAATTTACCTTCCGATTACCCCAACAGTCTATCAACGAAGATGACATTCAACGTTATTTTGGAGATTTGCCCGGAACTGGTAGCGGATACGTCTTGTTCTACCAAGCGGTTGATTTAAATATGGATGCTGTTGGTATGCCACCTGCGGTTAATAACCTTGGCCAAGGGTTTCAGCAGCAACAAGCACAACTGAATGAGCAAGGCGGAGCTTTCGATTTGAGAATGAATTTCCACGACAAAGCGGAAGCAAATGGCAAATATGACATGGCAAAGGCCGGCATACCTACCGCACGCGATGATACGCCGTCATCTACTGATTCTTCGATCAATGGGCTTCCTGTAGTTTTGGAAGAGAGAAAGTCTAGGTGGGGCTTACGGAAAAACCGCAAAGACTCGACCAAGGAAAAACGTTGAAATGCTGATAGATAAAAACATGAGAGCGTTTGTCATACAACGCGCTCAATACCAACGACGCAAATATGTCTACAATTTGTATTACTTTTTTATCCTTGATGACAGTGTTTCTGCAACCGCATTTTTTTCTTGTCATATCTTCCACAGAAAATGAATCGGTGATCACGTAGTTCATCTCAATGGAATAATAAAAAACCATATATCCAACATATCTTGAATATGCATCGCCATGCCGTCATATTCAGGTACAGTAGCATGTCAGCACGGGGACATTACCTCAAATTGGAAGTGGATGACACATATGAAGGACTTCAAAGGCCGGTTTTAGAACACAACAGCGGCCACAAGTGTTACAAACCAGGCTTGACCGATGGGGCTTTTATGTATGATAATTACCTTAGCTGGTCCGGTCCGATGGCCGCAGCGAAGTCCACCCATGGCGCCGCCAAATATAGCAATTTGCATTTAATAATTCGCATCCGATCGCCGGCAAAGTTGCTAGGCAACTCCGTCACTTAGCGTTGAAGAGGTTGAAGAAGCAAATGATACACTACGCTTTAAGGAATGGACGAAATGTGCAATAGGCTCTACCACCCAAACACCTTACCCAAACAATCCGCCATAACTCCATGCAATCCCCAATGTAAGGGGTGTCACCGACGGCGTCATGCTGACATTGATTATTATTTTTTTCGTGCAACTTCCCCTTGCAAACGTCTTTGTTCCCGACCCAGCCTTCAACCACATTTATAAGCGTCAGCAAAAATTTTCTTGCTTACTTCGTTTCTTACTTCACCTCTTTACTGCATATTCTCTCTCTCTTTCTCTCTCTCTTTTTAACGAAGCAATGGTTGACCGAAAGAAAGCCCTCAAACTCAAGCATCTTTTGCTTCATAAAGATTCAGCCATGCATCAGACTGCACCAGACCTGAAAAATCCTCACCCGTTGGTCATTTCACCGCCTATATTGTCCCCCACCCGGACATCCAGTTTGAACTACTTGCTCTCTCCCACCACGATATACCCATCCAAATCAATCTCAACACATATGAATTCAGTATCACCTCGACCAGCAGTACGCACACGGGAGGCTGACAATGCTTCAGCCGCAGCCAATGCCTTGAACGATACCCGAAGTCGACGCCGATATTCTTTTTCAGGGGGCAAGGTCAAGATGTACAACAGCCCACATGTGCCCCTGCATCGTGATGTTGATCGAGAGAAAGCTCGTAAAATGCGAGAATTGGAAGATCGTATTGTGGGGCGTCGACAAAGCACCGTCAAATTGACCCTCACGCCTCGATCGGCTGTATAATCGTTTTCCCCGACCATTTTTCTATGCTGGCCATATTCTTATGATGCTACGTGTCCGCTGTACCACTGTTACCTAACCACTGCGCATGGCCATAATGCACCATTTTTTTTGCTGTTACTCTCTTTGATTTTGTCCGTTCTGCATCTCATACTATTTGCTAATTATCAACACCACTATGCCGCTTTTTATAAATTGTATGCATCTACTTGTTAAAATCTTTATGATACTTGTATAAAAAACACAAGCCTTAGCCTTTTGGTATAACATGTTATACCACATTGCTGATTAAACTTAATATCACTCTTATTAAATTCTTGCTTTTCCCGCTTTACCGATGGTTCTGGGCCTGATATATAATGTCACCCAAACGACGAAATTTAAACGACTATATTTCGATTAAGTTTGTGTTCATGATTGCTTACTATAAGAGAACCAACCACGGTAGAGCATGCAAGGTTTAAGTGATTGTAGAACATGAAACGTGTAAGGTGGCCGCCACTCCATTTTTACAGTTTATTGGCGGTTACAGAAGCCGAAAGTCCTTTATTCTCCACCATATTGGGCAACGAGGCAGTGAACATGCTAGTGCCAAAACCAAGGTACATGTGTTGGTGATCCGCCACCTTAGCTGCCACTTTGCTATACCTGAGCTTTGTTTACTTACACTGTTCACCACTACCCAAAGAGATAAGCCAACCAACAAAATTATCATTGCTCACACATTGTAAACGAGCATACCGGATTTTTCCGCTAGTCCAATTATACAAGAACCATCTCTAATATAAGTAAAATCTAACCTGTATAAAGTCTCAAGTACTGATCATATATATATATCATAACTGCCGTTAAGTTGATAGCTATGTACATGGATAGATTCCGCTATATGGTTCCTTTTCAACCCATGCTACTCCAAATCACGACTTAGCTCGAGTTTATATTGTTTCATGGCTAATCTAGAACCTCTAATCATGGGATCTTTGTATTCAGATATGAGCATTAAAAGGTCTTTCATAGAGGGACCTAAGATACTGCAAATGCTACGAATTGATTGGCCCAATTTTCTGGCCGCATCCTATTGCACATTATCTGTCTGTGTACGCAAAGTTGTAGTGCCAGAAGATCGCTGACACCACTGGCAGATATAACAAACATAATAGAATGTAAGGCGCCGAGCAACATGGCACGTCAACATTCGATCACCTTTTCACCCATTTCAAATTCAGCCCGTCTGCCATGGAGTCATTCATCGACAGTCAAATAGAACTCGTGGCTAAGGAGCGCAAGCTAGAAGTGGAAGATACGGCTCGCTTACTCTCAGCGTGCTCGCCGGCACAACTTCAAAAGAGAGGCGTGGCTTTAGTGGCACTTAGAGTTGCGTCGATGAGAACAGGCATGGGAGGTAAAAGGTAAAACAGGGATGGATATAGAAATATTAGATTTAATGTAGTGCTTGGTTAACAACCATTATATAAGCTTGCTAGAGTTGGAGTTGGCTCAGCCAATGACCGACCCACCACGGCTACCTTCTCATAAAATTAGGACCGGTGATATAGTCGGATTGCAAGAGTACAAAAAGGACAAACCATTATCTCAGACGCTGCTTAGCGGTGTCGTCTCTAAAGTTACAGACACGTCCGTTACCGTTGCTCTATCTCAAGATCGAGATAATGATGAGATACCGCAAGGATTGCAAGACAGATGTCAAATGTACGTTACAATTCTCTATGATGTGATAATTACCCCCACTCGTTACTGAATGTCGTTTATAGCGTTAAATTGGCTAATAATGTGACATACGAAAGGTAACGTAAAATAATCGATATAGCAAATGAACATATTGTAGACACTAACGACTTGAACTGGCAGAATGACTTTTGCGCTAAATGATCTAAAGAAAGATGCAGCTTCCAGTCCTCTCCAGCAAGTCTTGTTTGGCCTTCAATCACCAGATATAGAACAGACTGAACCAGTGAATTTTTTTGATGAAACATTGAACCAATCTCAGCGAGAAGCTGTTCAATTTGCATTAGATTCCAAACACATTGCGCTTGTTCATGGACCACCAGGTACGCTCCAACAATGTAGTATTGATGTTACATAGAGATTGCTAACTTGCGATCATGGCTGTTGCAGGAGTAAGATACTGAATGAAAAGTGTGAACTCATCCTTAAATCGATTACTAACGCTTTAGATCTATGTAAGACGGGTAAGACATACACGTTAATAGAAATAATACGACAATTGGCGGTGGTCCAACAAAAGCGAGTATTGGTCTGCGGACCGTCCAATATCTCAGTCGGTAAGATATTTCATGCCCATGGAGCGGATTAACATGCGTTCTTACTCAAACAACTCATCTTAGACAATTTGGTGGAACGATTATCAAGGCATAAGATTAGCATTGTTCGCTTAGGACATCCAGCGCGTATTCTACCTAGCGTTGTAGACCATTCCTTGGATATCATCACGCGTACTTGCGACTCTGGTCAGATAGTTGCAGACATACGCCGAGAGATGGACGAAACTCTTACAGCCATATCGAAAACAAAAAGATTTGCAGAACGAAGAGGACTATATGGGCAACTAAGAGATCTTCGCAAAGACTATCGAGTACGAGAAAGAAAAGTCGTTGGGGAGGTCATACAAGGATCTCAAGTTGTCTTGTCGACACTGAATGGCTGTGGTGCGCGAAATATGTTTAACCAAGAGTTTGATGTGGTAGTCATTGACGAAGCGACACAGGCATTGGAAGCAGAATGTTGGATTGCTTTACGTAAAGGCAATATGGCAATTTTGGCTGGCGATCATCTTCAACTACCCCCAACGGTAAAATCACAATCAGGCGTATCATCTGCTCCAAAAGTTTCCAAACAGCTAGCCAAGGCAACTTCGTTGTCGGTGACATTATTTGATCGATTGCTGGCCATGCATGGTACCAGCATAAAGAAGATGCTAAAGGTGCAATATCGCATGCACCAGAGTATTATGCAGTTTCCTTCCTATGAGCTTTACGAAGGCGAGCTCACCGCCGATCCTAGCGTGGCAGAGCGTCTACTGTGCGATATAGAGTCAATCGATGACACCGATGATACTGGAGTTCCTGTGGTATTTATAGATACTGCTGGAGCCGGCATTCTTGAAGCTCAGGATGATGAAGAGGAAGAAAGTAAGCTAAATGAAGGAGAGGTAGACAAGGTTGTAGAACACGTCGATAAGCTCATTGCAGCCAACGTGCAGCAAGACGAAATTGGCGTCATCACGCCTTATACAGCACAAGTCAGTCGGCTCAACCGTGCAATGAAAGAAAAATGGCCGCATATAGAAATTGGCACCGTGGATGGCTTCCAGGGCCGAGAGAAAGAGGCGATCATTGTTTCACTAGTTCGATCCAATGATGAGCACCAAGTCGGGTTTCTCGCTGAAAAGCGACGATTGAATGGTGAGTATTTGCTGCTTTGTAAATACAAGTGACATTTGCTAATTAGTTGTGTTGCGCAAAAAAAAAAAAATCAGTTGCCATGACACGCGCCAAGCGACATTTGTGTATTATAGGAGATTCAGAAACGCTCTCTGGAACAAATAACAACCACAATGGAAAGCCGAGCAAGAAGAATCAGCCAATTGTTGCAGACGGAGGTTTTTTGAAGCGATGGATGGCATGGCTTTCAGAAGAAGCAGATGTACGATACTGCGAATACATTTAGATTTTAAATTTTTGGGACAACGTTAGGCTAGCCATGAAATCAATCATTTGTAAAATAAACTTGCTTGACAAGTATTGCTTGTCTAATTAATTGTGGCTTGTTTCTCCGCATTCGTGTGCCTGGTAACTGGTTCCTGCATGAGCGAACCTTGTCCGTGTGGCTGATGACTGCGCCAGAAATGCAAAAAAGCCACCATAATGAAGTAACCAATTGTCAACAAGGACCGCGTGCTCTGCTTAACGTGTTCTGCCGACACTTCTTTGTCCTCAAAGTCGTAGGTATGGACTATACTGGCTGCAAAGTGCTGCGCTCGAGGAACTGTGAGCCGATTACAAGCCACATACACAAGATCGCGGCCATCCAGCCAGCCAACCAAATAGCTGACATCACCCTGCGGCACAGGCATGATCTGAGGGACAATTTTGCTTTTTCTGGCTGCTATTGGCCGGCGTTTCTGCTGCGAAGTGTGTGACAGAATAAGGCGTGCAGTCAGCGTTTAACCTTCCAACATGATATCTGGAGGCCGTGAAGCTCATAAGCTATAGTGAGAGTTTTGGGTTTTACAACTGAATTTTACCAACATTCTATCTCTGACTATTGGCAAGCTTGGTAGTCTTGGCAGCATTGGAATTTTGTTGTGTTCAGGGATGGGCGGGACCAAAAACTTCACACAGCCACAGCTTGCGGCGGAGTGACAATGACATATTCGCCGTCGCCCTATTTTTCCAATAAGGCTTGTTTCCTTCCACTGAACTTGGCCTTGAATCTCGATCGAAGCCAACATGGGTTTTAGAGACAGTATATCAGCAATCGTCCATAATAAAAAGCAGCCAGGATCGTATGAGAAAAAGAAGGAGTACACTATAACGAAAGTACTGGGCAACGGTACGTTCGGTAACGTGCGTCTGGCGAACCGCATAAGCGACGGCCTACCAGTGGCCATCAAGAGTATTCCCAAGGTATGCAATACAACCTTGTTGTTCTATGCAATGACAATTTTCCTGATACTTGTACTGTAGAAAAATGTATCTGGTCACTTCGAGGTTGTATATCGTGAAATGACGGTTCTTCAAGGTGTGTATAATGTCACGTTACCCATACGCTTGTGAAAGGGAAACTAAGCATGTTATAGGCTTGCAGCATCCAAATATCACAACGTTTTACGATTGGTTTGAATCACGGTATGCATGATCTTGTTTGGATACGGCTGCTTGGCAAAAAAGTACTGAACCCTTTGTTAATCTCAATACCTTGTCGGGTTTTGTTCGGGATCTAGAGAAAAGTTTTATTTAGTCTTCGAATTGTAAGGTCCCTTGCGAACTAGGCATCATTGGATTACAATGTTTAAATGATTACTTTCTTTAGAGCTACGGGTGGGGAACTATTTGACAGGATATGCGAGCGCGGCAAGTTCACTGAGAAAGACGCTGTAGCAACAATGAAGGCGGTATTGAAGGGCGTCGAATACCTCCACTCTCACCAAGTTGTCCATAGAGGTATGAGTTGTCATTACTTCAATGGATCAATGTAGTTTCGCTTGACATAATTATTCCCAGATCTCAAGCCTGAGAATTTGTTGTTCAAAAGCGAAGATCCAGATGCTGAGCTTACGATATGCGACTTTGGGTAAGCGGACTTTTCTTAGGTCTAAGAAAAGGTCTTCTTGTCTAGACTTCTAAGATTTCCTTTTATCATTTATGCAACATAGCATCGCAAAGCATTTGACTGACGAGTCAGCCGTATTGACTACTGTTTGTGGGTCTCCTGGGTATGTTGGTAAGTGCTTTGCGTAATATAACTTTTTGTATCTTGATGACGCTGCTGAACGCCGTTTGATAGCACCAGAGATCTTATTACGCAAAGGTTACGGTAAACCAGTCGATCTGTGGAGTTTAGGGTATGTGTGACTTATTGCCCTTATTCTTTGCCAGCTACTGTGACTGACTTATTTTTTGCGCATTAGCGTTATAACTTATACCCTGTAAGCTATTTATTGCCTGCTATGGGGATAATTACACATTGTTCTAATGACCACTATATAGGTTATGCGGATACCAACCATTCCGAGCGCAAGATAGAGCCGAACTGCTGGATGAAATTATTCATGCCCGATATGAATTTCATGATCGGTATTGGCACAACATATCGTCAGAAGCAAAAGACTTCATCAACAGGCTACTCAGCATTGACCCAAAGAAACGCCCCACTGCAACTGAAGCACTGAATCATCGCTGGATGACCACTGATGCTGCTTTAGATCAAGATCTACTCGAACAAGTTAGAGAGAACTTCAATCCTCGACAAAAGTTGCGGAGTGCAATACGATCAGTGCAAGCACTTCAGCGCATGCGCACTGGAGCTACAGCTCACCGATTGTCAATGAAGCTTACCGAGCAAGCGATAAGCGAGGAAACTTTCTCTCAGAAAGCTTCTAGCTCTCCGGCTGCCATAGGATAATATATAAGGCTCATAAGGTCCTTTATCGCCCACGCGACCGGTGTTTCTCTAAGCTATTTTCGTCATTTTGTTTTGAGTATGTAGTATTGTATTATGTAGGATTAATCCAGCTATATGCAGCTACATGTAGCTATATAGCCGTTGCATTTGATCTGTTGTAAAATTAAAGATGTAATTGATTTCGACGATGTGCCACGTAGTCTTGCCCATAACGACGTATCAGGCCATTGCAACGCTGCCAGGAATTTATTTAACCTTGTATATGTCCCTCACAGATGATTCGTAATAATACTTGGATATAACTGTATACATAACACGAAACTTTTTTTTTTGAACTCTTGAGAGGATCAATATCACGGACTCTAGCTAGCTAGGGATCCTGGATAAAAGTTGGACGTTGGTAAGCTATCGTCAGATCTAGGTAAAGCAGCAATTAGAGACGTTCATAACACAACTGGGATGATAAGATTCACAACTAACCTCAGTCTATGCGGGCATTTTTCACAATGGGAACATGTCGGTGCTCTGGACATCTGTGCATTGTAAGATATGACTGGTAGGCTTGTTACTTGTAGATCATCATTAATGCAGTAGTTGAAACCCGGGAGGTCGTACGAGTTGCGCGGCGCTTTCGGTTGATGATGGTCTCTTCGAAACTGCTTGATCAACAAATAGGATGTAACCACCCCTATACCAAGCAATGATATAAATCAACCTGTGGGCTAACAATTTCTGGTTTTACCAATATTACTTACAATCGAAGGCATACAAGTCTGACGAGAGACTACCGATTACTCTTGTGGCAATGAGAATCCCAACAATAAGGTTAGATAAGATTACGCCGATACTACATTTCAAAGTTAGAAAATTCAATGCCAAATATATGTAATTGCTGCCCATTGATGAACAGTTGTCTGCTGAACTTACGAAAAGATGATGCTATTGGATAGCAGGGACTTATACAAGCTGTTTCCAAACACTTTGTATTGGCGATATATAACTCGAAAAAATGCAAAGGAAAGGATGGCATTGCTAAGAAGATCCACACCTATTTTCGCCAGCGCGGGCCAATCTTCTTATAACAATGAGCAATATTAGTATCGGCCACTATCTATATGATTAGAGGTTTAAAAATATCAATTACTTACTGTTTTCAAGCTAAAAGTAAGTGACAGTTAGGATTTATAATTTCGAAAAAAACAAACAACTCCAATTTATATCGTAAATACCTGGCACATGCCTGTGAGTGGGTCCTGTGTACTTGTTACTCTTCCGACTGTAGCATCCAAAAAGATCAGAATAATATAACCAAATTGAGCTAAAGCACCAATTCCCAGTAACCATCTGGCCCTCTCGTTACAGACGTATGCTTTGTATAGCAAAACGGATTGGATACAAATGCCTCCGAGATTTACAGTAACAATGGAAACCCAGTAGCGCTTAGAGCAGAATAAGTAAAACCGAAACAATTCAAGTATAGCTCTCCGTTACTTACAGCGTCGCAGTTGAGCCGTACCAGAGGGTTCAAGAGACTGAAAAGAATTGAAAGGAAAGAGATGAAGGACTGGAACAGCACAACCCCATGAACTGGTTTGCGAGCAATCCAGGTCAGATTGAGTGAGTTTATTATCTGCCAGATACTGCAAGTAAGGCATATGCTTAAATATGTAAGGGTCCAGTTGTTGGTAGTTATGGCCGAGACCATATCAGGATTCAAGGTCGACGTGTAGTTGTTAGCAGAGCTCATGAGTAAGGGTAGCAGAGTTGAGAATAGATAGGGAAATAGGCAAAATGAAGTGGTCTTTTTATATTTAAATGTATATTTTGTAAATAAGTTTTCAGCAGACACATTCACACGTACAGTCAAAGCCAATCTTTGTATGTTCCGTCGCTCTTTGCAGCTGAAGTTTCTTGAAATTCGCTCATTATTCGATCCTCTACCGAAAAAACTTGATTGATGTCTCCTTCAAACAGAAAATATCATATATTTTAGAAGAAGATTACTATTCTACTGTCGCCAATAGCGTATGGGAAAAGTACTTGTAAAAAGTTTGCGCGAAAAGCTCTTTTGTTCGCTCAAAAAGGCAATCGAAAAGAAAAATTTCTCCTATAAGCACTATATACCTCCAAGTTTTGAAAATAAATCATCGCCAAGTGTAACCGAGAATCTCCTATCTATGGGAAACCCGGTCAGTATCACCATATTTGTTACAAACGCCTTGTTTTATGGCATAGCTGTTTATGCCACATAGCCATTTTTCCACAGAATATGCAGCCTATTCTGGATTACGAATTTAGTGGAGCTTTGCTTATCAAGAAGCAACCATATGTACTTGGAATTGCCCTTGACCTAATTATATGTAGATATTGTAAATGACCTGTGACCAAGTTGGATGAGTTTTTGAGATTCTAACAGAGTTACGGCCGTGCCATATGGCAGTTTATCTCTCGCAGTACTTGTCTAGGTGAAGCAGACATCTTGTCATCTTTATTATATTAATTTTCTGTTGGCTATCATCAATACAGATAAAATGATAAACTAAACCTTCATCTTATTGATGAAGCTATCTTTTTGGTTGCCTTGAAAGTTTAGTTGTAGCTGCCATGGATAAGGTAAGCATCGCATGCCAGTGGCTTATTTGCCCCAACATTACCCTTCCGCGTACCTGTCGGGAACTCAATTGTCAAAAATTGCAAAAGGCAAGAGTTGCAGCAGTGCGAATAGACGTATTACAGACCAATGAGTGGAAAGAAGCAAGGTAATTGCAGCGCACTGCAGTTGTCCGAGTGCGCAAGACGTATGTGTTCATCAGCCTTGTATTTTTACAGATAAGAAAGTCGCCAAAAAGGAGACTCCGGCCATCATCAAGGGCTATCTTATGGCCTACAACCAAATTTCGTTCTTGGGATGGGCGTGGATCTTGGTGTTAACTATCAAGGAATTGGTAGAGAATGACTTTGATTATACCGGCGTATTTAATGCTGTTTGGAAGTATTTGCCAGCAGTTCAAACTGCTGCTGCTTTGGAGGTAATTATTGTTTACGTCCAAACCTTTGACATAACAAGCTTTTTACCTAATACAATCCTCCCATATGACAGATCGTCCACGCTGCAGTTGGTAATTAATCTCGACTAAACTCTGTCATTTGTTACCTTTCGATCACCTAATTATTCTTTGTAGGCTGGGTAAGATCACCAATATCCACAACATTTACTCAAGTCTTGTCACGAGTTTTCTTGGTCTGGGGTGTAAACTACCTCTTCCCTGAAATCCACACTCACTGGTCTTTCACCACCATGGTAATCTCTTGGTCGATTACTGAATGTGTACGTTATGCATACTACTTTTTCAATTTGGCTGGTGGTGTTCCAGGCATTGTTCTCTGGTTGCGATATACCTTGTTCTTTGTCTTATACCCCACCGGTGCTGGTTCGGAAGTTATGATGATGTTCGTTAGCTTGCCTTATGCCAAGGCCTGGAACGAGCTCTACTACTACTTGCTCATTGTTCTTATGATTGTCTACATTCCTGGTAAGCAATATCTTTGGCGTTGTATCATGAAATATAGGGTTTTAAATCGACATCATGTTAGGTTTGCCCACCATGTATTTCCATATGATCGGCCAACGCAAGAAGTATTTGGCCAAAGACAAGAAGAAGACTCAATAGATGGGGAAATAGACTGCATGACATCAGAAGCTATATTATTCAATTTAGGAACTAGAAATGCAACAGTATTGCTCTATATGTATCAATGTTTTTGCAAAAAGTATGTCAGGTATTAAGTTTTGATAATAAACGACATATTTAATTGACGGGGGCCATGCTTTTACCAAGCTTTTTGTCGTGCATTTTCTTACGATTGTGGTTCGCAA
The DNA here is from genome assembly GCA_037039815.1 of Umbelopsis sp. M5902. Classification (NCBI taxonomy): domain Eukaryota; kingdom Fungi; phylum Mucoromycota; class Umbelopsidomycetes; order Umbelopsidales; family Umbelopsidaceae; genus Umbelopsis; species Umbelopsis sp. M5902. Next base: position 173,078 of record JAXQGL010000036.1, read on the forward strand.
ATTTGGCTTTGTTTTTGTCCTTATAATTGCGCTCCTGAGCTGCCGTTCGAGGAGGCCGCTCTTTGCCTTGCTTCTGAGGAGTAGACTCAGACGTGGAGTTTGTCAGCTCAGTTTGCTGACCATCATAAAGCGCATATTTATCCAAAATCTTTTGTTTACGGGGCTACGGCAAGAGTTGAGTTAGTAAGAATGATATATAGAATTGAATCATACACTGTGATACTTACATTGCGAGAAAACATGATCGACCAACCCTCGAGTTGCTCATCGGTCATGCCAGTGGCCTTCTTAAGCATTGCTCGTTCTGGAGACCGTCTGGACGCCGCACTCCGCTCAAATACTTTTACATTATTTACATATGTGTGCACCAGATCACTTTCGTATAGTATACCGGGATCCATCTCGTTCTTGCGTTGCTTGACAACTTCCTCACTACCATCCTCGACAGAGCCCAAGTCCACTTTACCGGTAGGCATGCCCACGTCATCATAAGTGTCATCAATTTCATCCTCGTAAATGTCAGCGATACGCTGGAGTAGATTAGCCTTTTCACTTTGCACAAAGCTTTTGTCATCGAGCATTCGATTGGCATCACCACGACTACAAGGAAAAGAGATGTCGTATGTTAACAGACCTGGCCCAAAAATTCATGCGCACCATGTAGCATACTCACTTCAATTTTCCGCGATGCACTTGCTTCTGATCAACCTTTTTGCCAGCAAATACATCGAATTCGTCATTATCAAAAATATTCCGCCTCTTTTGTAATTCGCTATTACTTTCCAATGTCAAATCCTTCAGCATTGCCGTGGGTTGATCATCTGTAACCGGTTCGCTTGGCATGCGTGGCATTGAACGATCCAACTGCGCTAAATTTGCGGGCAGAGTGTCTTCCAACAAATTGTTTGTGACTTGTTCAATATCACCGCCATAATGCTGTAAACATGCCTCCACAAAACCCTCCCCAAGATCAGGAAAGAGGTCCATGACCTGAGAGATGAGCTGCGCAGTCTTCATATCAAGCTCTTCTACACTCTTAGGATCATTCGCTTGTACTACATTTTGCTCAGGAGTGGCCAACTTGAGAGCCATGAACTGCTGCTTCCGCCGTTGGTGTGATTCATCATTGCTGCTCATAGCTCTGAGATGCTCCATGGATAATACAAGAAATTCAAGCTGTTCCTCTTCGTTATTAAAAACAAGCTTGTTCACCTTTGCCACCCTTTTGCCAAGATAAGATTCTATTTCGACATCCATGATAAGCGGCGCGTCTATCAGAGAACTCACGGTCTTTTCTAATCCGCTCTGCTCTATCAAATCCAGTATTTTGTTGTTGAGGTAATGTACTGCTTCTACATTGTGCTGGTCGACCGGCGCCGTGTTAATTGGTTCAAGTACCTCAAAATCGTGCAAACTTGTTGTATACCCATAATATGAAAAGAAGCAACCGTCAATTAGATGGTTGAATATTGATATTATGGTGAGCTTGATCGTCCGAATTAGGAGAACGGTTTCCTTTTGTTTAGATTCCGCTGCTTTGACAGCCGCTTGTGAAAGACTACCCTCATACAAAGCGATAATTGATGATGAGAGGCCGGCCGAGGCTTCAAAGGAGCGAGCAACTTCAACAGAGGATGCTAGTAAAGCGTCTAGACCAGACGATAATGCCAGTATCTGGGTGAGTTGCGTATGGTCGAGGGCGGAAGAAGCTACCGACATATAGAACCGGCTGATAGGCTCTATAGATTGTGTAAACCGGTCCATCAAATCGGGTATGTTGCTAATCATTTTTCGAAAGCAGTTTCTAACGATATTTTGATTGGCTTTGTGATATAGAGTTGCATAACTCACGAGCAGATCCGGTGCAAACATGTCAGCGTGGATCAGCTTTGAATCCGGGGACAGAGAATCACTGGCTCGTGCATACAGTATGAAAACCAGCTTCATGATATCATGTTCCTGAGTGGCGGCTGAGGGCGATAGCTGTGCTGCTGTGAATGTATCAAGAAATGGACCAAGATCTACCATGTCCATAATGGCGGCTTCTAGGTGGTCTGCCTCTAGCAGCTCCTCCAGTGAGTCTATCCAGATTCGGTGAGCAGCTTTCCACTCGCCTTCGCTGATGCCCTCCACCGATGACGGTACATAAGGAGGTATGGCTATCATTAAAAAAGTGTTATGTTACGGAATGCGGAGTGCGACGGCAAAGTAAAATAGAAAATGCTATTGCTGCGCGACTGATTTGATTTTATTATTGCGACTTTGTCCGATCAAACGCTGATATCAGTAATCCCGACGTTAGATATAGCGTACGATGCTTCACTCTCAGGTACGTCAGGAGAATCGTATAATTTGGCTACACGTTCCTCACCACGGCCTTTGCGCAAGTAAAGACGGGTTGCTGATCTGTCAAAAAAGTCAAAAATTTCAATGCTTAACATGCGATGGAAAAAATTGATTATGATGCTGAAACACTTACGCATGAGCCTATAGTATAAAACTTCTTAAAATGCAAGTTTTGATGAAACTTATTCATAAACAATACTTACCAGAATATGGCCACCGACTGGTTTCTTCGGGTCGGCTACAAACGTTAAGCCAGCTGTAACAAAGGGGTTCATTAGACAGCCTCTATAGATAGCAAAAGGTAATGAGCTTTTACCTCCAGGATCTGCACACATTTGGTTCGTAACAAATACAGCCACATTAAACTCTTCAGATACCTTGACTAGACGATTGAGCATGATACCAAGTTTTTGTTGCCTTTCAGCTAGTTCACCTCTTCCAGAAAAATCGCATCGAAATAGGGCAATTATAGAATCAACAACCTAAAGTTGATGTCAGTAAATGCACATCTCGCTTTAATATACCAAGTAATACAAGATACCAGCAGTTTATAAGCTCCTTTTTCTTCAGCAAATCTAGCTGCCAATTCGGTAATCAGCTCCATTTGATGATCAGAGTTATAAGCTCTAGCAACGATTATGTTTTCCAGTGCAATATCATCATCAACGTTACATCCCTGCGCAATGCTGCGTATACGATCAGGACGAAAAGTTCCTTCAGTATCAATAAAGGCTAAAAAATAATTAGCATTATTTTTGACCTCATTACTGTAATGTCTTCTCATACTGATGGGCTTGCCTGCTTTGCCGTTGGCTCCACCCAGGTTGAATGGCAATTGAACCCTGACACATAATGTATGGGCCAATTGCGTCTTGCCTGTCCTATACTCTCCAAACACCTCGGTAATGGACATGCTTTGTATACCACCACCTAATAGAGAATCTAGCTGCCTGCTCCCAGTGGATAATTTTATAACCTTTTGGCGAGCAAATGATATATCCATGGCGGTTACGAAAGAGCAGTTCTTTTTTGAAAATCATAAACATATGCTTCAATGATATATGCATACATCATCTTCATACCACAATCTTTCCAGCTGCCTCTTTTATTTTATCCACCTTGGCCTCAGATAAACCTTTAATCTTGCATAGGTTGCGTTTCGTAACCATTTGAACACCCTATACGATAGCCAATCTTAATATTGCTCAAGCTTATATCCAGTCATAATGTGTGGACTTACTCGAACGGTGCATACACCGGCACATTTCAATTTATTAATATCAGAAACGTTGATACCATGTGCCTAAATATAGTAAATAACATACAATTCGTTACTATACAAGAGATATAGATAGATTGCTACCTGTAACTGATCCACCTCTTCATAATATATCTACAAGAAAACATAAGCGATTGAATGCATTCACCGTTGTTACATACATATGATCACCTCTTCTTCAGTATTTTCATCTTGTTCGGCTTCTTTTTCCATTAGCTCCTCTTTCTCAGCTGGAGGGGATGCATTTATTGGTGGTGAGGCTCGTCTGGAAGGCATGAAAGTAAAAGAGCGATGGCGGACTTTTATCAACCCGCCAAACTTTTCATTGTCATGCAGCAAATACAATTGTTGATATATAGGCCTACCATGAAAAAGACAAGCAAAGAGAATGCTAATATAAAGAGGGGAGTATGATGCCAAGTAATGTAACCATGTTGCCGTGTGTCTCAATTATGTGTCTGACTCGCCACATGTCAGCTTAAAGAATATTGGTTGCACTTGAGCCACATTAGGCGCGTCACGCCAAAGAGGGACACGACGCGGTACAAAAAATTAAGCAAGTTGGAACATAAACGTGGTTGCTGCTCTTGACTTATGTCCTTCCCATTACCGTTGCACCGAAAGCCCATCGATGCTCCTGTCTCAGAGATACATCGAAGGACGCTATCCGAAGCCGAACTGAAAAGACGACGCCTAAATGTAGGTTTTCATCCATCACTTGCAGACAAACTTGTAACTGGCTAATGTAAACTTTTACATGTCGTAAAAAAGTCACCAGGCAAAGGAATCTTGAAGTCATTTCATGCAAGCTCACCTTTTAGGGACATTGACCGTAACATTCACTCTAATGCCTTCACATCGCCTATTCGCACCGCGGATGACGAGTTAGTATCGCGCCGTTGATTTTCGATATGCTGTTTATTTGCATAATATTCACTGTTTCCATGGTAACCTAGATTTGATGACACCATGGATTCAACTAGAGATAGAAAGTTGGGTAGCAGGCGGGTCAGCTTTGCCCCATCTGCACACGTTCGGTGAGTGATTGGCGATGGCTTGGAGGATTGATACCCACATGTCTCATTGCTGAAGCGTTTCCAGATTGTATCAAGAGGCTAATCGACAGGGTAGTAGCGACAGGGAGCGACGTTCCTCTGACCTTCATTCCAAGTTAATGAGAGTAGCAATGGAAGAAAATCAATCTGAAAGTGCTGGTTCTTCATTAAACTCATGGGATGTTGACGTTAGTCGATATGGGTCACACGATAGCGCATCTCGAGGTATGTAAAATGGAACTTGACTTGATATCTTATACCTCAACTCATCATTTAAAATCCTTAGACTCACTTTCTAGATCTCCACTGCGAGAGAAAAACTCTTTTTTGGGCAGCAACGATAATTTTAACGAGCTCATGGGCAGTAATGATGATGTGACTATGGAGATGACTGGAAACATGGCCGCATCATCACCTTCGCGACATCAGCCTCATAAATCTCCATCAAAGTCGCCTATATGGAAAGCCAGTCAAACTGCGCAAAGCGAGCACTTTGAAGATAATAACGATGGTGAAACAATGGAACTGACTGGCACAATAAGGTCGGGCGGTATGACTTCTACACATTCTGGGAACACGGCCAACTTTTCGCCTTTTCGCAATGCTCCAATATCTGGCAAGTTCAGTCCGGCAAACAATTGGCCAGCATCGCATTCGACGCCACAAAAGCTTTTCTCGAACCAGTCGGGGGCTTTCAATCGCAATTCAAGCCCATCACCATGGGGAACGTCGAAGCGCCAAACTCCGTCTGTGCATCGCTATCAGAGCGATACGAACATGGATGATAGTCTTGGATCTGATTTCGCTGACAGAATGGCTACATCACACAAACGTGGAGCGGATAACATTCTGGATGAGGAAATTCCTGTCCTTGACGATTCCTTTACAGCTGAGGATGCGATGGTCTCGGAGAAGATGTCATTAAATGATTTTTTGACATACGCTGGTATATCGTTCATGGATAATATCACCCCTAGTACCAATGTTCCGAATCTGACTACTTTGGATAAAGAGAATGCACCACCTCCCACTTTGGCTGATTATATTGCTAGTCATTCCAGCGTTATTCCAGAATTGGAGTTATATCAATATTGCTGCAAAGAGTTGATTGGGTTGATTGAAGATGGGAGAACCTCGATCAAAGAGAAGGAAGATCAGATGGACAAAACAACACCAAAGTTCATATTAGACTACATAGCGGCTGACATGGACATGCGAGAGCTTATGGACACTAGATTCAAACTTATCAAACAGAATGCACGACTATGTGGTAAAAGAGAATGGTACATATGGCGCGAAAATTTGGTGGCTGAGATCAATCAAGTTTTAAAACGCAATCTAGCCAAGCTACAAGAAGAACAGGCCAAAATAGATCACAACTTGATGGAAGTAAACAAACGACTACCTGGGCTAATATCATTCTTAATTGATATGCGACAAACTTACATCAAGGCGACGGAGAGGGCAGCAGCACTTCACACTGTTGATCTTGAAAAAATTGCGGATTTGGAAACAGAGATAGAAGAACAAAAGATTTCTCTGGAGACGTTTAAAAATGATGCAGACATGCTTAAAAATGAGGAAGCTGACTTGAACAGGCAGCTAGAGCAGCTTACTTTACGAAAACAGCAATTGAACCAAGACATAGACAAGGCAGAACAAACATGCAACGAGTATAAGACTTTGACATTGGATGATTTACGAGTGGCGAAAAAGCATTATAATGAACATGTGAACATTGGTCGATGGGATCCGCTCAAGGTTTCTCCAAACCTGATGGCGTTCATTTATGACAAAGATCTTGAGATCCGAATCGACTGTGAAAAGTTAAAATCAAGGAAAGATGATGCCACTTTGGTTCGAGTGGTGCCGTCTGAAAGTACCACTGTGGTAAGTTATGCACTATGTAAAATGGTCCCGGACCAAAGTCAATAGGTGGTAACGATGTTTGACTTTATAAAGACTGAGATGCTATTGCCTGGCATAAAGGAAATCCTGCGAAACAATTGGGACATTTCAGTTGTAAGTTAACAAAGTAGCAATGAGATAAGCATTAGCTAGGTATTCACCATTTATATCAAAATTCATACCATGGCAACAATTTAGATCCTGCAGAACGTTGCATTATACTGGCGCCAAGTCAAAATAATACAATCCGAGTTGGACATGGTTCAGTCTCGCTATTCCATTGTATTGGATCGATTGGCAGATACAAGTCTTGGCGAAGGTTTACAATGCATTGTCACATTGTTCAACTTCGAGGCCAAATTTAAATATTTTGTCAGTTTCCCAATACGACCTGAAGAAGTTATAGATTTTCCTCAAGTGAATAGCAATGACTGGAAGGCTAGGAAGATTTACGGTGATCTGAGGTAAGACAGGGCATACAAGTTCCATATACATTTTCCAACGTGGTAATTAACCAAAACGGAATTGACGTTGTGTAGCGAGGATGACATGCAATCGTTGATTCGAAAGCATATACAATCAAATGGATTGTTGCAACTTAAGAAAACACTTGATTTCATTATTCAAGAAGCCCAACTATTAATAGCTTAATATTATGATTACAAGAACATCCTGCCAAACGGTTTTGTATACTTTTATAATTATGTACATATGGCAATTTCGCCAAGTCAAAATTCACCAAATAAATAGGCCTTACGCAAAAGGGCAAACTGTTATTTTACCACACTCCCACATGGCATTCAGAGATCTTCAACATCAACTCGGCAAACTGACCTCCGAGGTCAAGACGCAAATCGCAAAGAACAACCCGCTCCAGAATGAAGAAACAAAGGACATCTCCATGTGGATATTTCAGGTACAGCATATGTACATCCTTTCGTTGCATTTGAGCCGAGCTAACTTGGAGCATTAGGAGCGCAATATCTTGGCTGAGACAAAGACTCTAGCCTACGAGCACGGAGAGGCAAATAAACTCATGTACAAGTGGGCAAAAGAGGAGGGCCAAGACTTGGAGGTAGGGATTTTACACGGAGACATAACCGCCAGGCGCGAGCTTATACATTCTGATCTATAGGATATTGGTGCCAAGCTGAGCACGCTACTGAACAAACAGACCGAGATAGAACAAGAGTTTGCAGGTAATATACAGAATACGAGGAGGATAAATATTAAAACACGGCATAGCTACTAAATCCATATTCGTAGCAAAATATCAAAAATATCGGCATGCATTGAAAAGTATTCGTGATCGTGAAAACTCGATGACTGAGGTTAGAGAGAAAAAGAAAGCTCTACAAGCACGTATTGCAGCACTTGAGAAATCGAGTCCCAAGTCAAGCAAACTCAAAGAGTTCCAGCATGAACTCACTTCCCTGGCCAATGACACGCGTGATCGAGAAGCTGATATAGCCGACTTCAAGAGATTTGCTCTTCGCGAAGCATTCTATTTGCGATTCAATGCCATGGCTGAATATGCCGAGAAAACTGCTTTACTAGCAGGGTTTGGAAAGGTAAGAAAGGAGATAGTAAATTCATCTATATCAGAGAGCAAAGTGGGCTGACTGTTGCACACCACTTGTCCTTTTCGGGCCTAATAGTACATCGTTGACTTGATTGATATCGAACCAACTGACCCACAGCAAGGAAGAAAGGCCTATTCTAGTGGAGCAGAATCAGCCATGATTCTAGCAGATGCTCTGAACGCAGTTAACAATTGGAAACCTTCGAATCAAGATTTCCGATCCACCCTCGCCGAAGGAGAAGGGCAAGTCCGAGAAGACGCATTACCACAAACGGAAGCAGGCGTGCAGGCCAACAAATCCAGTGGCATCCCCGAACCCAGTACCACCGAGGAAACCACTAACTTGGCTAGCAAGGCCACAGACGGTGTAACCGAAAAAGCTCAGGCCAGTGGCACGGTCACCGTTGCGGTCGAAGCGAGCGATCCTCCGACTATATCCACACCACAGCCAAGTGCCCCAATTGAAAAGAGCTCAAGTGCTTTTCAGCCACGAAATTCCACTGAAACAGATGCTACCAATGCAGGTGACATACCAGCAGCCTTGCAAGAGCCCGCCAGTGTGCAAAGCCCAGTTCCCTTAAAACGAGATGAACCTTTGATGCAGACGCCCACGAGATCTAATACAGACTTGCAAGACTCAAACAAGGAGGAGATCGTCGATGATGCACCTGTTGCCTCAGGAGTTGTGATGCAATCTCCATGGCAAGCATCCACAGCGCCACCGCTGCCATCGCCTAGACCTCGTCACCTTACAGCTTATTCAACAGGATTACCCGAAGATGGACTCGCAAACTATAACAGTGGCAATTATGGACAATTGTACCGTCGTGTTTCACATCTTCGGCAAAACCAGCGTCCGTATGCAGAATTCCAGCAACACGTTGTTCAGCCTCGCGTGGGGGCAGGCGGCTTTCGAATCCCAGTCACAGACGAAACGCTGCCTCCCTACGAAGAAGGTTCGGCCAGCCGACGGTATACAGATGAAAAAAACCAGTAATTTACTGCCGCCACGTTGCCGTGCATGAACTGCTTGACCATTGTTGACTTTGAAATTGCAAGAAGTCATCAATCCCATGTTAATCCCAACCAAAAGAAAAAAGAAGGGCTTAAATGACTATACTTTGGTTCTGCTTAATAATATGGATATATCTTTTTCAATATGACGTCTTTTTTGAATGAGAAATACGATATATGATATTTTCTTTTTACTTGTGGTTCCCGAGTTGTTTCTGATAAAGTAAAAACAGAAAAAACTAACAAAGAACGCAAAAGTATCCATAAGTGTAATAGAGATGAAAGGAAGTAAATGGGGAAGTGTTTAAATTATGATATGTACATGAGCTAAACTAAAGGAAACATCTGAATGTAAGCCAAAAGAAAATAAGGTGGATGCGGATGTCTATTTACAACTGCAAGACGCAAGAATACGGTTTTTTCCCGGAAGAAGTACCAAAGTCTTGGCTCTCAGTCTTTTACTATTTTAATTTTTTTTTTCAAGTCGGTTTTTTTCTGCCTTGTAGGTTGGGATTTGTTCACAATCCAAAGTACGAGTGTTTCCTCTTGATGGAATATAAAAGGTTGGAGGTGTATAAATATTTCACATTTCGTGCAAGTTGACGACAGTGTGAAGCCATTCATGATGACGAGACTACGAGAGGTGGCGAAGTGAAAAATGAAAAACGGTTAATACCAAAAGCAGCCACAGGGTAAATTTAGAAACGGTAACTCACTGAAAAGTGCGAGTTTATCCACTTGTGTACGAGAGAGCCATCGATACGTACAAGAAGTTTTTCTTCACAAATAGGGCACGCTCTATAAGAATACTGAGTGCCACTAGAGTGCCGTCGACTGAACTCGGGGGAATTGGGACTGGCTGGAGGAGAGATGGACAAGGGTGAAGTCGGTTCAGGGAGCAGGTATGGCGGCAAACGTTGTTGCCTTGCTCCTGACCCTGGAGCTGCTGCCCCAGTTGGTGTTGTCATTGTCGTTAAGCGCAACACTTTAGAGAATTGTTACAAAGTGAAAAGAGAGAGAGAAAAAAAAATGGAAAGTAACAGGTCTTTTTATGCTCTCTTTTCTGGCCGTCTTTTTTGGACATGGCCACTGTACACTCCCCCAACTACTTCCCGAAAAAAGCATCGCGCAGTGGGTCAATCGCCATGGATACCGTAAAAGTGTAACCGATTTTTATTCAGCCTCTCAAGTTTCGTCAAAGTCAGTACTATCATGGGTCGTGCTACTTGTGGCTCATGTGCGGCAAAGTAAAATGTACTGCCAAGTGCCTCAATTTCTCACCAAATGGCTTGATAGCTAGCCAAAGTAGTTCTCCTTAATGAGATAAAGCTTTTTCAAACAAATATGCCTCTTTAAAATATCATTGGAACTAAACCACGTTTGCAATCTCTTACTCTCTCACCACAATTTGTGTATTTCTGTTGTTTATCTATCTTTTCCTAGTCAGTCTCTTCTTATTCGAGCCTCACTTCGATGGGATATTAATAATTATTATTTTTTGCCAAGTCGCCGCTGGACTTGCAATGACGCAAGTGAAAGGAGCAAAAATAATGAGAGTAGGTCACCACTTATGCAATGGGACGTATCATGTCAAGAATTTTTACACATTTAGTGAGCGTTTTGTCACAAGGACGGGGACAAAGAGGGCAGCCCGTGACCTGATTAATATGCAACATGCCCATTGTGAGCACTGGCCAAGGCCCAATAATATACAACGGTGATCGCCTCTCTGTGCTGGCCATACCCAAAATGGCCAAAAATATATTTATATACTGGAGATCACCAGTTTCCATGTAAGATGACGATGGGCTTTGGGTGGCGGACACGTATTACATCGTGCAAGCAACAAATGCGATGCAGATGCAACTCAACGCGTAATGCTCGTAGTCAAATAGTAATGTACAAGGTTTCATCAGCCAAGTACGACACGGTCGATGTCTTCCCAAATCGGGTCGTCCAGATAAAAAGTATAATCTTTTTGAGCGTTTCGTCAAGCCACAGGAAAAACTTTGGAGTTGCTTACGTTGTGTAGCCGGATTACCTGTAAAGGCTACCAGTTTGCTCACTAATCTGCCAACATTGATATTGATTTAAAGCAATCTGCTTTGGCATAGGTTTTTATTTTCCTTTTACCGTGATTCTTTTCAACCATGACTTTGTCAGAGAGTAAATGGATAGTTTTGTTTGTCTTTAACTTTGTTTAGTGATTGCTTCCACCCGTGACTCAAAGGCACAAAACTAGATACACTTTCTCCCAAAATCGAATCACTTGATACCATAGCCTTGTGAGTATATTGTTTTGACAAGCTTGCATTTACAATTTTTCATATTATATGTTTATAATAGAGGCCGCCTCTTCTCCCCCTTGGAAGTTTCTGTTTTAAGTAATGTTTATTGGCAGTAATCTCCAAACCCTTTCTCTTTTCAAATGACCCATCCCATGCTGTCGGATATAAGCATGATTAGCTTGCTAGCTCCAATTTATCCGCCCCTACTACAGGTTGGTGTCGACAGCTTGCGTGGCTGCTGACGGGTGGTTTTGAACTCGAACCCGCCTTGTTGCCCAAAAATCAGGTACCATCAAAAAGTACCGTTCCATGGCTTCTTTAAATCGAAGACGATATTGTTTTGGTGTCACAATAGTAGGCTCTCGACCACCACCAAGTATTCCTGATTCCTTCACCCAGCTTTCTAACTTCTTATCCCACGTAAATGTACGAATAAAATCTAATGCATAGCGTTGCAGAAAGAGGGGGGGGGTGGGTTAAATCCCTGGCCATATATGGTGCACAGCCAAGTCACTGGGTCTACGTACCTACGATGCCAACTACGAGTTCTTGGCTTGTTTCATCTATACCAACCAGGAGGGAATAGTCCATCACATTTAGTCGAGACAAAAACAACGTGTCGTTATGCAGTGAACCCCTGAGTATTTCCTTGGAGTGAGCACGTAGGAACAGTGGTGACTGATACATGACTAAAACGTAATTCGTGCATATATCAGTTAAATGACATTTGGAAAAAAGTATTGTTTGAAAGGACTGTTGTAGTCGGTTAATATAAGATTCTTACATTCAACAAGATTCTCATCCAAAAGCACTTCGTTCTCTTTGCCAGTAGCGTTGACTCTTCTATTGCGCATCGACCCTTTAAGGTCAAAGATCTAAAATATGCAGAAAATAAAATTCGTGGTCAGTCAAGGTCATTCAAGCAATGTCAATCATGGAGAAAAAAAATTGCCCATAATACCTTGGTCACATTTCGCTGATAAAACAGGTTTTCCATGACCAACAAATCCATTTTCATCGACTTTCCTGTGACGGCATTTTTGTAGCCGATGCGATAAAATCCAAAGATCTTAGCTAGAACGGTTGGTAGCTGTTACGAGAAAAGAAAAAAATAACATATGTTACCAGATTTGTTTAGGTACAACAGGAGAATTTGTAGACTAAAAAGGGCTAAACATTCATATAAATATTTGGTTACTTACGCCGTGGAATAAAGCTTCAGAAAGATACTGAAAGTAGGCTGGCGCAAATTTCAAGAAGGCGTCCATTTCAGGTCGGGACATTTGTTTCATCAGTAATCGATCGTCTTTTGTTTTGAGGAACGCCGATCCACTCTTGCCACCCGATGAATCCCACTTGATACAGCTGGCCAGAGAAGCTAAATAGCTTTCATCACAGCCGAGATTCCTACGCAAAGCATCAAATTGCTCGGAAAAGAATATCTTGCAAAAGAATTTGGTAACGCGATCAGAAAAGTGGTACTTGACATGAGTGCCGGTTTCGCTTCGAAGCGTTCGTTCGATATACATATCCCCAATATTATTGAAACCCAGATCGTTGTTGTCCATTCCCATACCATCCGATGTATAACTTTGCACGCTTTTGTTATCGATTTCATCAATGATGCCTTGCATTGCAGTATCTTCCATGCCAAAATTTTCATTATAAGTTTCTCGTATCTCGCGAAGTTTACCGAGATAATCGTCGCAGCTGAGGGTATATGCAATAATAGTGCTGGGTTCATCTTCCCGGACAATGATAGGAGAGTCTGGGAAAACGTGTTCTATAGGAGATCTATTTGTCAATGTTTGTAGAGTTTAAACAAGTTAGTTTGGGAAAAACATGATGCACTATGCAAACTACCTATACTTACAAAGGGTATTCCAGTGGATGCAAGCTACCAACACCCCGGTCAGCCAACATGCTTGCAATTGTTTTGATCAATGAGCTTTGCTGTGATTCTGCATTTTTTTCAAAAGACAGATCATTTTCTTCGGCGGGTATATTTGTAATGCCTGGTGTAGGAGCTAACGTGGTGACGGCGCCTGAACCGATTCTCAGAGGAGCAGTGACGCCAGAGCCAACAGCGGCAGCCACTGGACCAGACATTGCAATAGAATTTAGAGCAGAAGAAGATGGATCCCAATTGGCAGATGGTAGCGGCAAAGGCTCTGTAAAGACATCACCTGTATCTTGCACGGAGTTGGCAGAATCTTGTTTGTTTTCATCAATCTCCGAGCCAAGGGCCGGTAACGCAGTAAAATAATCCTCGTTTTCGTCAATGTGGTGACCTCCGCGAGCCTCATGGTCGTCTGTCCAAGTTTTGGACATCATGGGGGTGACAAATTCATGCGACTCGTCAAACTCGTCTGTACGCGTTAACGAAAAGATGCGGTTGAAAGATGGCCGAAGTACTTCCGGGACTTCATCCTCTCGTTCAGGAGACTCATCATCAACATCTGTGCCCTGAAATTCATCATCCGACTCATCTCTAACCAATTCTCGGATGGTATTGTATACTTCAATAGACGCTTTACTGGGAAGCCTTTGCCGAACTCCTCGTACACGGGACGCCATCGCCGCCAACGTACGCCTTGGTTTATCAAATCGGCCAGACTTGGGCTGGCCCTCATCATTGGTGTGCTGATTGAGAGACGGAAACATTCTCTTATCGGACCGTATATGGCTTCGCGAGCTTTTGGACACTTGTGGTGTTGATTTAGATGCCCCGTGAGGTTTGTGCATAGATTCCGAACGACGTAGATCAACACCGGCTCTATCCGTCATGCCACGATAGCCATATCGATAGCCGCTTAAGGCTATTTCCTTTGACTCCTCTTTTTGGGTATCTTGAGTCAATTTCTGTGGTTTAACAGATCTTTCTCGGGGTATCGCTGTATTGGCTTTTTCCTTTGCTGGTATTTGTCTCTTTTTAGCCATGCTTTGTGGAGGCTGGGGTATTTTTGACGCTATGTTAGAATTGGTTCCTGGGACTGGCTGTTTTGTTTTCAAATTGTCTAGAGTCGAAATTGCAGTGGATGAAGGCTTTCGTGCTATGGTTGACAACATGGGAGGTTGGCGTCGTAATAAATCACTATCATACAAAGAACGCTCGTTGGCTTGGGTATTTAGTATATCTGCGGGAGCAGTTTTCGTGCTTCGTTTAGGTACAGTTGATTCTTTCATGAGTTCCATTGATAGTCGTCGAGTTAGAGCGGTATCCGCAGTGGTGGGTTCTGATTTGGATTGTGTTTGCAGCTGCACCATTGATTGTAAGATCTCAACAACATTGGTCGGCTCAGACTCATTTTCTGACTCATCCACGGGTATAATCAAGGAATTAGTTGGTGAGGAGCCCAGAGTTGGAAGCTTGGACGGTACAGGATAAAAATTTGGCATTTCATCAGTATATGATTCAACTCCTGCTAGACCATATACATTGGCTCGACCACTATCCAACTTGATATCTAATAGAGGCAAATCCGCTACTTCTGCAGCTTTTTGAGCTCTCAAATCTACGGCCGAAAGGGCCGAAGTGCCAGTGACTTCGGGTGGGAACATCCTTTTTAGCTGCGTAGCCGTCATTCGTCGAAGCTCTCGTTCAGGTTGGAAGTAATGCTTCATCAAGTCATTGTAATCTGAGTCCCATTGCATGACATTCATTTGAAGTTTCATACGAACAAAGTTCAAACTTAATGTATCATGGGAAGGCGTGGTAGCATAGACTGATTGCAAGAGTTGCAGCATTGCCTTCTTTTCACCTGTTGCTCGTCGAGACAACTCCTCGAGTTCATCCTTGCATTTGTCACGCTTGGTAGGATGAACAATATCATAAGGAAACTGCTTGTTCCTTGAGCTTAGCGAGTCATAGAATTTGTTGATTTTGCTACGTATGTTCTCCAGGTCCGATTCTTTGATAGCTGCTTGAACCTGTGCATCAATCGCTAACCTCATAGGCGGTACAAATACTTCCAATAAGTCAATTGGTTCATACTGGAAACGCACAGCAAAATTGTTAAGTCCAAAGTAGCGTACATGATCTTTATACATGTCATGTGGGCAAGCATCACTTCTCGGTGGAAGATCAGCAAGATAGAAGGAAAGCTCCAAAAACTTTCCAAATGAATATTTCCATGTATTTTCTGACATATGCACCACAGAAGTGGGGCTGTTACAGATTTTGCAGAAACTCCACATCAAAATAGTATGGGTCATTCCTGCTTGTGGGCAAGGGAAGTGTTCAATTTGTACATTGAGCCGTGCGCTTCCATGAGCATAAGAGCGATAGTGTTTAAGCATTGGCCGCTCACACATGGATGAAGGGCAATTTAGCATTGCGTCCATGCAAAGATCTTCAATATACTGACCGATGGTTACATCGCTTTGATGTCGATAATACTCAAACATCCGTATTTCAGGTCCCTGACACGGTACAGTCGTTTCCGTACAAACGCTCGAATACAAAACAACAATGTTTTGATGGTAGAATGGTGAAATGACTTCTGAGCTCTCTGTAATGTACGATTCCCAGGCACGACTGCGCATTTGATAGTCCTCCAGCGCATGTTCATACTCGGAATCAAGAGTAAAATTGAAGTCAGGATATCCTGCCAAGGTAACGCCACTCAATCCACTTGTTGTCGTCGATCTATCATTCGAAGCAACGGAAGACCCGGTGTGATGCGTGGCAACCAAGGAGAGTTCTTGTCCATTTGGAGCACCTGGTTGTTGGTTCTGTATCATGGCAAGAAGTCTTTGTTGATTGAGATGAACCAAGCGCTCCTCCATTTCTCGCAAACGAAGCAAGAGATATGGGGGTGGAAATATAACGAATGGGGATGCCGACAAAGTAGCTGTAACATATCTATCAATGGTAGCATTCGTGAGCTTAAGCTGCTCTTCATCTTCCAGGAGAGATGATGTTTCGGAATGAAATCGTTGGTATTTAGAGAGCTCGATCAGTTCATCTGTAGCTAAAACGCTCTTTGTTTCCTCCGTTCGTTTTGCTTCCCTCAGTTCCACCACCTCTTCCGTTGTTGGTATCGACTGCCCATCTAGATCAATGCCAAGACCTGCTCCCGGTTGGGTGTCGCTATTCGACGGCGATGACTGCGCTAAGAGATTGCGAGACTTGGCAAAATCACGCAGCAGGAAAGATTCTAATTTGAGGTTATTTACAACGAAACACATGAAGTCGACCACACGTTTGACCGTCCGCAAAACTGACAAATCTCCTCCTCGTAAGATGATGGTTCCACCAAGATCAGGGCTACATTGATCAAATATCAAAAAAGTCTTTCGTCGATTGGGAAGCCAGGAGTGCACCAAGGTCTTAATCTCGAAAAGTCCGCAGTGACCTAAAGAGAGTTCTCCGAAATGCAGCTTGTCAATTGAGGGTATGATACTGGCACCAGTACATCTGGCCACAGCATCTATAACGCTCAGTTTGACATTATAAACAACAGGTATGTTCGCTTTCAATAGATACTCAAGAGCAAGCCTTGATACCGATGACTTGACGATCACAAGCGATGGACGAAGTGCTACTATTCGAGCCACAAGCTTCCCCAAATGATCACGTTCTTGGGATAAAACTGGTTCAAGCGATAGAAGCTGATTTTCAACTCGGGCATATTCTAAAGGAAAGAGCAAGATCAAGATCCTCGGATTGGTAATATTTCGAACCATCTGTTTGTGAGCAACATTTTTTGAACACACAACACCCTTGACGTATGAGCTGTCCTTCGGTCGGCCGCCAGGTATTTTCTTGATTTTTACATAGTGACGAATATCAATTTCATCACCTCCTCTGATATTTGGATGAACATTGTCGGATACTTTTAGTAACAAATTCATCAGAACATCTTCCCATTCTTCTAAGAGTTTGTCGGTTATGTTGGGTATATTAGCATCGCTCAACAACTGCCGAACGAGCTTTCTCATGTGGTCCAAAGAGCCTGCATTCAACTCTACTGTGATAGGGGCCGATGAAACTCTACGGTGTTTGGATGCAAATGGAGGGCTGCCTTTAGTCGATATCGGCGAGCTGGGATCAAGTGCTCCAAGCCAATTTGCCATAGCACCGGAGTTAATGGGCAAAAAGGAACCTGGCGTCAAAGGCTCGGCGAGCATTGGAGACGATGGCGCACCGTCACTGCTGTATAAGTCTGTAATGTTGCTTGGGCTCATTTGCATATTGCGTAACAAGCTTTTGCTTTTACTTCGGACGGGTCTGACAGCGCCTGTAGTTAAGCTTCGCCTTCTGCGCATACTGGCCGCTTTGTCTTTTGGCCCAAACATTCCCCGAAGCTCTTCGGTTCTTCTAGTACGGGCCTTATTATCAGATGATTCGTCCTCGCTCCCGCCGTAGTCTAATCCGCTGGTAGAGGCTGTTGGTGTTGGAGGTGGCCCTTCCTCGCTGGCTGCACCAAAGTTAATATTTGCAAAGGCAAAGCCATTGGATATAGGACGTTCATAATTTCCACTAAGAAAATTTAGAACTCTGTGTGGATTTTTATCATCTTCATAGCTACCATCTTCACCATCGGATATGAACGGATCAAATTCACTTTCATCGACAACTGTACCTCCGCCAGCATCGTGATGATTACCAGGAGAGGTAGAGTGCCTTCTGAAAGGTACAGGTGATCCATTTTGCGTAAATTGGCGATGATCCAATATTCCAAGTGCATTGTCAACTTGCGATGAAGTTAAGGTATTTGCACGAGATCTAGGTCGCAGAAATGAATTACCAGCGTCCACCAAGAATCTACGAATGGATGCCTCATTTTCAAGGTGAGTCGAAGTACTAGCGGAAGGTGGTGGACCAATTGACGACGTACTCAAACTTGGGTCTAAATTCGGGGATGGAGGCAAATATCCCTTTTCAGGAATCTCCAGCTGAAGAGTAGCAACCGAATTACCTCCTCTCTCAGTAGTCGGACGTTTTGCTGTCTGTATATGCATTTGTGGGGGTGCAAGAGGCGGTTTCTGATCTGGAACCACTGGAGATAAATCAGCTAGAGATTCGGGAGGCTCTGCTTGCATTGGGTATGAATATGATTCCTGCATCATGGCCATATCTTCTTCCTCTTGCGACTGAAGAATTGCAAGGCAATATTTACATACTCGCACCTGACCTTGCTGATTGATACGGTGACCATGGATTATGTTCGATGCACATTTGGCACAGAAAATTTGTCCTAGTATTACATATTTAGTATCAACAATAGCTAGATTGTTAGATCACATAAGCCATCATTATTGACTTACCACAAATACGACAGTGGTGTTTACGCCTCAAAAAATTGAAGGGTTGCTGGCAGTCATAGCATTCTTTACACTGCTCATCAGGCATCCAAAATTCTGTATTTCTTTTCTCCCCACGCAGACGAGATATAATTCGGCCAAGCGAATTCGAATTCGAGACTGAAAAGGTGGTCATCACAGATTGATTGTCGCTGTCAGCTGAAGATTTTCTAACCATTGGGTATCCCGTAGAATCAATGGAAATTCTTCCCTGTGGGTCAAAACCTAGTTCTGGTAAGTTGAGCTGCACTTCTTCGTGAGGAGCATTGGCATCAAACGTTGGTGCTGCTGGAACCCTATTATTGTTATGCAATTGAGCGTTGGCAATTGTGTTGGTCTTATTTCTCGGTGGTATCAGGACATCTAGTGTGGGCCGTCGTGAAGCAGGTGGCGTGGGCGATGTAATTCTGACATTGTGAGCCGTCATAATCATATCACCTTCATTACTTTCTTCACTGTCAGACTTTTGACTGTGGTCCCTACTATAGTCCTCATGATTGTTGTTAACCGCCGCAGCCCCTTTCTTTGAAAATGTGGAAGACCCTGCAGATATATCGTACATGTATTGAGACATATCTGCCCCTTGCGAAGAGTGATGTTGAATTGTATCTCCATGATGGCTGTACTGTTTTGTTAACGAATCCAGCGTAGACTGAGACGAGATGCTGGCCGCTGTAGATTCAGCTACCGGAGTTGGCCCTGAGACCGCACTTTTGACTTTCAGAAAGAGTTTGGAAAGTACGCTTTCGTTGTCTGACTCAGCTGGTGGTCCATCCAAGTTAAACGTTGTGAGTGTTGAAACATCGTCATACTCAAAACGAGAATGCCTGGACTTGGGCATTAATTCGCAATGCTAACGTGGCCAAACAAAGAGGAGCGCAAAGGTAACTTTGACCAGCAGACCGAGCTGAAATCGAAAATTTCGTCCCTGTGCTTTACCACGGCTTTTCACTACTGATGGCACATTCTACGCGAAAAGCCAATGCGTTGAATTCGTTAAAGACTTCAATCCCTCAACTCTTTCAAGAAAGTCAGAAGGCAGCTTCCGTGTCTAGAAAGCTTGCTGTTGCTTTGCGAAAAATCCAAGAGGCATGTGCTTTGACTTCGCCTATAGTAGAAAAGCAACCCCACGACATTGATCCGGATGGTGAACTATTATTCCACCTCGAAGTAGTTCGAAACTTGAACAAGATTCTTCCAGTTAAGAAGAAGGAAGGAGCAGTAGACCGTGTCATTAAATTCATTGCTGCATTTATGCAGTATACACAAGAAATCGGTAATTGACGGGAGAATCAGTTCGATCAGCTCATGTCACAATTGTCTAAGCCCATACACTTATTTCAGATGCCAAAGATACCGATGAAATGCAAGAGGACGATGAGGAAGTCATTGACACAATTTCTTCTCGTTTCGTGGAGTTTCTATTGACACACCTACTGAAAGGAATTACAGTGAAAGACAAAGCTGTTCGATTGCGATGCTGCCAAATCATAGCTCTCAGTATCAATTCGTTGGGAGAGATAGAGTAAGAGCAATTTATTTTATCTATGCGGTGCTAATGTCTTAATGATGCTAAGCGTTGATTTGATACACAATCTTTAGTGAAGATCTGTATCAGAAACTTAAAAAGTGTCTATTTGAACGAGTACGGGACAAGGAGGCTTCGGTGCGGATACAAGCCGTAACAGCACTCTCGAGATTACAAAATGCTGATGATGAAGAGGATGAAGCTGATGGCAGGACCGTCAGTGAAAAACTAATTGATATCATGCAACACGATCCCAGCGCGTCAGTACTTGCAAAAAATTTCCATTAACGCGTATTCGTGTTTACTGACTTCGAAAATTACTTTTAGCGAGGTTCGCAGAGTGGTTTTATTCAATTTGGATCAAACCAAACGTTCCATCCCATTTATCATTGAGAGAGCCAGAGACGTGGATCCTATCAATCGTCGCTTTGTGTATTTAAAACCAATGTCGGATATTCAAGATTTCCGTATGCTGTCTATCAGTCAGCGACATCAACTTTTAGACTGGGGATTGAAGGACAGAGATCCTTTAGTAGTGAAAGCAGCAACGAAAATGATTTCGAATCATTGGATTAGACATGCTGATCATAATTTACTGGAGGTAGGTGATCAGCCAGAATCAAGACGTCATCCGAGTTTGATATCTCATCGCATATGACAGTTTCTAGAGCGATTGGATGTGGTAGATAATCCCTCAGCAGATACCGTGATGGAAGCATTTTTCGATGCGCGTCCAGATATCATTGAGTCTATAACATTCAATGGTAATATTCGGTTTTAGTCCGCGCTCGTAATTATATCAGATTTTTTAAAAGGTCAACTTACTGATTCTACTTTTCATTGCACAGACCAGTTTTGGAACAATTTATCGACAGAAAGTGCTTTCTTGATCCGTGTATTCACTAAATTTCTGCAAAAGAAACAGGTGAGTAGATGGTTTGTGGTAGCGATCTGGTTACAAAGATACTGATGTTACACTTTTCTAACACGTCAAAAGTATAATGAGAAGCTTGATAGCGTGCTGCCGGAAGTTACACGTCATGCGTTCTATATACAAATGTATAATAATTTATGGCAACAAGCCAGCCGAGAGACTGAAGGCGAATATGAATACATTGTAGGACAGTTATTAGAGATGGCGAAAATCCTTGATTATGCTGATGAAATTGGCCGAAGGAAAATGTTTATGCTACTTCGTGAGTCTTTTTAGTGCATTATTTGCTAATCTGTCACCAAGCAAGGCCCTTGTTTACAATTTGATGGTCATTAGGTGAAATCATCATGGTTCCTGATATCCCTGACGACCACCTGTCCAGCATAGTAGACTTGATCAAAACCATTTCATTAGGTGAACGCGACTTTACAAGGTTAGTTAGCGCTAAATACCACGTAGCCAAATTAATTTTTTATCTTTACTCATCCTCTCTGTCAGAATTATGATCGAGATTATATCTGATATACGGGAGACTGTGGAAACCGACGAAGGAGAAAATTCAAATGATGTAAGACCAATGATTCAAAAATGAAAATGTATGTAGTACACTTCGCTAAATCATTCTGAAAGGCTCCTGCTACACCATCGAAACGAATGAAATTGAACAGTCCGGTTGGATCACCGCGTTCCTCATCTGCTGCTGAAAAGTCCGAGGAGGATATAGACTCTGAAGCCATCAAAAAGATGCTTGTTCAGATCAAGTGTCTCAATATCTGCAGGAATATGTTAGAACACAGCGAAGAGGTAAGAGCATGAATCAATTTTGCAGAATGAAACCTTTCATATTATGTTGATACCTCTCAATAGTCGTTGCAAGACAACTCCTCCATGTACGGATTACTCAATGAACTTATCATCCCATCTGTTCAAAGCAAAGAGGTTATACTGCGTGAGGAAGGATTGCATTGTCTTGGACTTTGCTGTTACTTAGATAAGGTGATTATTGCCTTCATATGGATTTATTGATGAATTTGATATTGAACATCTCCATTAGGCTCTGGGACTACACAACGTCCCTCTCTTCATACACTGCATAAAAAACGGACATGAGGAACTACAGCAAAAGGCTTTGATGGTGAGTTAATGTTATGCATTTATCAATAGGTGATCGTTATGTGACCGTTACGTGACCGTTACGTGACTACGACAATGTGGGAGCCGTCGCTGGGTCGTTTATTTAGGTGCTACTGTCAATGTTAATACCATTAACAAATGCTTTAATAATTAACTGTAGATCTTATTTGATGTGTTGATGTGCTTTGGTTACAACTCTGTTGCACCCAGAGCTGGTGGAGTAAGTAATGACAATCAATATCTTGTAATGCCACAGTTAATCAAGCTAACAAGACTTATAGGAAGAGGAGCTACGTGCACTATTCGAACAGTGCCTAGATCATCACGATCAGAATATCCAGTCAGTCACTGTTCAAGGGCTCTGTAAACTGATGCTTTGCAAAATGTATAAAAGCGCGGAAGTAAGTGAAGATGTTGTTGTGCTCCCTAATGATATCGAGGTTTCTAATTTCAACGTCCATTTTTAGATTCTCAAGTTGATGATATTATTGTACTTCTACCCTTCTACTGTGGACAACCAGAAGCTAAGGCAATGTTTATCTTATTTCTTGCCGGTTTATTGCTATTCCTCTAGCGAAATACAGCCTCTTTTAGTGGAGGTAACGTACACCAATGCAGACCACGACTGTCACTCAATTCACTTGACTAATTCTTCCATTTCCGATCTTAGGTCTTTGTGCCCGCACTGGTACATTTAATCGCGACTCACAGTGATCTTGGAGAGGGAGAAGAAATGGTGGCGCCATATCAAATAGCCCAGGTTATGCTTGACTGGACTGACCCGCGAAAGATATCTGTGTAAGGCTAAGATAATCCTGATCTTTGCAGAAGAGCCAATTACTTACTTCAGACTTTGTAGCCCCAGTGTTTTGAACAACCCTGAAAAGCCAGTTGATATGGGAGTTCAGGCAGATCTGGCCATACATATCCTAAAGGCTGCCTTCATAGAACAAGGACGTAAGTGCCTACAACCTCTGTCAGTACTATGAATTTACTACTAACTTTCCAACGCCAGAAACCCGTAAAATCCTGTGCCAGCTGCTACCTAAGCTATACATTGATGAGGCGGGTGAAAGTAGATTACGAAAGATGACTCTATTGAGCGGCAATCTGGAAAACGTAAGTTTTCGATTTTGATATATATAAGAACTCTATACAATGGCTGATTGTCGGATGATAGAGAAATACACTCCAAGATGCCATTAGCAAAAATGCCTTCAACAGATTTAAAAAGGGCCTTCTTCAGCATTACGAGGAGCCAGCAGAAACTTTAGATGATGACGAATTGGCTGAGATTCATCAGTACAAGGATATTCTCGATTTCATTCGCCAGACACATGAAGGTAGTATACACAGTCTACGACTTGCAACGAGTGTGGTTACGAAGACTAACGGGTCGTCGCTTCATAGAATATATTGAACCTACTACATCCGAGGCTCCGGCTGAAGTAAGAACAACACATCAAAGGTAAAGTTCAAACATGTTATTGATGCTATTTCATTGAATGAATCCTAAAGGATATATATAGATCAACAAAGGAAAAGGCACTGGAAAACCTTGGAGAATCAGCAGTTGACAGTAGCAACAGCGGAACTGCAAGTAGAGAAGAGAGCGATGTGACCGAGGATGATGATGATGATGAAGAAGAAAACGAGGACAGTGAAAGTGATGAGTCTGAAAATGACGACGAGCCCTCTTCTGCTAACGATGCAGAAGTCCCGAATGCAACTGAAGAGTCCAGTACTACAAGGAAAGAAAGTCGTAGCCGATCACGAAAGCAGCCTGACGATCTCTCGTTCTCTGAAGATGAAGCTTCCAGCAGTGATTCTGAGTAACGCTAATAATATAAGAGTTATAGTCTTCTTCGGAAAATTCCCAAACTACTCTTTGATCTTTACACAGGTCTTGTAAATTATAAAAGAACAATAGATTCCTATCAATCTTTATGCTATTGGATGGGATATGAAACTTACCTTTTGCACCGACCGTTTATTCCATTTATTTATCTGGTTTTGTCTTTGAAAGGCTTCGCATCTCGCGGCTGAAGCTATACCGACTTGAAACCGCTTTGAAGAGGTTAAAAAATGTGTCGGACACGGTAGTTGTAGCAGAGTAGCACTTTGATTGAAGGGCAAAACATTACACCGTGCATAACACATTCCATAAATTTTCGCTGGTATTGATGGCTTGACAAGCTTGTTGACACCTTGGATACCAGCGACAACGCTAATTCTTGGAGGCACAATGCCTTTTTGGAATCGGTTTTCGACATTGGTTCAAAGCATTACGTTGATTTGGACGATTGCTCTTTGTCTTTGCTTCAACCCGTCAGTGATCGCGCAAATCGACGAATGGTCGTACCGTGACCGAATATCCCGGCCGAGGGTTTATGCAGGGTCTAGTCCGTACCAAGGAGCAGACTTTACCGATCAATCTATCAGCTCAGCGTTAAGGTCTCAGAGAGATTTGGCTATGAACACAAGCATCAATCGCATTGAATACCCAGCCATCAATCTTGCGTCTAGCTTTTTCGGGAATAACTATACGGATGCAAAAGTGCAGGATATTGGCTCGGTACTTAACATGGGTTATCGTAGACTGGTGCTGGACCTGTACTGGGATAGCAGCCGAGGCAATTGGCAGCTATGTCCAGAAGCTATTCCTAGTGCAGATTTGCAACAACATATCGCTCAAAGACCAGATATCGTTCTTCCAATTTCTTCAGGCAATGACTCAGCTACCGTGCAGCGGTCAGCATCGTATAGAAAGCAATCAGCCAATCAATCTTCAATATCCTCCATGCCCGGTGCGCAAAGTAGTCTTTTGCCGTCAATTAGGAAAGGGTTCGTTGCAAATCGCTTCGAGCGATTGCAAGCGGATGTCACCCTAGGTTCACAGACGTGCACACCTTGGATAACTTTCCGTCACTTTATGGACTATATCAATCTATATCTGAACGGTGTCGACCCACTTAGAAATCGTGCAAACACAGACCTTTTTTTTCTAATTTTGAACTTAAACAACATTAATGTCAACTCCTCTACCGGTTCGCAACCTCTCAACACTGACCCACAATGGACTAATAATCTGTCTGCGAACCAATCACTCAGCCTTCGGCAAACAATCAGCTCCTCCATGGGCCTATCCCTATTAAAGACACCAAGAGTATATACTCCACAGAATCTGACTGTCGATAGAAGCAACTTGTCCGCTTCATTCAATACCACTGGACTTCCTTATTTCACGATTACAAAAAACACCACTAGCAATGCACAGACCACAGAGAACGGGTGGCCACCGTGGTTTTACTTGATTGAAAAACAGGTTCAACTCTTGGTTGGATTTGGCGATAACTTCCTCCCTAGCGACAGTAATTATGATGTTGAAGATGATGCCAGTTACATATTTGACCAACAAGCATTATCTGGTGGGTCTATGATGAATGTTCTTAACGTTTCATCTATGGCTGCAACTGGCTGGACCAATTGCTCAACCCCTGGAAATAATATATACATGGTAGCGAGCGGCAATGAGACAACTGAACTGGATGAAGTTCCGGCAGGAGGTCGAATTCTGTCATGGTCGTGGGCTTACATGTCAGATCAAGGTAGTCCTTTCAATTATTATTCTGGTTATAATGCAGTGAGTGTGGTTCTTCTAACGCATAACATATCAAAGCCCATTAACTAACTCGCTCTCTTAGAGCTCCTGTGGCTATTCCTTGTACATGACGTCCACTTATAGCTCTAGCGGCTATCCTGAAGCTCCAAATGATAGTACCACCTTGGCAGATCCAATATTATCAACCATTTGGTCTTGGGATGTTGGACAACCACCTTATGTAGCTGCCGATTCAAGCAATGGATCTTCTTTGATGTGTGCCTCGGTTCAAGTGTCTAATGGTCGCTGGGTGGCATGCGATTGTGCTCAGTTATTTCGAGTTGCTTGTCAAAATCAAAATGATCCCAATGTTGTAAGTGTCTGTATTCATAAAGTTTAATTTTTCCAAATACTGATTTGGGGGTTCTTCGTATTCAGTGGCTGCTCACCAATGGATACTATTCCTACGACCGAGCTGCAGCTGCCTGTCCCCAGCAATATCAGTTTGATGCGCCTCGCAATGCCCAGCAGAACCGCATGCTTTTTCTTACTATGAAAGCTGCCGGGAAGCATACTGCGTCAACTGCCAGCGTCCAAAATCAGGCTGATAATCAAATCTGGATCGATTTGAACAATGGAGGTGGTCAAGATTGCTGGGTAGTTGGAAAAAATACTACTTGTTGGTGGACGAACGCAGTACGTTTAAAATGCTTGTTCATGTTGTGTGCCATTTGAGAGCAACTTTTGTTTAACCTACTTCCACATCCAGAATTCTCAAGAATTCACTGGTTTGGTACAAACTTCGGTGGTGGGAGGTGTAATTATTCTAATATTTGTGAGTCTGTTTATCTGGGTCAAATGCACTCGGATGTGGCGACTGAGAAAGGCTGGCATCCGCAAAGCCATCGTGCAAAAGTTTATCAAAGAGCGAGAATATGTGACGATTCCAGCATGATCTTTTGCTTTTACTGTACATTACACGATTTTACCCTTTTCTTCGATATACTGGTGCATGCCAGCTATTTATTTTCTCGAGTTATATACATGCATGTAATGTAAATCACTTTGTCTGCTTAATAGCCTCCCCGCGGTTGGATGCTCTCATTCATTTTAATTGACCACTTTGCCAACGATGTTATATCTCTTCTCAAAGAAAGCATACCAATCGTTCAAGGTCTTCATTTCCTTCTCATCCAAAGAACTGTAGTCAGCGACGCAATCTTCTGCGACAAGAGAAGATTTTCCTAGAGCCTACAATGGAAATTCGTTAATAAATTTCACCATTTTCGCTATGCCTTTGCGAGCAAGCACAACGTTTTTTATACCTTTGAGGCGTCCTTGCCAGCAAAGCAGTTATATCCCGAGCCGGCTCCGTACATCTCGGGCTTCTTAGAGACATCAAACACAGTACCCTTAATTGCGACGTAGATTGGCTTTGAAGGGTCGCTACCGTCGAACTCTTTCAGTTGTTCGAGAGTAAAAGGTGTATCTTTGGGAGCTTCACTATGATATCGTGTTAAAGACAAAGACAGAGTGCGAGATGTTTGAGTACGAGGTGTTCAAACGCTTTTAATACTTACGTTGCCATTTGGAATCTGGGAGTTCAATGAAGAGATGAGCAGCCCGTGGTGAGGTCTCCTCTAAGACTTAGTAACTCGACTTTCTGAGTTGAAATCACATGCATTTGGCAAGCTGGGGAATTTTCGTCTGCCTTGGTTCCACATTGAGCCTAATGATAATATTATTTAGCGTGCAAGAACTATATCACTGAGCAATACCCTCTTAATCAGCTCCATTAAAAGTCATTATCATTGCATTACGTTGAACAAGTTTTGAATGTTTAACTATGAACATGTTGTGCACGAAGTTTTATATACTGAAATCCTCGTATTCAAGGAAACCTCGCATAAGTTGGCACATACATGAATCACGAAAATATACAACGGCTACAATTCAAATGCTGAAATCAGTCATATAGTTGCCTTCATAAGGTATCGGTGCCGGTGGTTCATTGCTTTACTTCTCTTGCTCGCCGTACAAGCCAAGAAGACATATCTCATTAATAGAGAATTTTATCATACTAACATATATTAAGTATGAGTGTGAGCCTATACCGGCTGTTTTTCCTCAAGATACGCGCAATACAGTGCATTTTCAATCAACAAGAGGTATATATACGCATTAATTTTCGGTGCTGGATTTTGCTCGTACTGAGCTAACTTTTTTTTAATTCAAATTCTGATTCAAGTTGGCTTGTTAGATCAATGAAGATATATTCATAACATTATCAAAACATTTATGTTAAAATTTCGATGCCGGTCTCGGTGACTAACAAAGTATGTTCAAATTGGGCAGATCGTAAACCTATAAGAACAAAGTTCGTTAGCTTTAAAAACTCATTTCTTTACGATACGCGTTTTGCAATATATTACCATCTGTCGTGGTTGCGGTCCAATTATCGGGCCTAGCAATAGTAGCACATCACAATTAGAATAAAGGTTATACAGTCATAACTTTTGATTGGCCGTCAATACTTACCAAAGAACCTCTTTGTGCGTTCCTTCGCAAATCATAGGCTCGATTGTAAAGCAATGGCCGGGTTTTAAGACACCAATAGCCTTGTTGTCTGCAATTCACAAGTTGTTTAATCAATTGTCTTACAGGAGGCTAGCTGTGAGTTCGATGTATTTGATATTTACTTGCATAATGTGGCACACTTGGCGCGGGATGGAAAAGGTCATTAATACCATGACCGCAGAAGGCTCGGACAGTTGTAAAGCCTAATTTGGTAGCATGTTCTTCGATGATGCGTCCAAATCGGCGATATGGGACACCCGGCTTGGCTACAAAATCAACCACTAGTCAGTCAAGTATTTCATCTAATTAACACAGGCTTTGCCTATTTTACCTTGAGCAATGGCCATTTCAAGACATTCTCTTGCGGCATCAATCAGCTTTTGTCCTGCCTCATCCACCTTTCCGACAACATAAGTGGCGTTTGTATCTCCATGGAATCCTTCAAAATAACATGACACATCGAGATTAACGATGTCACCTTCTTGCAGAGGTCGCTTGTCAGGGATTCCTATAGTCAACATGTTAGCTACAAGAAAAATTATATGGGTTGTTATATTGATAGCTCACCATGACAAATGACTTCGTTGACGGAAGTACAGCAAGATTTTGGATAATTCCAATAGTTCAGAGGACTAGGATACGCATTTCTTTCGATGGTAGCTTTATGAACGATTTCATCTAAAGACAATAATGTTATTCATCAAGCCAGCCGCCAAATTGTGGTAGTAAGTATTGAGAGAACTCAAAGCTTACCTATTTCATCAGTGGTCACACCAGGACGAATAGCTGCAGCGCCAATTTGCAGAACTTCTCTAGTGACCTAGAAAGCGATGGGTCAATGAGAAAGTCAAATAAAGCACGTGGTTATTGTATTATTGCTTTTACGAACCTTACAAGCCTTTCTCATGGTTTCGATTTCTTTCTCATTCAAGACCTTAATGTTGTGTTCACCTTTCTCAGCAAGTTCTGACACAGGGGTACCTGTGAAATGTCATATTTAGCTAACTTGAATCTACCAAAACCGAAGCTGACGATATTCTTAAATACCATCTTTAGCATAGTCGGGTCGTGGGATGTGCTCAGGAACCGTTCTAGTGGGTGACAATGGATACACTGGTCTTAAAGGTCCAGTATATTTGAAATTAGGGTAAGGATCGTAAGAAGAGCCTTTTATCATAATATAAAGATCAATTAGTGGACGTAGCATGATATATATCATGATTTGAGTGTTCGTACCGTCAGGTCGACTATGCAAAGCTTTGTGAGCACCCTAAATGAAAGGCAGTCGAATCAGCAAGTTTCTTTCAAACTACAGTGCTGTAGATCTATAGATTAATGGACAATTACCCAGCTCTTCTTAAAGCAGTCTTGCGAACAAAATAAAGATCCGGCGATAGATTGCTTCAAACAGGTTGGACACTCTAGCTTGGCTTGATTTTCACAACCATTAGCCTTACAAATGGAAACTGCAGGCATTGTTTTTTAATGGATCAAACTCAAAGGTGCTGAACTCTCAGAGAAGCTTTGCTGCGGCTTAAAAAAATTGTTCTCAAAATTTGATGCGGCAAGCAACAATGGGCTTCCTTTCTAACAACTATGTACAATATATATCTTTTGGTATCAGCAATCTACAACTTCTTTGTTTTGGTAGCACCAGTCTGTAGTGCGTTTTGATTTTTGTAACAAATATAAAGTGAATTTTTATTATTGTAATTGACAAAAGTGTTAACAGACTATCTTATACAACTTGACATGGCTTGACCTATATTCAACAATGAGAATGTTAGAAATACTGACATATATAAAAGTAGGAATCAATTTGCAAGTGGCAATTGCTCAGTGCTTCTTAGAGAATTTTGGTGTATCACGGACTTCTTGCGAAAGTCTACCAGCCGGTTATATTTACATCTTCGCAATATAGTGCCTACTTGCATAATCATCAAAAAAGATTTTTTACATACCAGTCAGGTACGCGAAGATTTGTACGCTATTAACACCTATAAAATCAGTTTATAAGTTAGACATGACAACACTCAACACAACTATCACTGTCTTGCAATGAGAGAGAAGCTCGAAGAATGAGATCAGACATTCGCCTACATGTTCCTCATTCCTGCAACCCAGATTAGCTTTGAAAGAGCCGGTAACTGTTAGCTACGCGAGCAATTTCACATCGGTTGAGGGCTTCTTCAGGTTACCAGTAAAAATCATCACATCTATGAATTGTCTTCTTCCATCTCTCATGCATGACATGCGCAGTATTGAATATAATAGCAATTGAAAACTTACATTGGTCAAGAACAGGTTATAGAAAGATGTTCACGGTGAGAGAGAAGCAAAAAATTTTATACTATTTGGGCTTACACGTGATTAGAGTGACGGCGATTTGAGCTCATTGGGGGCGGCCATAACCCCACTGTCAAACTGATTCCACCGAGGACACTTTTTCAACTGTGAACAGAACGTACATTGTTTCCACTTCATAGTGGAACACAATGCCGCAAGCTATCGCTAATGACGCGATATTGTATGGAGCTCTATTGCTCTTACTTTATAGTATGTTTTAAGTCTAAAACGCTCTCAATATCCCTCAACTGTTGTCTAACTTTCCATGGTGCCTAGATGTTTTTCACTCATTCGACATCAATACTTGCAGCACAGTCCTTTCCGCCCTATTCATAGTCTTTAGTCTATCTCCTACTATTATGCAACAATTCCAAGTCTTAGCAGCTCCCGATGTAAAAAGCATTAAGGAATCACCACCACACTCACTTGAAACACACTGCAAAAATCTTGAGCTAGATCCGCTCCCAAATAACACTGAACATATACCACAGAAATCAATTTGCGAAACAAATAATGTAGATAATGACAATACTCCCGCTACTACTGAGGAGCTTACTTCAAAAAATGAGTCCTCTGAACTCTCAGCCGAGCCTGAATCCATGGATGTCGACATGAGCCCGTCACCGGTGCCGCTGTCTCAAAGGCGTCAGGCACAAGACCTTCGCGTACTTACAGACTCTAAGATTGTGCCAACTTCTCCATCCTTGTCCACTCCTTTGAGGAACTATCGGATGCCCAGCTCCTTAAGGGGATCTTTGTCCGAAACAACATCAGCCAGGTCACCAACAACGGTGATTCCACCTGATTTTTCACTGAAAAGGCCAGCTGGACGTCGACACTCTACTATAATTATAGCCGCGCAACGACTGGAAGCGGATGCTAGGCGTAAAGAGTTGCTTGCGAATAAGTCACCAGGAAGCGCAATTGATAAACGCGCTTTTGGGTTCGAACCTATTTTTGGCGAATGGGAGAGGAGAGCCAAAGCAGATAAATCAATTCATACCAGTCCTCGTACACTAAACTAGACGATAGTAAATAATCCGTAATACTGTTTGGGACACTAGCAAAGTATATAAAAACAACTTTTTAATGTGTATGGTTTTCTGGTGTTCAGCTAATAACTTTAATGTGCTGAAGATGTATTATGCAAAAGGGTTTTTGTCTATGATGGTTATTGGAATCGAGAGTTTACTCCTTCTCCGATTCACGAGCAGATTCCAAAAGCGCTTGCTTCTGTGCTTTGATCTGACGGTGGTTGTTCATAAACTTTCCAAGAGGTGTTGCTTGAGGTTTAAGTCCGTTTGAGAAGGATTCCACCTTATCCATATTTTGAGGGCTATAGTCGACCATTGAGCGCTTCTCTTGAATAAGCTTGGACGTGCCATCAATCTACCAGAAAGAGGTGATAAGAATAAAGGCAGGATTGCGTCTGAAAATATAAGGAATAAAGCTTTACCTTTTCGATCAAGCCGTGGATTTGCTTATTGAAATTCACGTTGGTCGATTTTTTCATGTATCGCTTAAGCTGTACTACACCAGGACCAACCAACTCTGGGAAGTCTATGGAGGTACAGTAGCAGGCGTAGTACTCTATTAAAGAGTCATACAGTTGCTCCAAGATACCGTTCTAAATATTAACGAATAAGTATACAAAATTTATGCCATGGGTCACTTGTCTCGCGAAAAACGTACCTGATAGACCTTGGTATGAAGGTATTGCTTTGGTGCACGAATATATACATCCCATTCAAGCGGTTTGAGTGTACCTGTTTTACCCTTCTTTTTAATTTCAGCGCTATCCAGAACCTCGAAAATGTATGGCGCAAGCGGAATGAACACATTGCTGGAGTTGCATAATGATATAAGTGATCGGATGACGTGGAAACGCAGTGGGAAGTATTGTGCTGTAGGGATCAATCTTATAGTACCGATTGCTATTTGTGTCAAGGGATAAATCATAGCATGAAGGGGAGATGACTCATGGTCCTCTCTGGCAGTGCTGCAGTAAGTTGAGAAGACGTTCGCCCAAAAGTCGATACAGTGAATGAATTGCCAGTTGTACACAGCCTTGTAACTCTCCTGTAATATGATATATCACATTAGCATATGAAAACGTTTTATCAATTTGTTAAGCGTCGATGTGGTTTACCTTGGTTTTGGTCTGCATTGCACCTCTGAGGTGAATGGCTAACTGGCGGACAAAGGTGAAGGCATGTTGGTAGCTAAGGTCTTGGTTGAGTCCGTAGAGTTCAACAGCAAGATTTCTCATTAGATTAATGGATGGAAGAGTATGCACATTGGTGTTCTTTGAGTTGCGAACGAAAGTGAGGTATATGCCTTTCAAACATTCATCCAAGTAGCTAGCGCTTTTGCTATTTTTGGTGACAATGGGTGCCATAGCAAGTGATCGAATATTCAAAAAGGATTGAATACGCACAACATCAGAAGATGAGGTTCCTGACCATAACTCCAGCAAATTCTATTTCTTTTGCATTAGCTTGCATTTCGCCATGCCATGCTGATAAAAAATACACACTTACTCGAAGATAATCTTTAGTTATACGACCAAAACATCCAAAATACTTTGTGCATTTTTCGCTCTCCTTCAGAACATAATAGACCATTGTACTATCAGTCAAGCCTCGAAGCAAATGAAGAACATTCGAGCAGTATGACTTGACCATACTCTTCAACAAATTGTATTTACGAGCTGTTGCTGGTGAGGCACCAGGTGAGCTTGGGGTCAATTGATAGTTCAAGCAGACGGGCGTAAGACGAAGGGTAGTCAAAATGAGCTTATTGAACACTGAAATGAATTAATGTAATTAGTCAAATGCAGAGACATTTGGTTGCGCGCGATTGGTTTAATTTCGATACTCACCAGTTCCGCTTGTAACCTTGTATGCATATGTGGTGTTTTCATCGTCCTCATCGTTCATACGTGCAGCGCATTTGAAGGCTGAGAGCAGATGCTTCAACGTCTTCACAGACTTTGTAGTTTCTATTGCCTCTGCCCATTCTTCAATCATCTGTTTTGTAACAACCTGTGCTTCACCATCATTGGT
The DNA here is from genome assembly GCA_037039815.1 of Umbelopsis sp. M5902. Classification (NCBI taxonomy): domain Eukaryota; kingdom Fungi; phylum Mucoromycota; class Umbelopsidomycetes; order Umbelopsidales; family Umbelopsidaceae; genus Umbelopsis; species Umbelopsis sp. M5902. Next base: position 207,043 of record JAXQGL010000036.1, read on the forward strand.
TTGACTACCCATAGGTTCATCAAAGTCCTCATGGTCGACATCCGCCTCATCAGCAAATGCAGATGCTTCGCCTGCCTCATCTTGTTGCATTTCAAGACCTTCTTCATCTGATCCATCTTCGAGATCTTCGTCTGATACATCGAAATCCAAAAGTCCAGATTCTTCCTTTTGCAAAAATTTGTAAAATTCTGGATCTTGCTCTTTCAATTTTTCCAATTCCTCCTTGTGCTTGGATATATCACTCTTAAGGGAGGCCCTCTTTCCCTTCTTCTTAGGCTGGGATTCGTCTAGCTCTTCATCATCAGATAACTCGTCGTCATCTCCCTCATCAAGAACTTCGTCCATCTGATCATCAGAGTCGGCAGCCTCGGCATCATCATCGCTATCACTTGCAGGAGCAGTTTCTACAGTTTCCAAAGCAGAAAATTCATCGTCCTATATATCTGGTTAGTAACGCTCCTCTGATAAAACATGCATATTGAAGAAAGTGTACCTCGTCATCGTTACTGGAAGCTCCTTGATCTTCGAATCCACCTTGGAAGAAATCTTCTACACTCATATCATTGAAACTGCATTTTTTTGTAAGCAAATTGATTTCAAGTTTTCTCGATACTGTTTGATTCCGATTTACCTTTTCTCTTGTGATTTGGCTACAGGTGAATGTCAAATAGTCAGTCGGTTAGTAACGAATGTAAATGCTGCTCAAGAGCTTGCTATTCGGTTTTGAGTAGCTACCTTCGGGCTTTGACTTTTTTGCTTTTGTTACGCCATTAGGCTTTTCAAATCTAGCTGGTTTTGACCTTGGCGACTTTGATTTTCGTCCTTTTGCCATTGCTTGTACAGTGCTTCAAACTCGGCAACTGGCAAAATTTCTAAAATTTCGTTGAAAACGCTGATGCGTGACTGTTTCCCTGACTGGTTTTTATTGACCCTTTTGGCGGAGTTGATGTTCTCCAACTTTGGGCCATCACATCATATTCCTTACCATTAAGACAGTGTATCACAGCAGAACAACAAGATGCACAACAGCAATAAAATTTTTAATAGCATTATTATATACACTGTTTATCTGTACAAATACATAATCTGAATTATCTGAGAACAAGCATTGATTTCTGAAGCTTATCCTTCATTCCTGGGGTACAGGAACCACGTCCTTCTTTTGCATTTTGACTCTTTTTCTATTTTTTCTATGAAGACGACTAGACAAATGCTGCTTCCATTCCAAATCTCCGTTAAGCACAACCGGTTTTTCTGGTGAACTTGTGCATATTTCACATGTATGCTTCTGCCAATTTAGCAATTTCGACCGTGGACTTTTCAACAATAGGGCATCTGGTTAGTCAACTACATTCGTTTAAGAACTATTTCCTGAGATCTAAGAACTTACTCAGCATCTTCTTGGCGGGATAAAAATGTAGCAGCAAAGGAATTGACAGATTCAGGGTTCACTGACTCCTTACCAGCGAGAAAATCTTTGCAAATGGTGGTACATGATCAATATTTGAAACATGATAGCAATTAAACCAGTTCTTCTCAAATCCTACCTCTGGTCACTTGGATTGCAATATCTTTAACATTCTCATTCCATTTGCTCAGATCTTATTTAGATTTGTCAGAATGATTAATAAACACCTGATAACCGGTTAGGTTACTTACCAGTTGCATCTAAAAGATATATCTCTATTGACTTTGACGGGTGAAGAATACTTGAGATGCTAAGGTCCTTGATAGTGTCCTGAGTGTTCCAAATAGTAGGAAGTAGTTTATTCCTGATCCACTGAACTTGACGCTTCGCATATCGCCGAGTTGCAACTTTCATACGCTCCACAGATTGTTCTTTCAAAGCCTTTAGTATGATGCTATCTTTCTCTCCATTCTCAGAGGCCGTAAGATATTCATCAAACTCCTTATAGCCTTATTTCATATAGCAAATTACCGCTTTTGTTAGACAATGGAGTTTACATCGATTAAGAGTCCGACCCCGCCTCTCATGCTAGCTTTACCTATTGCCTGCCAAATACCGCGTTGATATTTTTCCAGGTCTTTTCCTGGTGCATTGACAGTTCCTTGCACTATCTTCTGCCTAAGTGAATTGAGCTCGTCAAAAAGACCCGTCTGTGGCAAATACTTCAGTTAACATTGTTCATATCAGTCACATGTTATTATGTGTATTTTACCTCGATCATTTTATCAACTCGTTCATCCAATCGTTGGTTCAACGTCGCGGGATCTGCATAAAGCCAGAATATGATTGTTTTGTACCTGTTTTTTGTTATATGGTTAAATCCCATTTAGTCTAAAGTCTTTCAACATCTAACTATTACCTCAAATTTATGTCAGTTTTAGCAAGCTGCTGTTGCTCTTTGATAATTTCACTTTGTGGTCTTCCAGTATCCCTAAAAACCTATTTTATGCAATAGGAACAAACATCAGTAAAAATGGTAATTACTTTGCTACGCAGCGATATTGTGTACCTTTAAGCTTTTTTCTATTTTCCTGCGATCACCGGGATGCCACTTGGCCGCCATTGTCGGATCAACTCTTTGCAGCTCTTTGTACAGAGATTGGGTATCCATTGTGGAGAATATTTCATCAACCAGATCTCCTTCATCTGATGAAGAGTCTCCGTCGCTGGCTGACGAGATCAAAGACATGGGCCATAATAATGATTGTACATAATAATTGGTTCCCCCAACAAGAACGGGAAGGGATTTTCTTTCAGAGATCTCTTCAATCTTATGAAACTCTTAATACAAATTTCGAGCAACATACTCGCACTCCTCACCACTTTACCTTCAACGCAGCGTCCCTTACAAACTGAGTGACAAGGTATTCATCTTCGGGTTCCAGAAACTCCATTAAATGATGTGTCACACCTTCACGCTCATTCTCAGGGACCTTGTTGGTAATGATATCCAATCCCTTATAGACCTTGACAACGCTTTGTTTTAGACTTTCGAGCTGCATAGGTCGAAAATATGTCACTTAGATTTACCTGCATTGAATCCGCATTGATCACCTCGCCATGCAGTGCTTTCGACAGTTCAATGCCTAATTGAGATTTTCCAACGCCTGTTGTTCCAATGACTGCAACTGTTGTCCTTGTAGGCTGTGACATTTGTAAGTGTCTTAACCAAAATCGCGCTCGATGCAGAAAGCGCATTAATGTCTAACTGTCAGATTCGCAGTGGCTTTGTTTGACTACCGTTTCTCGATAGCTGAGATGCAATGTATAATTTCAACTTAAATTTTTGAACGCTTGCTCACTTTCTTGTCTACATGCCTGATATCTCAGTTATAACATCTAGCAGCATATGGGCAACATGCGTGATGATGACACACTACTTCATTATATTACGGATTTACAGGTGAGTGCAGCAAACGTGTGACCATTGACAAGCATTCAACGTTTGAATATATCCAATCTCAATAACAAAATCATTAGCATGGCTTGTGGTTGTGCGTTAATAGGTACTGAATATCAGTCAACAAGGTTATTTTCTTATTTTTCACACATATTTCACACATAAGAATGATGTTAGCAGTTGGACAAAAAGTTTGTTGTGTGTGCTGTAACTGAAACGTCATGTCATACTTTGTTGAATTGCACACGCCTTTGTGGATAGGAAAGGCGGTTGGAACATGGCTTTCACAACCAAGTCTAGAAGAACAGAGATTTCATGTTTCTTTATTTGTTCTAATATTTATTCATGAGATTTATTTTAGGCACCATTTGCCTTTTTAAATAGATCATGAGCATTACACATCTATCAGAAGCTGGCTTCAATTGTTCAGGCTGTGTATCGAGAAAGGAAGTCGGAGTTTGCATGGCCAATTTGACCTCTGCATTTGTATCCATTCCTCTGGAAAGAAACTTTGCTACACTAGCGGTTAGTAATGTCTGTCCCACAATTGGTGCTCTCTAACGAGCATTCAACAACGCCGCCTTACAAAGGCATTCTAAAGAGGCGGCCTTCTGCTCCTTCCACATTACAGAGATCATCTTCTTGGCTGGCTTCTATTAATTCTCGTATTGGATCCGCCTTAATTGGGCCAGCCGACCAACGAGAAGTTCAAGGCGCAGGACAGCCTGACTTGGACACAGCTTCCGGTCGACTGACCCGATCACAGACCGTGGACTCTCTATCGTTACAATTATCGAAAGCGGCAGTGTCTCCGAAGCTGGCTTTGGAAGGGGCTGAACTGAAAAGAGTACGATTCTCGGTTGTACAACTCACTCAAGTCCAATTATACGACCGCCGAGACGATGCACTATGCGATGATATCAAAGGTGGAGGAGATGAAAAGAAAAGCAAGATAACCTCGTTAACCGACAATATACCAAAAGTTTCTCAGCGTCAATCGTCTCTTAGGAACTTACAGCAGATACCCTTGTCGCCCACCAATGTTAGAACCAAAAATGTCGTACCAGACCGATTTTCACCACAGAATCTCTTGGAGATATATCATACTGCTTGTCGGGCACGAGAAGAGGTGGAATTACCTATTGTACGAGCCATTTTGGAGGTATGTAGACGCTTTTACAGGTCCATTCAAAGATAAATGTATTGAATTATCACTTCACTTTAAATCTAGTCCCGGAAAATGTCAAAGGAATTGAAGCAAATGAATCTTTCTCGAAATACCATTAGTCAATATACAGCTGAACCATTATCAGACATACTGAGCTTGGATACAGGATTGGCATTCCTGGATCTCAGCTTCTGCGAGATAAACGACACGGTATATAGTGCTCAAATTTAGTAGCTTATTTCGCACCTGTTCTCATGACTTAAAATTTCCAGGCTTTGAAGATCATATTACATAGTTTGCTAGTCAGTGACCGACTCAAATCATTGGCACTGGCTGGAAATACTAAGCTAACGTCAAAAGGCTTTACATATCTTTCGGTATACATTAGCAAGGTAAGCTGATAGTTTATATACCTGCAAATATCAAATCGATCTTTGACTGGGATTATGAAATTTTGCCTTATAGTCACGGTCCTTGAAATATGTGGACATCTCCTCTATGAACATCGATAAAAAATCAGCGCATAGTTTGTCTCAGTCTTTGTCTTTGGCAACTTCTCTACAAACTTTGATGATGGATTCCTGCAATCCATCGCCAGCAGTCCTCGATATATTTAGTGGTGATATACGTAATTCAAACAGCCTGCATGACATTTCGTTGCGAGGCAATAATTTCGCCAAGAAAGCTTTTCCACCGCTTGCTTCAATGTTATATTCACCTATAGAGTTATCACAGGATGCGGGTTGTGGTGGTTTAGTGTCACTGGATTTGAGCGGCAACGACCTTCGATATGGTGCAAGGTTACTTGCAAATGCTCTTGCTCAGAACAACCAGCTGCAAACTCTTATATTACGTGCTTGCCAGGTGGATAGTACTTCGCTAGTGCCACTTGCTGAAGCAATCGTAAGTAACAATATTCGACCCAAGCATTGGGGAACAAGCTGTTGACCAAGTTATTCCTTTAGAAACAAAATACAAGTCTAAAGAAAATAGATCTCAGCTGCAACCCATTGAATATACCCCACCATGATGGAGTAAGTCACAGATTGAATGATAAAAGTGATGTTACTCCAGCTGAAATACTTACTGATCGTCAATAGATCTATGCTTTGAAACTATCGCTGTTCATGAACAGGTCAATAACTGATATCACTCTTGCAAAATGTCAACTTGATTCGGAAGGTACGAGAGGGCTATTTCAATGATGGATACTTTAGCCTACTTCACTAATCAACTTTTGTTTATTAAGCTGCTATTGCTATTGCTGAATGTTTGCCAGAGAACAATGCACTTTCAAGACTTGATCTGTCGGAAAACCCTCAGATAGGCATTGCTGGGCTACTTGCATTATCTGTATCAGTAAAGATGAGCACCGCACTGACATTTTTGGATATCACAATACCTGTAAGTGTCTGCTGGTTTATCACTTTCTGCTGGCTTTGGTAGACTGAACAATATTGTTGCAGATCAATGATTCAGATATGGCTCATTTGCAAAACGATATAGTGAGCGCATGCACTAGAAATGCGCAAGCGCTATATGATAATAAGGAACCCCTCAATCCACAACTTTTGAAAGTAGAAGCACCATTATGCGATACAGCAGCAGCATCAAGTCCATCACTTGAACAAACAGCAACTCGTCTTTCACTGAACGATGTCATATCCTCTGAAGCCAGTGAAGCTCACATGGCCCCTTTAGAAATTCTGAAATCTAATATTGATCGCTCTGCGCATGAATTGTCTGATACCCTCTCAACATACCGCAAGTCTGGAAAAGAAGTGGTCGATGATAACTTGCATGTAAGTTTGTGTACAACCATCCTCGGCTGTTCTAGGAATTTTGCTTACGCATTTGCTCTCAGAAACTGTATGTCAGCTGTCAAGAAGCTCAAAGTCTATTGCTGAAACGTTTGATACAAGGTAAGTTTTGCTAGGTTACGAACAATAGTTGCCTGATTTGGAAATGGTGTATTAATGGAAAATCATTCAGATGATGATGCAACGGACGCGCTTTCAGAGACCGCGACCAATTTAAACGAAGTTATGAAAAGCTATCACCAGTTTGTGGACGCCTCACCTGTAAGCAGCAATGCGCCATCAGGAGTGGACGATGCTGTTGCCAGACAAATACAATTAGAAAAGCTCAAACGTGAAAGGCAAATTGAAGAGGGCCAGGTATTCCTAACAAATTAAATTATAGTAGCCACTCACATATAAACTTTTTGAGTATTAGATAGTGCTACATAAAAATTGTATATAATATAGTAGGTAAAAAGTTGTTGCGAACAGTTCTGACCTAGGAACAAAGGATAGGCTGGCATCTCACTATTACATAAACCTTCAAGACTGGGGTTATGCCGAATGGTGTCAGGACGGTCATGCACTGTCACATTCAGCCCATGACGTGTATGACCTGCACATCTATGCTATCTGACAGAAGTTATGGGCCTTTTGAATTCACCAAAGCATGCGTGATAATTCTTAAAAGTACGTACGACGTTTGGCGCTTGGGAAATCAGTGGCGTTGAGCTTTGGCCATTTCTGCTTTCACATGAACCCAGTGACTATTAGTGTTCAGTCATTTAGACAAAGGGATGCAACTTACGAACTACAATCATTATTAGCAGACATCTCAACTTGTTTTAGTCGCTAGTGTATAGCTCCCATCCCATGCGTTGACGCTATTGTCAACGCGGATACCGATCAAAAGCAGCAATAATGCCCATTACCAATTTGTGCTCCCCTTGTGCCAAATTGGGCATATCGGAGTATATAAAATGACCTTCACAACCAAAGCGAATAGCTTGCAGTTTTGGTTCTCTTTATTCTCCACTCCTTTCTTTACCTGTTCTATCAGAATATCGCAGAAAAATGACCGAAGTCATGAAAACTCCTCCATCTTCCTCATTCTCTCCACATCTAAGACCCTCTGATGCTGACCGTTCAAATACTCGTCGTAGCAGCCGGTAAGAACAGTTTCGTTTTCACTCCTTACCAGCACTGTACTACCATAACAAGGCAATATGACTTGTTGATACGTCGTATGATCCTAACCAAAACAAAAACCTATATGGTATTTTTTACTTTAGACAACCGAAAACTTACACTCGACAATCCAGCACTGATCATGAAGACAGTGAAGACGAATATAGAGAGCCTGGTGAATGGGACTACCCAGAACAGACGTTACAACGGCATATGGAGATATTAGACGAAAGACGATCCGCTAATTTAGAAAGGATAAAAAAGACGTATGAATTACAAAAACAAAATTTGAGGAGGATGGCGAATGCCATCGAATATCAAGCTTACGAAGACTTTGCTGTAAGTTTGTTGGCGAATGGTCCCTTCCCACAATAGCGTATCTCATAGAACACCATGAAACAGTTCTCAAGACTCATACTGCGAAGATCAATGACAGCACACGTATGTGAAAAAATAGTAAAACTGCAGGATGAGCTAGAGGGCAGGCCCATGTCGAAAGGTATCATAAGCATGCTTTATTGCCAAGATGGTACAAATTTTCGCTGACAGCTTCGTATCATAGCAACAAACACTCCCCTACACATGCTTTGGAATCCTCCAGGACGGCCTGAGAGTATAAATATCCTTTTTGGAAATATGTGGATTGCTATTGTTAATATTTGGAAATTTGTAAATGCCAGTCCACATCCTTGACTCATTATCATTACGTTCTCTTGTGCAAGGTTTAGAACCATTCGAAGTAGAAAACGATATCAGGCGGGCGAAAGGAGAATACATGTTGCGAGATTGGGCAGAAAGCTCCAGTGATGATGAAGAGTCATAACATCAAATGGGAAGATAGCCATATATTTCGGCTGCAATTTGTACGTTTGCTCTTCCTAACCACGTCATATTGTCGATAAGCAGCTTAGAACATTCAGACTATATTACATTTGTATCAAGCACATCAAGAAGATGCTTTTATATTTGTTCTCTACAACATTACCGCGACAGACAACTGTGGCAAACACTTCTATTAACTTTAATTATCTACGTTACAACTACTTGCCCCTGTACGAAGGGACATCAGTAATTAAAAATTTTCTCCCTTAAAATCGCTCAGAAATGATTATATGCTAGTGTAAGGTTACATTCTGCTTGGGTAGTATTAGCTTACGGGCTGCTAGTGGTGATAGCTCACTGTCCGACATATTCTATCAGTACGCGAAAGATTCCTGCATGAAAAAACCGCCATTTAAAACCAGTCACGGAACAAATTAACCTGACTCGCGCGTGCCTCCGTATATTTTAACATAACCTATTACGCAGCTTTCAATTCAGTATGTCCACGGTTGGTGGCCTGCAGAAAGCAGACGCAACAATGGAGTCTTCAGCAAAGACTTCAAATACAGTGTTTCAGTCTCGGTGTAATAGGACTCCTCTGTCTCAACTTAATAAGACTGATTCTGTGTGGCGCGATTCTAGGACCTACGCAAGATCAGCCATTCAGGCACTAGAGCTCAAGAAGCAACAGCAGCAGGAAAATATGCAACGCCACTCTCGCAATATAATCGGGGCTGCCACTAAGCCCGTCGTACTAGCTGATGAGCGTTGGGCTCGTGCTTATACCAAAGCATTCCCAAGCTTCAAATTTTATTTTGATGGAATTGAAGATTTGACCCGCCGTCGCTTGGAAGAAAAAGTCAAGATACTTGGAGCCGTAAGTGATCTGGAACAATTGATATCAATGACCAGATTTTTAAATCTTAACTCGTCTTGTAAACCACGCTATCAATAGACTGTGGAGCAGTTTTTCTCTGCAAAGTGTACTCATATTGTTACTGGACGCCCGGTGCCGGAAGAATCAAAAGTACGTATTGGTATTGACTGGACATTCTCCTACGCATAGATCACATGGAGAAGCTAATCTTCTACTACATTAATTAGCCGCTGGCTCTGAAAAAACCTGAGAATGCCGGTAGAGATGGTGACATTTTTGAGATCGCACATAAACACAAGATCAAAATATGGAGTATTGATAGTAAGTTTTTCAAACCTGTGGCTATTACATGTAAACTATCAAACAGCTTTATTCTAACTATGATATTTAGAGCTTCAAAATCGCATCTTGCCTATATTATTTGACAATCTCAAACACCACGAGCTGCCAAATGACCATTTGCCACAGCGTCCCAAACCTCAGGAGCTTCCTCGTATGCTTCAGCAAGAAAAGGTTTTTGGACCAAGTACTAGCAAGCGTGGCGAACATCACGGTCCCAATTTTGTTCGATTCAATGGGCCCTTTATATTTGTTGAGGACGTAACCGGAAGTTACAGACCTATCGTAGTTAAGGAATACCCGCCATGCGATGATCCGAACAAACACACGCCAGCCTGGCCCACTTTAAGAAAAAACAAAGGCAACAAAAGCCCTTTTGTGCGAGAGGGTCACTCTGACAACAGACAAGATGAAGGTCAAGAAGCCAAGAAAGACGAAAAACCAGCAGAAGTAACTCAACAACCACGGCCCAAAACTGAAGTGCCAGCTGCAAGGCCTAATCCAAAACCAGCCATGTCACTGAGAGCTCTTAACAATGAGCAAGTGGAAAAGCTTGAAGTTCATAATAGTGGTTTTGCCGAATCAAAGGCATCATTGGGCACACCTAGTTTGAATGCATCAGGCATGCATCAATTTGGTACATCAAGAGTAGTTTCCACTTCAGGCTCAGCAGTGCATGGGCTACCACAACCACAGCCTCCCGGGGAAAACATCAACAGATTAGACCGACGGACTATCACCAACATCAAAGCAAACGACAGCCCTCTAGCTGTTCATAACAAAGCAAAAGCAGATGCCCAAGTCAACACTCAGGCAGCCATACCCCAAGCTAGCAAAAGGCAAAAAGGTGTCTTGGGAAAGAAGCGACCACCACCAAAAAACTTCTGCGAGAACTGCAGGCAGCGATTTTATGATCTGAAAGAGGCAAGCGACTGACCAAACTTGCAACAATGAATTTATCACTTGACTAACTTTAAACTCATCCACAATAGCATGTAAAAGAGCCAAGGCATCGAGAGTATGCGTCTAACGCAGATAACTTTGCTGATCTCGATAAGATCATCGAATTAACACGAAGGCGCTACAAACCCAACTTGCCGTCTATCAAGGCGGTGAATAGGTCTGAAGTTATTGACGGCCCATTGCCTGAAGACGAAACCCCTGATACACAAGAACCAGAACCGAGTAGCACCTTCGTTGTGGATGATAGCTGGGAGAAGTTTGCAGATATTGTATGGTAGTCTTCTATTTCTTGCTTAATACCCCCATTCGCGTTTTTCGCTTTTGCATATACATTTCCCTTTTGTAATCTTATACCAATCAGCCAATAAAACACGTCGAAAACGCGTGTCGCGCATTAAGTCACGTGCGTCCGCTCGGCTAGAATTTTTGAGCAACGAAAGGGCAGAAGTAGCTGAGACTTATCGTTAAGTACTTTGCATCGACTTGTCTTTCGCTTTACTTGACATCTCATGGACCGTTTCGTGATCAAGCGACGTAAGCATTGTTGCCCAATTGAATGGAATATATGAAATTCCTACTGACAGTGCTCATTTCATAGCGCGAACAGAGCCGGAAATAGAAGCGAGGACCATTCCAGCTTGGTCACAAGAGGAGCGCCCAGCACACGTAGAATTCGACGACAACGAACTAACGCACGATCTTCTTGATCTTCGAAAAAGTAAAAACACTGTGCTATAACCACTACCACTTTCAGCAGTAGTAAACTGACTTTTAATCCCAAATTGTAGACGCAGACCGGCAATCCAATAGAAAACTTGTCGATGCTGACCTAGAGAAAATCACACCATTGCTGACAGAATTCGGCGCCACAGAATATCACATTGACCTCATACTGGACATTCTGCTTAAAGAACAGCACAAACTCAGTAAATATTATCGCATTGGTCGAAATTAAGCAGGGATTTAATAGAAACTAACTTGCATCCAACCACCATTATAAGCTGACGTCGCTTCGCGCAAACTGATCAAACTGATGCTGCCAAGAGGTACCGTGTCAGCGCATCACGTCATGAAAATTGTGGCTAGTCTATCTGGTCGCAAAGTCAGCGAAAAGGTTCAGGTAATTATTGTTTCTTTCATTGAGATGACCAGCTTTACGCCCTTCTAACGGAACATTGCAATGATAGGCCATGCTACTCAAATGGGTAGTCACCGTTTATGACTTGATCGACAGTAAGGATAAAATAGCGAAAATGTATGGAATACTCTTCCATTTCCTTGATTCCGAATTGTTGAGGTATGAAGCTTCCTTGCTGTATTATTGCTCGGGCTGAGCTTTACTAATTCATCAGATAGACCGGGCATTTGCCATCTCCTTTACTACATGACTCGCCGAGTCCATGTTAAATCATATCGTATAAGACAGCTGTGAGTCACCAGCGCTTTTTTTAATTAATGTGAAAACCAAACAGCAAACTCACATGTTCTATCTAGTATGCGTCAGGTCAGCAAAAGTGGTACGGATGTCAACCTCGTCGGCTTATTTTCAATTTATAAAGACTTTGAGCCAAGCATGGTTATGACGATAGTTCCACCGGCGAGAAAATCCATTTTTAAGGTAACAGAGACCCACTTACTCAATGTCCCAAATCTGTCAGACCCCGTAATCTAATGCCATTTGATAGCATCCCGATCCCGCTTTGATGGAAACAATACAGTCAATACAATCTAGGTGGAATGGTCCATCACTTCGCGAAAATGGTTTGTTTAAACCCGAAATACGAGAACGCACGGTAAGAATTTTAAATTCGAGCGACTACAACATGTTTATGTGACGCTTGCTTATAACACATTTACCGTATTACCAGATTAAACGACGAAGAGTTGAACGATATACGATACCAAAGCCCAAAACCTGGAATGCTGATAGACATGCCGCTGTTCTTGAGGACATGACAAGTGCCGTTGAAATGGTTGAACGAGTAACTAAACTCGTGCTTCCAACTGAGCTGGCCTCAATTTTTGACAGTCGATTACTGCAACACTTGGTCATGTGGAATTGCGAACGTAAGTTGGACACTACAATAAGTGGATTATAAGCGGGGTGGCTAACAGTATGTGACTTGTAGCATCTACCGTTGAGAGAATTAATTTATGGCTGGAGCAGTATTTGGCAGATTTGCTTTATTCATATGACCAAGCTGCCGACTCTAAACAAGCACTTGACGACTTCTTAAAAAAAGTATTGTCCATGGCCGAATTCACTAGGGTAAATATCGCGTTTGCATCGTCGTCATATCAATTTTCATACTAATCATCCTCCTAGGAACTGTTGCCTGCATTTGAGAGGTTTTTACAGCACTACTTGTCTACTTGGAATGGACTTGATCACCAAGATGTGATATTCAAATTAATTGGCTTTATTAAGCCAACCGATTATCAAGGTACACTACTTATTTGTCTTCTACCTGCGGAATGTTACCATTAACGTATCAATCGATGCAGATCTTCACAAAGGATACTTAATGCCATTATTGCAACTATACACCGTATCAGATGTGACATGGAAGGCTCAGCTACTAGTAGCTTATTCCAAATGGCTGAAAAACTGGGCATTACTAGACTGGCGAGGACACCAACGCCGACGAGCAGAAGATAACTCGGAAGAGGATAAAGAGTAAGTTTATTACGGCGGTTATAGCCCAAACATGTTTTGCATTCCTCACTGACAGCTCACTACTTTGCACAGAATTACACAATTTGGAGGTCTACCCTATAATATTCAATACCTTAAGACCATTGAAGAGTTCGTAATCCATGTTGACAGCCTGTGTGTCCTCGGACTCCACATGGAAGAAGATAATCCCATTCTACAGCATGCCGCGCTTTCATATTTTGAAGTGGTATGAACGTTTGATCTTTTACAGTATAAATGAACGTATGACATACTCAACCTTATACCATAGGTTTCTAGCTTGTGTACAGATTTCGATATACCCCAAATAACTGTCCCGTCACACGCGCTAGTGTTCCGACTTTGTCTCTCGTCTTCTGGCGTCGCTCTGAGCCGAATGTGTGGTATTCTTCTCCAGTACCACCTGGCTTTCCAAGAGAATTCAGATCGCTCCGAGGACTGGAAAGCAACGTACACAAAAGAATATGTTAATATCTTTAATTCCATTGTTATGGACGTCTGTAACGCTATCTGGAGGAATCGTGCCTTTAACAACATCGATAGCCATGCTAGTGGCATGACCTTACCATCCTATGTAATCGAACATTTGAACGAGGTTTGTCTGTCACGGAACCAGAATCTTGGTACGGCGTTATCTATTACGCATTCAGCAGCGTTGGCAGGATATTCCATGCGATTCATGCAGGTAAGTTCTATTCACAGCGATGCACTTTCATTGGTGCCTTTAACGGAGTACTAATTCAAGCCAATCAGGATAAGGAGAAGATGGCTGGCCTAACGCACACTCATAATCAACCAGTAACAGCTTCGGTGTTGGTTGAAAGTGCAGAGGTAAGAAGAATTTATACATTTACCACGCGTTTGTTTTTTGTAAATCGAACCCCCTCTTTCTAAACTCAAGTAACCAAACTCGTGGTCTGGTTTCTTTTTTCATACAGAGCGGAGGCGTGAACATGAAGTTGAGGGAATTCCGCGAGCAACTGCTGGACCATTTGGATACAGTTGGATTCGTAGGCATAAAGGAATTCTTATACGCTACAATGATATCCTTAAGGCAAAAACTGCAGCAAGAGGGGCAGCAAACTATAGTAAATAAGTAGTGACTGTAATTCAGGAGCTTTTCTATATAAAATAAAAACGACTGTAAGGTCTTTTCTACGTCAGCACAAAGCATTTTTTGTGGCATCTTTGTGTACCCTCGCACATCTCTCTTGTTGCAGCTTCATCATCATCTCTAGTAGAGTAAGCATCTTGTCATATTTTTTCGTGTTCTGTTTCTATTATACGTAGATATTTATCATGTTACTCGCCTCGCCCTTACAGTATCCAGTAACGCGTCAAGTATGAGAGAGATCATTCACCTTCAAGCCGGTAAGCATCTCGAGTCAAGTTTGCAAAACTTGTTTTTTGAATGCATGTTTAACAAACTGCGTGTCATCTCTATATAGGTCAATGTGGTAACCAGGTATGTTGTTGTAACTGTCTTTTCGACGTGTTTTGAAGTGTTTTCTTATGCTGAAACACCCTGTATAAAAAAGATTGGTCAAAAATTCTGGGAGACTATTTCCATGGAGCATGGTATCGGACACGATGGCCGTTATGCAGGAGATAATGACCTCCAACTTGAACGTATCAACGTTTACTACAACGAGGGCCACAGTGGCCAATATGTCCCAAGGTAAAAGACTTTAGCAATTTCTTTTTCTATGAGAATTCGAGCAGTAAAAAAAAATATTGATCCTTCGTGTTTACTCATAATCTAAACTATTACGTTCACAGAGCTGTTCTAGTTGACTTGGAACCTGCAACCATGGACTCTGTCCGTGCCAGCCCTTACGGAAAGCTTTTCCGCCCAGACAACTTTATCTTTGCTCAATCTGGTGCTGGTAACTCCTGGGCCAAGGGTTACTATACTGAGGGAGCTGAACTCGTCGAGTCTATTTTGGATGTCGTCCGTAAGGAGGCTGAACACACAGACTGCCTTCAAGGTTTCCAACTTTGCCACTCTCTTGGTGGTGGTACCGGTTCCGGTCTTGGTTCCCTCTTGCTTTCCAAGATCCGTGAAGAGTACCCTGATCGTATGCTCTGCACTTACTCTGTTGTTCCTTCTCCCAAGGTCTCTGACACTGTCGTTGAGCCTTACAATGCTGTTCTCAGTGTTCACCAATTGGTTGAGAACTGTGATGCTACTTTCTGTATTGACAACGAGGCTTTGTACGACATCTGCTTCCGTACTCTTAAGCTTAACAACCCTGCTTACCCTGAGCTCAACCAATTGGTATCTGCCGTCATGTCTGGCGTCTCTACCTCTTTGCGTTTCCCCGGTCAGTTGAACAGTGATCTTCGCAAACTCTGCGTCAACATGGTTCCTTTCCCCCGTCTTCATTTCTTCATGGTCGGTTTCGCTCCTTTGACCGCTTTCAACTCCCAGCAATACCGCAACATGAGCGTTCCCGAGTTGACCGCTCAAATGTTCGATGCTCGTAACATGATGGCTGCTTCTGACCCTCGTCATGGTCGTTATCTTACCGTCGCCACCATCTTCCGTGGTCGTCTTTCCACCAAGGAAGTTGAGAACCAAATGTTGGCTGTCCAACAAAAGAACTCTTCTTACTTTGTTGAATGGATCCCCAACAGCGTCAAGACCTCCTTGTGCGACATCCCCCCTGTCGGTCTCAAGATGTCTGGTACCTTCATTGGTAACAGCACTGCTATTCAAGAATTGTTCAAGCGTGTCAACGAGCAATTCACTGCTATGTTCAGACGTAAGGCTTTCTTGCATTGGTACACTGGTGAAGGCATGGACGAGATGGAGTTCACTGAAGGTAAAGGAATATAGTTTTTTTTTTTTTTTCTGGTTTGTCATGTTTGTATTCTGCACGCCTGACCCTTGTGTTTGCTACAGCTGAGTCCAACATGAACGATCTCGTCTCCGAGTACCAGCAGTACCAAGAAGCTGCTGCTGAAGATGATATGGATGAAGATGAGGATTACATCGAGGAAGACCCTGAGTTGCCCGAAGAGTAAATATATCGTTAGGAACTTTAGTAAAACTCCCCTTTTCTCTATCTTTTTTTTTTAAAAAATGGCTGCCTTTTGTTTCGATTCCCTCTTTTTCATTCTTTCTAGCTCTCTCTCACATGAAGACTTTATAATAGCCCTTATTTTTAATACCTTCAATTGCTATGCCATTACCTTTTTTCCCCCTTCTTAAAAGGCAGTCCAAAGTATCACTCACAATGATCATAATATGGTTATATGGAATCTAAAAGTATAACGTATCAGCTTTACTAATGCAGGCTTTTTTTGACGGTGTCGCGTCAAGTGGGGGGCCAAATTTGTATATGTACGAATATTATACACAGTGGAAGTGAAGGAATATTATTATTACTATGATATGTCAGCAGGCTAAGCACTTCACTACCTCGACCTTCAATCTAAATAGTCATATCGCCTCCGTCATCAAAGTTATCAGGCATGTTCTCGCCTACATCAAGAGGTAATGAGAATTCAGAGGATATATAATTACCGAATATCAGAGACAGACTGTGCAACTTACCAAACAAGCATACGCTGGCTTCGTCGATAACAGCATTGTAAGCTACAAGGGAGGTATTAGCTGGACTGGCGGCCGAGAGCATGGAGTGTCCCAGATCACCGTGGTTATCTCTTGTAATAGGCCGCTGCGGCGTACTTTGAGGTACAGATAAAATTAAATCGTGGAATATATCTTCCTCATCTTCCTCGTCTTCGTAGTTATGAAGGAATTGTTCTGGTTGAAGAGATACCCTGCTTAGCGACAAATCATGATGAATGCCTTCCATGTCTTCAGCCTCAGATAATTTTCTTTTGTACATGCTAAAGTCTTTGACTGATGGAGACTCAAAATTGCTCGAGTTGTAGTGCGCGGTGCTGCTCCTCGTATGGGATCTCGGTGGAGTAATCATAGCGGAAGGCGGATTATTCATCTGTTCCAGTATCTGAGTCGCGAAAGTCGTTAGCAACTTTAGTTACGAATTCATATTACTTTGTTATCATAGTCTAACCTTTTCATGGGCTATTTCCATTGGCGTCAATCCCGTGGGTTTGTTGCCTGACTTCTTCAGCTGAGTACCATCTATCTTGCCTCCGCGGTTTTCCTTGAAAAGCCGGTCAAGTTTTGGCTCGGTTGATAGGGTAGATATCGCTTGATTTGACTTCTTTGATTGTTGCCTCAGCGATGGTACTTTGAGTGGAGATATTTGAGCTTCGTCTTCTGAAGCTCTCCGTATTCGTCTCCCGTTTCGATCATACATCACCTCTGGTTTTGCAACCTTAGATACAGGTGATATAATATCTTGTTCCACGTCGGCGTGTTCATACATCAAATCCTTTGATAATTTTGGAAGTTCCCTGGAGATCTGGCTACCTACAACATAGTATGTTAGTGCTGAATTCACGCTTACTCGAAAATATCATACCACCTACTATGAAAATGTTGCTGGGACCGGCCAGCATGGATCTGCCGTATTTCACTTTCTTGCAGTTTCTCTTGCACACACTTGTCTACCAGATCCCTGATATCTTGGATTCGATGGGTAGTAGATCGAGCTTAAGAAAAAAGATTTTAGTACGTTTGCGTAGGTCATCTTCTTTGGTCGTGAAATAATTACCTCTTTTCAACGACGGCATTTGTAATCTCGTCGGTGAAAGGCTCGAATCTGTGCCTTCAAAAGATCGCTTTGCGCCGATCTTGGAACCTCCTCTGTCTACACTATCTGAAGTCTGACAAGACTGGTTCCGGCACAATCTATTTTTCAGAGCCTGTGCCTTCAACACACGCCGACTGTAATGTGCTGCTTGTTTCTTGGCCCATTCCATTACCTTGGTTTTAGAATCAAAGCTTCTGTCTTCCAATGCTTCCTGTTTCACAGAATTGAGGGCTTGCTCAGCTTGCAACCACATCTCAGATAATTTATCCAATGGAAAAGCGTGCTCCTGCATCTCACTGTATGCTGTTTCGTCATTGAAGCTCGGAAACATCAACACATCCAGCGCTTCATGCCAAAGCGAGTCCAGGGAATCCAGCCTCTTTAGATAATATTTCTCTAATTGGCTCATCGGTATATTATCAGACATCATGTGTCGCAGTAAAGTTGATGTTGTTTTTTCGCCTCTTTGTTCGTCTTCCATTTGTTTCTGAATTAAATATTAACCTTGAGAGCATTTGCCGGAGTGAGAGACAATTGTTTATTACCTGATACTTATCAAGTCTTTGCAATTGTTCGCCGATCTGCTGTTCTCTGTCTTCCCAATCTCTTTTGGCCATTTCTCTACGTGTCTCCGTATCAGCGTTGATCTTATTGAGCCTTATCGTCTCAGCCTTTGGATGATTAATATAAAAATTGACAGCAAGAAAAAAATGACCAAATATGCTATGTACCTGCATCTCTGAGATCTGTTGCGAGCCTTTATCATTGATATTGATAGTCATAAGATCTGCAAGTTGCTTTAGTTTCGACATGACATCGCTCTCAATCTGCTGCATTACTCACCATACGATTCCCTTTGACTTCTTTCCATCACCGTCTTCAATGTAAGTGTGGAGAGAGACATCATGATATTCTCTATGCTGCAAATCAGCGCCAATGTAAATTCTCATTCTAAAGCATGGTCCTATCTCATCACATACTAACCGTTCTCCTCTACAGTCTTCCAGATAGCTTCTTCTCAAAACCGTATCACCCAAAAGCTTGTTTTCCTTCTTTAGCTCTTCCAGCCATTTGAAAGCCACCGACCGATATTCCCTTGGCTGCGAACGGTAGTCAACTATGGGCCAACAGTGTGCAAATATCTAAACGGCGGGTGTAAATTTCTGTGGGAATAGAAAGAAGCTTAGTGAAAATAACTGACCTTCCTAGCTTTGTGTGAATCTAACTTGTTGAACAAGAACCAAGAGATCAGCTCGAATGCTTTGGTGTTGTTTGCGCCAGCGAATGCATCTTCAGTTAGGTTGACCCCAGAGTAATGGGGGCTGCTGTGGCTGCTTGGAGAAAAACCAAGAAGGGCGAGATTGTCAGCTAATATTCGGCGAGGCGGTGGTTGGCCATGTAACATGTTATAAACCGTGCATAGCGCGTAACTTTTTTTCTTCCGCGCTTCACGCGTATTAAAGCATTTTGTTCAAAACGCGATTTTTGCAGGCGAACTATTCGGTCTCCGATCCATTATTCTTAACGTTGATACTGAGGCTATAAATGCATTGAGCAGACAAGAACACCTTGATAATTTGCAGTATGCCATATTTTAACACTTATAAAGACAAATAACGTATGATTTGTAACCACACCTCGCGTCAGGATACACAATGTAGACTACGCGGTCATCATATATAATAATGATAGTTTGTTTCAATTACACATCAGCAGAATACACTCTGCTAGTCAGACAGATGCTGATATAACTCATTCATATTGCATAACTGGCATGCTGTACTACAAAGGCGAGGTAAATGCTCTTATATAATATCTTTGTTATGGGTTGAACACTGTTACTGCAATAAGCTGAGCTTCTGCGTCATGTCTTGTGCTGGGTTTGAAAACGGCGGAAGGTCTTGTCGGTCGGCTTTGCCCAGAGCTGTTGAAGCTCACGTCCATCGTTGTAAGGTTATGACAGATTACAACGACATATTATCTTCCTCCACGACGGCTTTTCCAGATTCCCTGGAAGACAACCCGTTTGCCGATGCCACCTCGCATAACACAAACGTCGCTCAATCAATGATTGAGCAAACAAACTCACCAACAACGGAGGATTATGGTCAAATGTCAAAGAGTCTTAATAATCTCAGTCTCGACGAAGCAGCGGCATCGCCGTCCAGTGGAAAGAGCACGCCGTATGGGCAACCAAAGGAGGAAAATGAGCCTGAAGTAAGTACAGAGATAATTATTTGTGTAGTTGTTTCTCAGCCCTCCTAATAGAGCCCACCTGTAGCAGAACTACGACATTGAACACACCGATAGTGTGCCAGAAAGCGGCTCACGCCCGCTTTTTGAAGTAAGCGTTGAAGAACCTCAAAAGGTCGGCGATGCCATCAATGCCCACACAGTCTACAAAGTCAGGACAAAGGTATGAAAAATCTGATTGGGAGACGACTCTAACTGAGTTATGCAACTTTTTGCTGAGCCATGCCAATGTAGACAAACTCTTCAGCGTTCCGGTCGAATGAGATGGTGGTATCTAGGCGATATCGGGATTTCTTATGGCTTTACAACCAGTTAACGACTGGAAATCCTGGTGTCATTGTCCCGCCTGTCCCAGAAAAGCATGCCTTAGGTCGGTTTCAGGATGAATTTGTAGAGTCACGTCGCATAGCACTAGAGCGATGCCTTCGAAAAATTGTTGCACACCCCATGCTTTATGGTGACCCAGACCTCAAAGTGTTCTTGGAGAGCGAATCATTTAATATTGAGGTGAGTTGAAACGACAGGACGGGTCGCTAGAAGCAGCAATTTATTATTTTTGTTCATTTAGAAAAACCAAAAGAGAGCTGAACCAGAAGCACCAAAGGTTGGATTCATGCGCTCATTCGGAGAGACTCTGTCGAATGCTGCAACAAGCCCATTTAGCAAATTCGTGGAAGTAGACGAATGGTTTGATATTCGAAGAAATCAATTAGATATTTTGGATGGGCAATTGAAGTCTCTCTTGAAGAGTGTCGAGTCCGTCGTAAAACAGCGGAAAGGTTAGCTTCATAGCTATAGCTTACTTTGACTCGCACGCATATCAATAATCCTGTTATATCAGATTTAGGAGCTGCATCCTTTGACTACGGTGACAGCATGATTGCGCTGGCATCAGCTGAGCTCGACAAACCGCTTTCTGTTCACTTGACTGTGCTGGGCGAACTGCAACAGAAGATGAAAGATTTGCATGAGAAGCAGGCGCAGAACGATGTACTTACACTTGAACATACCATTGATGAGTATATTCGGCTGATAGGCTCGATAAAAGTAGCATTCAGCTCACGTGCCAAAACATACCAAGTCTACCAAAATGCGTCAAGCGATTTGGCAAAACGCAAGGCTGCCTATGAGAAACTTAAGATACAACCAAAACCAAGACAAGATAAATTGACTCAAAGCGAACAAGAAATAGCAGAGGTATTGTGTTCTGGATATGACTGAGATGCAAACTTATAATTAATTACTAAACTTTCGTCTCATTAGGGAGAGCAAAAGGTTGAATCCTCTCGTAAAGAATTTGAAAATATTTCCAAACTCATTAAAAGCGAATTGGACCGGTTCGATAAGGAAAAGGTAGAGGATTTTAAGGTTGGAGTTGAGAATTTTTTGGAGAGCATCATTGAGAATCAGAAGCAGGTAAGTTATTTGCAATATGACAATGGATCAAAGCCTGAGACTCATTATATATGTATCTAGATCATTGCTCTGTGGGAATCATACTTTGAAAACACAGCGGATTCAGAGCAACAAGAACAAGAAATGGTTTAGCATGTATAATTTACTTCATTCGCCACAATGCGTATAATACGACCGTTAATAAAGCATAAAATATCATCTTCAATTGTCTTGTAACTTTTCGCCAAAAAAAATCTCTGTGCTAATCTATATGAAGCCCTACCGATCAATAAATGATTTGTTGGTTGTATATCTTTGAATGTAATGCAGTAGATTCGGTAATCGCGCCATTACCGCTATTAAATTTAGCACTGCATCTATTTCCAGCTAATGGTTCTTTTCACTTATGAAATACAGATATATAGCTAGTAAATGAAAGACTAAAAATACAGAGCCGTAAGAATAGCCTCAGGTTCCTTCCCAGCCGACACGTGCGAAGTCATTTCGCGTTGTGGGAAACTTCCATTTATCAGTCGATCCATTAGTGTACATCCCCGGAATATACAAGTCATTTTCTAGCTGTCGTACAGAAGTTGTATTACTACAAAAATCTGGCAATAAATCCTCGACGGCTGTTATGTTGCTACCTGCGCGCGATTCTTATAAAATCTTTAAATTTTTTCAATCATAGCCCCTGCAATAGGTTTTTATTTCACGCTCACAAATCAGGGTCTAATAAAGATCGACAGCGTGGCTATGGCCCGTCTTAAGGGTATTCAATTTGCTCATAATCGCCTTTTATTTTATCTCCTCCCCTAGCTTTTTGTTTCAATATTTTGAAATCACTTTCTTTCTCTAATACCTAAAGTGCTATGTATAATTAAGCAATTGACATTCGAGTTTACATACACACTATTTCTCTTGAGTAAACTGCCTTTTCCTCCTTGATATGCACAGTTGCTGCAGCGGACCTGCAGCATAAAATATTCATCCAATGAATGAGAGTGGAAATCTTTGATTGCAAAAAAAGCCGTTCCAGTGTATAATTAGCACAATGAGAGCGGCAATAAGCATTTGTACCACGTCGGTCCAATATCAGTTTGTGGCGTGTAATCGTTCTGTGATGGATTCTTACATGTGAGTTCCCCAAAATACCTTTCCAACAACGCTTCATTCATGCATCAGGCTTATTGAGTGAGAAAAGTGAAGCACATTCCTGGGTCAAGTGTAACATGAATGACGAAAAATTCAGAGGCATTGGGGAATATATAAAGGAGCCCAATTCAAATGCTATCACTCTATCTTTCACAACATCATTACCTGAACATGAAGGTCTTCCCAATTGCTGCCATTGCTGCTATCCTAGCTGTCACCGTTTCCGCTGCAGTTTCAATGGAAAAGCGTGCTTCCTGCAAGACCGATGATGGTAAATTTGGCGTCATGTATTGCGCAATTGTTTATAAATCTAACAAACTTTTCATATCTAGACTGCCCCGGTGTTACTTGCTGCAACCTTAGCACTAACCAGTGTGTCAACGACCCTCATGATACTATCTGTGGCATCCCACCTACCAAGACTACCACTTCCAAAACCAAGACCACCAAGACCACTTCAGGAACTGGAAAGCCCACTACTAAGCCCCAATGCAAAACTGATGATGATTGTCCCGGTAATTATCACTTCATGTAAAAAGTTATAGGTATTATTCCAATATTTAATAATTTGCTCCTATCCGGTTTGTAGGTGTCACTTGCTGCAATTTGAACACCAATCAATGTGTCAATGATCCCAACGACAACATCTGTGGCATCCCTCCCACTAAGACCACCACCACAAAGACTAAGACTACTGATACCGGAAAACCAACCTCTACCCCACAGTGCAAGACTGACGATGATTGTCCTGGTAAGCTCTTAACCCCCTAGAATGTTTCGTTTTCATCAATATCTTGCGAAGCATCTTTAACCATGTCTGACAGGTGTAACATGCTGCAATTTGAACAACAACCAGTGCGTCAATGACCCCAACGATAACATCTGCGGCATTCCTCCCACTAAGACCACTCTCACCAAAACTAAGACTACTGGTACCGGCAAGCCTACATCAACCCCACAATGCAAGACTGATGATGATTGTCCTGGTAAAGTTTGAGATTATTTACTATTACGCCCTTATTCACAATTTCTAAATAAGAAACATTTAAACCATATTAATAGGTGTAACTTGCTGCAATTTGAACAACAATCAGTGCGTCAATGATCCCAACGACAACATCTGCGGCATTCCTCCCACTAAGACTACTCTCACCAAGACTAAGACTACTGGTAGCGACAAGCCTACATCAGCCCCTCAATGCAAGACTAATGACGACTGCCCTGGTAATTAATGCCTTTCCATATAGAGCAACAGTTGGTACAAGTTCACTAATAACTAGAGTTACCAATGATAAACAGGTGTCACCTGCTGCAACCTCAGCACTAACAAGTGTGTCAAGGATCCTAACGGTAACATCTGTGATATCCCACCCAAATAAGTAAAATTTGGGCATACAGCTATCATCAATAGCTCTCCACTCATAACACTGTACTAGCATGAAAATAAACATAAAATAGCATAGGTCATGTTGTTAGGCATAAACCTATACTGTACAGAACTCTTTATTAAATATACTCTTTCCATTGTCCTAACGGGAAATAAAGTGCTCACTCATTGTATCTTGTACGTTGTTTTGGGCTGTGCAGTAAAACTAAATGTTTTACCAGAAACCGAAATTTTGGGTTTATCCTTTCCAGATGAGCTGATCCTGGGAGAACCGTTCGACCAAGCTGGAGCAGTCAATTGGATTTGACGAGCTGCAGGTGCCAAGTCGCTGACAATGACTAAACCGCTAACGGTGTTTGAGCTGTCCCAGTCAAAGCTCAGTGAATAACCCCCACGACCACGTAGGCCAGAAGTGCTTCCTCCATTGGTGGACCATGACTTGGGCCAAGCAGGTAGTAAATTAAATACTGCCGAAATTCTTCCACCAATTGTAGTATCAGGGTCTTGGAATAGCATTTCCTGTGTATAAACAAGCATAAGATTGAAACACTAGATAAATTCTTGATATAGCATAATATAATTACCATCACGGCAGCGGGATAGCCTAAATTAGCATCAATTTGGAAAACATCGGCAGAGTAATTGTCAAAAAGATTGACCTGTAAGGTGGTCAGTACGCGTTATTATAATATAAATGCCTGAAAATGCATTTGCTCTTACCTCAAAATCTCTCTGAATGGTAAGCTGAAGCTCATATTGAGCTTGAGTTGCATTTCCTAGCGCAGCCCAACAAGCAGCACGCCATGCTTTCTCCCAGCTTCAGTTTGCATCAGTTTAGAATTAATTTACCCCTGAGCTGAAATACATGTAGTCTCTTACCCTGCATCCGAGTCCGAAATACCAGGGCCACGATGAATAAGTGAGACCTCAGCAGCAGACTTAAATTTGGTTTCGTTGAAAGAACTGATCATATAACCAGGATATAGGCCAATTAGGTTTGAAAGGTGGCGGTGTTGATTGTTCGGGTCGTCCAGATCAAGTTTCCACTCTTGTAGTTGCCCCCAACTTCCAACATAAAGACCAGGATCAATCTTGTTGATTTTATCTTCCAATTCAGCCAAGAAGGAAGAATTAGAGTCTCCTGAATGTTGAAAAGCCTTGCGGGTGTTCTGGAAGGTCATCCAAACTACATTTTGGAATTCAGTGCAACCAAAAGTGATCTTGACAGCCATTCATCAGTAAACTCTTATAAATTTCTGATACTTCCATAAATACTTACATTTCCCTGCTCACTGCTACCACAAGGAGCTGCCACAAGCGTCCCATCATTAGTGTACTTATCTGGTGTAAGATAGTCAATCCAAAATAAACTAGATCCCTTCAAGATATCCCAGCCTTGTGCTTGTAGCCACGATGTGTTTTGAGTGTAATCTGACAAAAATTCATTAGATTAAAGCCACACGAGAGGCTGAAAAATTCGATATAGGCATACCAAAGAAATCCCTTTGGCAACAAGAGGGGTTCAAAGAATTTCAGAATGTATGTCTCGTAACAATGTAGATAAGCACACAAATGAATTTACCATGCATTCAGGGACTAAACGTAGAATATATTAGAAAAACTGTTTTAACACAAAGTGCCAAATTTTTGTTGTCTCACCATCCATGTTGATCCTAGAGGGAAAATGGCATATTCACCGCCGCTTCGTGGTCCGGTAGATCCAAAGATGTTGTTTTCTTCATGAGCGATGAAGCCTCTAGAGCTATAATGGATATCGGCTACACAAGTCATCAGTTTCGTATATTTATATTTTTTCTAAAAAACAAAGAACAATGCTTCCGGCTGAGTAGACTAACCTGTTTGTTCACCACGAGGGATATAGTTCTTAGCCAGATATTCAACCATTGGAATTGCTGTCTCAGATAGACCACTTGTGTATGCAGCCCTATATTGCAAAATTTAGCGGCGGCACGAATGGTTACCTCTTGTCTGATACAATTACCAATAGCTGGTCAGCAAAGTCAAATGTTAGAAAATAACATAAGAACCAGGATTTGTTTGCAATTGATTCACCTACTTCATTTGCAAATTGATGTCCAAATGATAGTCTGCGCTCCATGCAGACGACAAGCCTTGTGCCCACTTGCCTAAAGTTACATTAACATCACACACCCTTTGGTTTTCATTTCATATTTGTTTCTACCTGCCTTGAAGATTTGCTGGTAGAGATCCTGGTCGTGAAGACTGAATGAGAAGATAGCGTCCAAAGTTGAATGCCTATTGAGGACGCCGTAAATGCATGTATTAGTTAATCTACAGAGCAAAAATTATTGCTTCCAAGCAATACATACCAGCCATTCGAGATACGGGTTATCAGGGTTCTTGCGATAATCGGCTACAAGCTCATTAGTCGGTTGACCAGAGCTTTTGGCATTCCAGGTCAAAGTGAAACCTTTGTAAAGCTTCTGATAATCAGCTGTATGTGTCTTTAGGAGAGCAGTGAAAGACTTTGACGAAGCTGCTTTCACGTATTGACTGACTGCAGCATGAGGATCAATACCCTTGAATGAAAAATTGGCTGCTGCATTTCCGTTGTTCTGGTCAAAGTTGGTTCCAGCACTCACTACAGCTGTGAATTGCTGCGATCCGCTAACAGTGATCAATCCCTTTGAGCAAGATATTTTGCCTCCCTGATAGGTGACGATGACCTGACCTTCATACTCCATAGCCGTTTCATTTGATTCGGCTGTACCCCTTAGTAGCAATCCATTATTTCCCAAGCATGTACCGTGAGGTGCTACAGTGTCTTCATTATAAAAATTGACTGTATAATTTAGACCCGCCTTCGAGGTAGTTGAGAGGTGGAATATACAGGCATGATCGGGGTACGAGCAAAAAGCAGTTTTGTTCACGGTCGAACCATCAGCCATATCATATGAAGAGCCTACCAGTGCGCTATCCATATCTAACCAACGACGGTAATTGGAAACACTTATTGTAGATACGCACAGTTAGAAGGCATTCCATTTCGGCAAGTGGAACATTGTCGAATGATTGAAGTACTTACTCATTTGGGATAGTGGTGGTATTGACGTATAGATAGCCTAAATATCTATAAGTTCCATAGTTGTCTGTTGTAATTAGGTCAGATAAAGGCTGGCATTGGCTTGTAAATAATCTATAATTACCAAAAGAGCCATATAACGTCGTGGCATTGTCGACAGGTATTTGTCCGTTTTTCCAAATATCCTCTCTGACTGCTGCCACACCCGCTGCTTTAGCAGCTTTTTGAGACTTGGCAGCATTATTACCCGTATAATTTGGATTCTCAAAAGGTCCGCCTGTCCATAGACTGTCTATGTTAAGCTCATACCCATCGCTTTCAACTCCACTGAAAACCTATAAGCATTTTTGGTCATCAAAGCGATCATACGGCTCCAGTATGAACACTCATTTCAACTTACAGTCGTAGCCTGAAAACCATTGCCGATCGGTAGACCTTGAGTGATCCATTCAGTTCCAGAAGCATTATTATACCAAAGGATATTATCTGCACTTGAGGGAGGAGCTTGTGCTGCAGCTATGACTGGCTTTTTGGCATAAGCAACGGCCAGCGAAGCCTGTATTACAGCTAAGCCAACAAATTGAGCGTCGAAAAGCATAGCGATATAATTTACTGTCCCAATCGCAACGTTATAAATGCAATATGTTTGTACCTCGGGTACTACCTATAAAGATTAGCTAAACCGGTATAATGCATTGTTTTCAAATTATGGGGTAACTCTTTACGTGTGAACCAAACAGTATTAGTTGTAAAGTCAACGTTTCACAACATAGCTTTCCTTGGGGAGTCCCATCGTGACGAGTTAATCATGATCATGCGAAAGAGACAATTACATAATATCATTAATGAAACGTGAAGCACTTCAAATTAAGAAGAATTACCCGAACGGAGTCTTGTAGAGGAAAGTAAGTATTGAGAATCTCCCTATGATGGTATGCCGCCCATAATAAGCTTTCAATGAATTCCGGCGATCGCCAGATTAATAAAGAAAGCCAATCAATACCAGACGATGGGTTTATTGTGATCAAATCTATTTAGTTTTATGATTGAGCGTGTATTTTACGTAGCTGGTGTACGCCAGCGATTGGTATATTAAGTGCTGCATCTATTTCGCTCAATCCCGATTCTTTCATTAATGATAGTGTGGCCAATCCCATATAAGAATGTAGGACATCTAATTGATATCCAATGTCAGTGAACATGTGGGGTAAAAAACAAGTGCCGCTGCTTGATCAGTGTCAATTTACCTGGTGGGGATTCAGCGTCCTTACCAAACCCACCTCTACTTGTTTGCGTGCTCATGAGAAAGCTCCGCAAATTGTCTGTATTGACAAGTTCGAATGCATTGAGATTCTAATGTTTGGCTATCCATCAGTATCCAGCAAGTTGGGCTATATTGTATTTAATAAGTTCGCCATACCTCTAATGCGCCTCCTATCCAAAAGCAGTAGCAGGTGTCTGCATCCTTATTTGGTCGCCCCTGGAATCCAGTTGTTTGTCTTTCTAAACACCATCTGATAAGGCCTTGCCTATCTCTTATACCTTCGTTCACTTTGCCCATCAATGTCAAAGCAGCTACACCACAGAACGTTGAGCCTCCTACAATATTATGAGATTAGCTTCGTCGCCCTTTGTTCTGTATTGCAGCCGAAACACTTGCCGTGTGCCTCTTCACCAGGAGCCTGCCCCATTGCTGGTTCGTATGACTGAAAGATAGCAGTGTTAATTCATGTAAATTCGAACACAGGCTTAACAATCGCATACCTGAGATTTTTGGATGAAATCCACAGCCTTTTTCGTATCTATTCCAGACCAATCGTCCAAGATGTAACTTATAACACATGCACAGAAAATGAAACGTACATCTCGTTCGGTACTACCGTACGTTGGTGCGAAGCTAGATAGCATCATGAATTGGCGAGTGTACAGTAATCCCAGCCGCACTCAAGCGTGTACTTACCTCCCGTTATCTTGCTGCAAGCTTTTTAATGTAGCTATTATGGCCTTTTTGTTTACGCGTGCTAGGTCATCGCCGAGCAACAATAGATTTGCTAGCGCCGTGTATGTATTAGGGATACTGGCACCATCCATAGGATCATATTTCGTACTTGTCTATAAATAAAAACCAAATCAGTTGGAGAAAAAGGCAGCCTAAATAGATAATCATAAGCCCATACCGCCAATGGATCGAAGGCATGTCCTGCCCAAGGCGAACCTTTAAAGCCACACATATGTTGACTTGCAGAGAGATTTTGTGGGTCAGGGTGCACCTGTTGAGCATATATCCATTCAATCCAGTCTACTCTATCCTTTTGCGAAACTGACTCCTCCAGTTTTCCCAGTAGTGACAAAGAACCCAAGCAAAAGAAAGCCAAAGTCATTCTAATAGTTTCAAGTGGTTTATAAAAAATTAAATAGCTTATGGTTTGCCTCTCGAATAAGGTGGAATTCCTACCTGTTTGTTTCTGTCTCTGTATACGCAGCGGGCATCATGCGAAGATTATGCAAGAAATAGGCAATGTGTTTCTTGACGGCCACGTCATTGTGTTGATCGGCCATGTTGACGGGTCCAAGGTTCAGAAGCAGTTGATTCTCCTTCATTTGTGGATTTCAAATGCCGCTGTGGCCAATTCCAACGCTACAACGTCGTCCGCGTATACCAGCTTGTAACATTTCAATCACCGGCAATCATGCTTGGACGCGTGTCGAAAGTAGTTTTCACGTTAGCGGCATCATTGGCACTGATCTGCTCTTTGTTTCCCTTAAAGACCCATGCTCTATACTTTTACCTAGAAGGCAGTGAGCAGAAGTGCTTTATTGAGGAATTACCAAAGGATACTGCAGTGTTTGGTAGGCATCAAGCTCCCCTAGATGTTCATCCGTTACACGCTGTTACTCACGATCCCTGATTTTTAAAGGCGAGTTCAAGGCTGAAGAGTACTCTGATCAGCAAGGAAAGTGGATTATCAATCCTGAAACACAAATTCAGATTCTCGTGGAGGTAGTGTATATGGGACCTTAATACGTTGGTAGTGGCATAAGCTAAAGCATTGTTCTTTAGGAACTGCCTCAAGGCAACGTTATTGTCCACCAAAAGGGCTCTGCGTCTGGTCGATTCACTTTCACTTCTTCAGACTCTGGCGACCACTCGATTTGTTTGAGTGCAACCAGCACCGCATGGTTCTCCTCAACTCGCACGGTATGTTTGGTATCAAGGGTCGATGACATTGTAGAAGCACGTTACTCATGACTTGTTTGTCAACAGAGATTGCATCTTGATATGGATATTGGTGATCCCACTGATCATGTCCAAGACCACACAGAGACTTTAGGCGGTACGATGCGATTTTCAGGTTCAAATGGTTGATTATGTTTTGACGATGACTAAAATTTACCTCGTTTAGATCTGGAATCTAGAGTTCGTGAACTGAACCAACGTGTTCAAGATATCCGTCGCGAACAGAGTTATCAACGGGTAGGGATATAGTCTATTTCATCTGACATAGGGGTAATGGTCGAACTTCACGCACCGTTTGCTGATCATCAATTTTCAATCACTAGGAACGTGAAGCTGAATTCCGTGACCAGTCTGAGTCAACTAACTCTCGTGTTGTTTGGTGGACTATCATGCAAATCATCATTCTTGGTGCAGTATGCGTATGGCAGATGCGTCACTACAAGGGCTTTTTCGTCGCCAAAAAATTGGTTTAAACCCATGTTTTCAATAAATACGTAGAAATATCATGATTTAAGGAGAGCATGATGCACCTAGTGATGCGCGTTTGGATTAACTGCTTTTTAGAAAACTGCAAAAGATACTTTGCATGAAGCCGAGTCATAGCATGCTGTATGGTGGCTTAGCTCCACGCCTGTAAGCGCTGGCAACGTCCTAAATTGAAGGTGTTCCTCACTGACTGGAGCGGACTTCTATCCGCCTTGACCTACACCCATCATATAAAATGGTCAATCTCTCATTATATGCAATTAAAGCAGTTGTACTATTAGATGCCGAAGGCAATCGTGTACTCTCCAAGTACTATGGAAAGGACTATGCATCTACCAAAGACCAGAAGGCATTTGAAAAGGGATTATTCGATAAGACGAAGCGAGCACAAGGTAGGACCCTGTTCTGATCATACTTGACGCCTGTCGTTAGCGGTTACGAGAGTGCAACCACCTTACGACGCAGATGCAACCTTAATGTCTTGAGACTCGTCAATATACTTTTTGCATTTGGCCGTACAGCAGCCACGGCTACATCTCAGAAACTGAAAATGGCAGTAACTCATAATCAAACTAAGCCTGACGCTAACTGTTAAACGCTTCCTTTCAGGCGAAGTCATCATGTACGACAACCAGATTGTTCTTTACCGATCCAACATTGACATATTCTTTTATGTCGTGGCCTCAGCAGAAGAGAACGAGTTGATGATATCCAGCATGTTGAATGCTTTCTACGACGCGGTTTCAACTCTTTTAAGGTGAGTGACGTTTGATTGATTTGATGTGATGGTCCAACATTAATTAAAGCATGCAATCAACACCATACATAGACACCAAGTTGAGAAGCGATCTATCTTAGATAACCTGGATCTTGTTGTGCTTTGCTTGGATGAAACTGTTGATGATGGGTAAGTTATGGGTCTGTAGTTTGTAAAGAGACTGCTAAATTAAACTAATTCTCGTCCCAGCATCATCTTGGAGACTGATTCTAATGCAATTGTTGGGCGTGTGTCCAAGCCACGTTTGGATGTAGCTGATATTCCTTTGAGCGAACAATCATTCATACAAGCATACCAGACTGCAAGAGAGCGTTTGACTAGCCAACTGCTTAGGTAGTTATATACATAAAACTTTTAGTAATTAAACATGAAAGAGATATTCGTTTGTGGTGTGTGTGTGTGATATATTAGTTTGTTGGCAAATGTTGTTAGCGGTATTTTTGTTGAAGATTCAAGCTATTTCTATTTCGATTAATACAGCACTTCTGCTTGACCAGCACGACATAGGCGAGATTGTACGCCTTTTACAAGAACTAGCAATTTCAACCTTCTGTCTTGACTGTAGGATATGAGAGATCATGAGTAAGCGAAAATTATACTTATAAAACGACACGGTACCGACCTTCTATCAATTTCATGTAACTTCAAGAGTCCTCGCAAGGTGATACTGCCAATAGCTAGCCCTTTTCCTAGTGTATAAGAATACTGGCCAGAGGTAGTATACCCAATTAAGCAAGACATATCAGGATCGTTGCTCTAATCATAGTTAGTTGGACTGAACTAATTGCAAAATATCGATATAGGGTTGTGCTTACCTGTAGCGCCTCCATATCTTCATCTTGATCTCTTTCAGAGCTTCCGCCTACATGTTTAGCGTACTCCTCAGCATTGGGAATGATATATATGCGACCATTTTCGCTTGGGGTGCCTCGGTTCAACAGAATAATTCGGATGCGTACCAACGCCTTACCAAAGTCTATGGCGAGTCGCTTGTTAGTATCGAGCTGACGTTTGCGATAATGGTCATCAACCATTGTGGTTATTTTGTTGAAGCAAACATCGCTATCAAGGGTGTCAAGTCTCGAAAGGGCATTTAAAATGGGCGGACTAGACAAAACCCACAAGTTTTGCAAAGCCGATGTGCTTTGTGAGGCAGAGACCATGTCGACATCGCCTTCATCGGAAGACGAAACTAGGCTACTGAAATTTGTATCAAAAGGGTTCTGTATGCCAACCTTCTCGAAATTGAAGCGTTTCGCTGGCGGTTTCCTCTTCCATGCCTCTTCCAATACATTTCTCTGTTCTGATTTCCATTCATGATAAGCGGTTGTTCCAGTAAAATCATATGGATAATAAGCCTTTCCGCTTTCAAAAGCCATTGATCGTTGCTCTCGTAAGCCAGCTGTCCTGCAGCCGGCGAAGACGAGAGATTTCCAGAAAGAAACACCCCAGCCTTTAGGTATTATAATATTCCAGCCGGTCTCGAATTCAGGTGATGACAAAGTCTTGTTTGTATGTGATGCAGTCCCTCGCTGAACGAGCAGTATAGGTATTTTTGCATCGCCACTAGTGAATTCTAGCTTGGTTCCTGGAAGCAAGTTCTAAAAAGGATGCAAATAGTGTTAAGTTTTTTCATTAACATGTGTTCAGAAGCTTACATTCTAGGCATTACCTTGCTTCTCCTGGCATTGAGATCTTTCTCGGGTATTTTATTGTTTCGTAGGTCTTGTCGAATACTCTCGTTCCAAATGTCACTCTTTGCTATATCATCAGGCCAGTCAGCGAGATATTTCTGTATTTGTGTTTGTTCCAGTTCTGGAATGATGTTAGATCTGCGCGGCAGTTTCTGTGGAAATTTTAGCCTGGGATCCTGTACGGTTAAGCCCAGTACAGCCCCGGCGGGCAAAGATGAAGACGAGCGCAGGTGCTTCAGCAAGCTCCACACTTCACTCGCCTTGTTCTTGCTTGAGCCTGTTGCATTGATTTCGTCTTTTTTGTCGTTGTTGGTATTGACAGTGTCTAAAATAGCATGCAAAAGAGCAGTTGAACGAGGACCAGTGAGCTCAAACATTAGGATTTCATCTCTAAGATCCGTCAGTCTAACGGATTTGGTTTGGCTTGTGTGTTCCTGCGATTCGGTTAAACATTTCCAGGCTTCTTCAAACGATGCAGGGTGTATCCACATCCAAAGCTTTCGAGAACTCGAAGGGTCCAGTTCCTGTTGCCATAAGAACGTTATGGGACCAATTGCTTTCTGTGGATAACACATATGATGGAACAAAACGCTGTGCCCGAGACGATGTCCTTTAAGATATCTGCCACATGTTGATTAGCTAAAACGCCACACCTTGCTCAATTAGATGTTTACACTAACCTTTGACTCGCTACCGATGGAAGAGTAACCTCCAAAACTGGAGCGAGCATTCGTGCAATGGCTTCTTCTGTTCCTTCTAATTGGACACATGCCAAGTATGAGGCATCATGCAGAATGGACAGGTGCGAAAATGCTCTGTAAGTTGCTCTTAATGATTTGTCGTTTGGGTAATCAGCCTGGAATTCATATTAGAAACTGCAAATCGCAGCACAACTTCACGAACAGTTAGCGCGTACGTACCAAACGATACCCCCAAATATTTTTCATGTGCATTCGCTTTGCATGCCATATATGTGTTTCTAACCACCTTTTTGTACCTAATAAAGCTGCTCACTTAGTAAAAGAATGTCTCAAATACTCAATTATAATATAGAATATAACGGTACCCTGACGCCGAAGATATTCTTCTACTATGGTAGCAGCTCTACGCTTTTTTCTTCTTGTAGGTGGTCCAGTTCGTTTTGGTGGTGCTCCTTTCAACAACTGTAATGAACGTCAATCACTACGTCAACAACCAACTCAAATGAAGTCTCATATTATACCTCTGCTTTAGCCTTTTCTCTAAGTTTAACGGGTATTCGTTTGATATTATGACTCGCTGCTCTTCGGCGTAATCCACGAGGTAGTGATTGAAATGCTAAATGATTCAACGCAACACTAAAGTGCACAGAATCCGTCAATCGAAAAATCATCCTGGAAATAGATTCTCATTTGAGATTCCCGGATAGTAGATAATATTAACATACCTAGCAGTCTTAATTGACGACTCCATAGCGTTTATCTCAAATGCGCGCGCTTGTACAAAGTCCACTACGTCCAGTGGGCCAGACACCTTTGGAGCTTTGTGTTCTACTTGAAAGCCAAAACAAAATCAATAACCTATCGTAGGATAACCGGCGCTAACGTTCACTGTAATACCTTGAGCATTGGTGGACGCTCCTGTATGTATCTTGCGCGCTGCAAAGTTTTTGGCTGGATTTCGGGATTGGTATGAGGGAAAACTATCGCATGAGCCTTAACACCAATATTGAAATTTACCTCTTTTCTTCTCACGTCCGGTTAGGCCATTATCTTCGCCTACGCGCTTGGCATTCTGTGACTTGTCGCTCATTGATCCAAGCACAACAATGCTGTTTTGGGATCTCCAAAGTAGACAATAACGATGAAAATTATGGGCCATAGTGACTGCGAAATTGGTAAGAGATCAAGGAATTGAATTTTCATTTTTCCAATGAATGGCAGCAAGTTTGCAAGTTTATTGATTATATTGCTTGATTTACAGGGTTTTTGCGAACGGTTTGATCAACTTTGAACAGCACTCGTAAGCCCAAGTCTATAGTACATATCAGGCCGTGGTCGAACGGCGTGACACTTGGCTCAACTGAATTCCAATTAGTGTTGATTTTCTGCCACGGTGAGATATGATCATCGCCATCTATCGACTCGTTTTCTAATTCTTGAAATATCCAGTCGTTTACACTTTGTATTAATTCATTAAATTTAGCAAATGGTTGGAAACTTAAGTGTTGAGCAACTTGAACTTTTTGGCCATCGGCAGGTGGCTGGATATCAGATTTTGCTAGCGTGAATGGCTTTGGAGGTGGAAATTTGCCGGATTTATCCATTTGAGCTCGTCGAGTGAAAAGCTGGTGACTGTAGTATGCATCCGTAATACAGACCATATTTGGGTTGATAAATTTGACATCCAAAGCATGTCTTTTCAACGATACCCAGTTGTGTATCAGTATTGATTTATAGAAAGAGTTGATACATTCAGTGGTACTTACAGAGATGAATAAATCAGTCGCGTAGCTTCAACTTCGCGCGGAACAATGGCTAATCGGCTCAAATCACCCTCTTTGATCGACCGCTCTTCTAGTTCATCGAGACAAACCATCAGTGGTAATGTTTGGTATAGAGTCTAGGGGTAAAAGTTAAGTTAGTATATGGCAATACCAAAAAAAATGGTAAAGAAGGATCTAGTCACCTGAATGAACATAATCCAGTCTTTATGTTCGTTGAGTGAATTCTCTAATAGTTTTTGGATTCTCCAATGAGGGTTTTTCTGAGATCGATTGAGTGTCTCGGTAACAAAGAAATTTTCTTTGTTATTTTGCGTGCCAGCTGTGCAGCCGAGTGAAAGCATGTATTTCGGTGCCTGGCCAGGAGCTGGTACGTCCCAAGTAACAGAAAGAGTGTAATACTAAAAGAGCCATCAATTTAATATCAAAACGTAACAGATGTCGACTGTTATGTCTAACACTTACTTTGCCATAAATGAATTTCAATGTCTTAAGGTCAAATGATTGGAAAACCAAGTCATCTTGGAACTGCTTAAGCCATTTTGATGAAGCTGAATAGTGCCTGATGTTAGCATTGAAATAAAAGAAAATGAATGCTAAAAAGTTGCCTTACTGAAGCGAGTGAGATAAGTCATCATGAACGTCTGCTCCCAGTCAACAAGGAATTTATCAACGCACATATCGACGTCAGTATATGTGAATGACAGTGTGTTGCTAGCTTTATCCAACGTAACGTGCTCTGCAGAGTAATTCGGTGAGTGAAATGTAAAACTATGGTGGCATCTAAGAAAGAGACAGAAACATACTCATATCAGGGCAAACATCGAGCTTTGGTATCCGATCACAATTGAACTTGAGCTCAGCAATAACGTAGCAATCACTCTTTCCGCATTCTAACCAGCCAGAAGACCGTATAATCACATGGCCTTTGAGGGAGGGTAGAACTCGTCGTAACCACTCTGTATCGTCTTGACGGATATATCTATATTGGTTCATTCGAGCGCCAACTCCCATGACCATAGCATCCTCACGCATGCGCTGAAATACACAAACTCGGAGAAGGTCTTGCTGAGGAACGCAAATGACATCAATCTTGTCCACAACAGGAGGGTATAATGTGGGATCGATTCGCGAAAGAGCAGTTTGATTGAAAGGCAGTGATCGATGTGTCAAGATATCTTTATGTTTCGAAAGTTGTATTTCAAGTTGCTTGTTGGTGATGTATGCTCTGAAAGACAATCGTCAGCATCAATAATCAATCAAGAAATGACACACAAAAATATGTACCTGCACAGAGAATCCAATTTTGCAAGAAGGCGCAAATCGATCTGTAAGCTAATTTTTCTCCAAACTGGTCAGAAAGGTCTTTACAATTTAACGATATCAATTTTCCTTACCTATCCTCTGCGTTCTCAGCTGACTCTGTTCGCCTCTTCTTGCTTGATGATAACCTCCTTTGATCCAGTTTGCGTTTGACATCAGTATTAGATTCATCATCATTACTATCGTCTAAATGACTATCTAATAACGATTCGTGGTTCATTGGTAGCACGTCAACGTTGGTGTGCAGTAATGACGTTGTCTCTGCTCCTCTACTGTAGGTGTATATGAGCATTTCATTCATTGTCATATGTGAGCTTGCTATGCAGTCTTACCTCAGGCGACAAAGACAGAATTGTAGTTTGTTTTCTACAACCGCAGCGACCAGGTACCAGTCCTGATACTGTGTAAACTGTAGAAAAACACTTTGAGGAGGGGACACGCCCTGAGCATACTCTGCCCCGCTTGATATCACTGGTGGAATCTCTGGTATATCGTCTTCAATGATTCCCATATTCTTCAGTTCAGTTACTACGGCCCTTCGTTGTTCCTCTTGCTGTTCAAGCTTGGACACAGATGGGAAGCAAGCATCACCAAAGATACGTATGATATCGGCTCGCCGGAGAGACATTGAAGCTGGAGCAAAGGCTTGCAAGTTGAGTTGTTTGGCTAGCGCTACTATCTCACTGATGACAGTGTCTGATCTCAGCCATGAAATATGATCTTCGATACTTATGGGG
This sequence comes from Umbelopsis sp. M5902, assembly GCA_037039815.1. Taxonomy (NCBI): domain Eukaryota; kingdom Fungi; phylum Mucoromycota; class Umbelopsidomycetes; order Umbelopsidales; family Umbelopsidaceae; genus Umbelopsis; species Umbelopsis sp. M5902. The sequence goes on from JAXQGL010000036.1 coordinate 244,945, forward strand.
TCCGCGTTCAATCTTTCCTCGAGTCTACGCATTTTATCTATTCAACAGGTATATTAGTCAAGTTGTATGGCTACAGCCAAATGGTAACTCAAATTAGCCTACCATCAGCTTCATCGCTACCACTTCCAACCTCAGAGGCTGTTAGTTGCCCAGAACGAATATCGACGGCAATGTTCACATATTGTTGATGTCGATATCTGACAAGTAAGGCGGATGCATGTGATCCCTGCTTTGAATCCTCTTCGTGTGCTATCGTTTATGTCAGTCATTGCTGATACACATCTTAACACGAAGATAGCTCTTACCATCATTATCAAGTCCAAGAACATGGACACCTTCCTCGACATCAACATCTTCATCAACGTTGGCTCTCAACTCATGTTTTTTATGTTCGTATGCAATACGACGCTGTGAGATAAGGGCGATGTGAAACATTCGGATAATGGTTCGAGCATTTGCCATAACCACATGCATAAGTAGATGCTCAACATTGATATTCGAAGCATCCTTTTGAATGTTTGTTCAGCATGAGTGTAAATCAAGACGACGATTTTAACAACAAAACCTACAATTTGATAATCATGAAGTTCCGAGTAATTGCTGAAGAGCTTTCCAGAGCGCTGCCAATGTACTGCCAAATGAGCTTTAGGATATTTAAGGGCTTTGACGACCTTAAGTGCCTCATCATCTGTCAAGTTGTTCAGATCCAAAGAAGCCCCGACCCCAGCTGAAAGTGACAATAGTCGTAATTCATCTTGTACGGTTGTACTTGATAAGTTGTTTTGCGATGTCTCATTGGCTTCTTCATCATCCACGATGGATATCTCGATATAATTTCCTCTTTCATTGCCTCTCTGTGTCCACTGTTGCTGTAAACCAAAAGTCAGTAAAAAGAAGAACGAGTTCATACACGTATAATATACTTGCGTTATTGCCAGCTGCCGTTGTGGATGACTGAAATCCATGATGCCAATATGATAACCATAGTGTAGTGCGCGATGGATTCATTTCAACACTTAGTTGATCAGCCCATCGTGACCTCACCAATGAGGTGGATTGTAGATAAAGAACCTCCAGCTGAAGATTCAAGCAAAACATATGCAAATAATCGTATAATCGCACAAGTGGGAACTGTAGATTTTTAGTAGGGACAGCATTATCAATCTCTTCAGTTGCGGTACCATTTGGCAAAGTGCTAGGCTTTGGTATCTGATTGCCCGTAGCGACTGGAGGAGCAGATGTTAAGTGATGTTGCGCGACTGCTTTTAATCGCTGGGCTTGAGGTTCACTTAATGAAATATCGATATCTACAAGAAAAAGCCGATCAGCCATTTGCCAGATCATGATGAATGAGATAGAATTGCCATGTACCGTTAAATCCACCTTCCGTGGTTGAGTTAGCCAAAATATCCAAAGAAACAATCCACCACCGTCGATCATGGCTAGGACCCATCAACGTCAACGACACCTCAAACTCATTTTCCACACGAAAGTATATCCGCCCATCCGCTACATTTAAAAAAGTTAAAAAACAGATTGCATTTTTGAATAGCTTTCAATAATGATATCTTACCTATACGATAATTGCGCATTGGTGATGGTAAGACCTCGCTTGTCAACATTCGTAGACGAATGATATCGTTCAATTCGTTCCAGGTCTGAAGAACCTCTTCATCCATTAAAGCTTTCGGAGGTATTATATCCTAATTCAAAGGTGTCAGGAGTCTACGCTCAGCAATGATTCAGTGCCGATAATTACCTTCATCTTAGATGGCATACGCAAATATGTCCCACTGGTCAAAATATCTACGGCAGTTGGTATATCATAGTTGCGAACTCTAGCTGCCGGCAGCTCTGTATGTATCTTGTGCAAATAGTCGACTGTATCTTGAAACACTTTGTTTTGATTTGAAAGAAAAGCCATAATGTTCTAAAAACCAACGCAAATAAGTCATTGTTTTTTAGGAACACGTCGAGACCTGTGCTTCACTCTAGCGTACCTGACACGTTTGTATGTTCTGTGCATTGCTTGCCCATTTCAGCAAAACCAAAACTTTGACAAATTGCTTTCTAGCATTAGTCGCATAATATAGTATTAAGCGCTTCTTTTCCACTTCAGACATGGACGGTAAGCTGACACGATCAAAACATAAATTGTTAACTCGCAGAACGTAGATTCGAGTAGTTTGGGCATGAAGCTTACGTGTCAGCCAGTTCGTGCAAGTCAGCGTAGCACTGATGAACGAGCTTGCCTATAACTAGCTTTAGTGGTACCATTCCAGCCATTTCGTTGGGAAGTGTGAGTTGGCTTAGATTCGACTGATCGTTCGCATTGTTTGGCGTTGACACTGAGGAAGAAGACGTCGAGGTGGAAGCCGTGTTAAACACTTCGGACTCTGCACCTTTTTTCTTGGATTTCACTGAAGAAATACCAAGATCGGAATCATAATCCTCTCGGTGCTGCTTTGCCTGATGCATAGAGATTATATCCTGGTGGTTCAAGGAGCGAACAGCCGTGGTTGATTTTGCGAACGCTTCATAATTTCAGTGGCAAAAATAAAGAACTTTGTAAAAATTTCACCATGCCAGTCAAACCAACACTCAAAGAGCAACATAGAGATATCAGTGCCCACGTCTTCCTTTATTCTAGATTATATATTTGCTACCGTTTTTAAACGGAAACCATAAAAGTTTTCAAGAAGAGTTGAATCAGATCATCATTTTCAGCTAAGTGATGCAAATGACATGAAGTTTAAACGGTGAAGCAGACGTGATGTCGTATAAATATCTTTAAATGTTGGTCTGAAGCTGATAATTTCAAAATCATGTATTTTATATTTGAAAATGTGATTAATATATAAATGTTTTAGGATTCGCCGCTGTATTTACTAACAGAAGACCGAAGAAATTGGCCATCCTTTACGTATAAACTCAGTTTATCGCCAACACACGCGTAAAAGGAATGTTTGCCCATTTAGCAGATTACATACGCTTAACCAGCTTTCATTGAAATAAGCGTCAAGGTATGCACATTGGTATATCCTACGTCATATCTTTCCATGATAAGAATCATGTTGTAGCTAGCTCTTAGATACCATTTGCACCGACCTTGGTCGTCATAAATTCACCCTTCACGTTATGTATTCATCAGTAAATTGATATAATTTTGATTATGATTTGCTAGGCAATATTACTGTTCAAATATTTAATTTCTTTCAGCTGGAAAAATCATACCGTGCTTGCCAAAAGAGGGACCCATGTCGGAGTAGCAATTCGATCTGTGCTGCGTTCAAGCTGACGCCTCGGTTGCAAGTTCAGTGTTGCTGTACATCATGTCCAGCAAGAGCGCCTCCTACGATTATCTTATCAAGCTATTGCTCATCGGAGACTCTGGTAATGGATTGCACTGATGTAGAGAGTCATGACGTTTCATTTGTAGTTCATCGTAAGACTAATGTTTCCATAGGTGTTGGCAAGAGCTGTCTCTTGTTACGCTTCTCAGATGACTCCTTTACGCCTTCGTTCATTACCACTATTGGTATTGATTTCAAAATTCGAACAATCGAGTTAGACGGCAAGCGTATCAAGCTTCAAATTTGGGATACTGCTGGCCAAGAGCGCTTTCGTACGATTACTACTGGTAAGCAGTTAATTTCATGTACATATCAACACTTGGCCATACTTTATCTGATAAACTTTTTTGGCAGCATACTACCGTGGCGCTATGGGCATATTGCTAGTATACGATGTTACCGATGAGAAGTCGTTTGACAGTAAGTCGTACGGGCTGACAACCAGAGCACCTTTACTAGTCTACTGACACGCATCAACTTTTTAGATGTGAGAACTTGGTTCTCTAATATTGAGCAACATGCAAGCGAAGGTGTCAACAGAATTTTAATTGGCAACAAATGCGATATGACTGACAAGAAGGTATGTAAAGACTGTATCACAGTAAAATAGGCGATATAATGGACTGGGATTAAACCCTTGGAAACCAAAGGTCATTTCTACAGAAAAAGGACAGGCTTTAGCTCAAGAACTTGGAATCAACTTCAAAGAAACTAGCGCCAAATCAAACATTGGAGTTGAAGAAGCCTTCTTTGATCTCGCAAGAGACATCAAGAAGCGCCTGATTGATACCCAACAAACACAGCAACCAAAGAGAAAGGAAGATGTTCAACTTGATTCAGCACCTTCCAAGAGTGGTACTTCATGCTGTCAATAGTCGTACGCAATTTCTGAAGTAGGATGAGAAAAATATAATCTATATTCAATAAGCAATTAATATATTGCAAAAACCACTACGATACGATTTACAGTGTAGCTTTTTTATTTGAATTTAGGCAACAGCGTATCGTACGGCAGAGCGATCAAACAAGCTACTCTTTAAATCTAAATCTTGCAAAAATGCGTGCTGTGGTGCCACCTCTCTCAGTTGGCTGATTGTTAAGACATGTTAGACTTTGGCAGTGAATAATGAGCATCTTTTATGCAACTACATACCTAACATATCTGTTGACGACATCTGAGGGCTTTCCAGTCAAATTTGAGCAGACAATAAGATTGACCAAAGTATCTGCATCGTTGCTATCCTGTAATATGCCAAGCAATGTGCTTAGATTGTATTATACAGGCGCACATATTACTCATGATTTGACAATTTACCTTGCTTACAGCTTCCATAAGATGGCTTTCTGCTTCAGGGTATCTACCAAGTGCCAGGTTGGATACAGCAAGGTTATTAAGTAGTTTCACGGTTGCTGACGTGTTGGATTGAGCGAATTCTTCAAAAATATAGAATGCATCTTGATATTTATCACCGCCCTGGGAGAATAAAATTTAGGCAACGTGTCAATGTAGTCTACAGCTAACCACGTTTGAGAAACTTACAATACGAAGGTCAACCCAAGCTTCGAGAAGTTGAGCCAACAGCGCATCATCTGCCCATGACTTGACGTTGGCAACTTCCTTTCGGGCCAAATCAACTCGATCCATCTGAATATATATTTGAATAGCTAGAGCAGCACTGCAAAAAATGGGTCAGAGTTAGGTAATGATTGGGGTTACCATGGCGAGCTGACCTACCATTCAAGGCTCTTTCCACGAATATGAAGGACTTTAAGGGCCTCCTCTTGGAAACCTTCGTTGGTGAGAATGGTGGCAGTGGTAAGCTGAATGGTTGGGTTGACATTGTTGGCACCATCTGACAAAAGGGCAGTGCTAGATGAAACTGCTTGTTCGACAACAGCGGCATTTCCCTTGTCTTTGGCTTGCAGATAGATTGCAAGAAGCTTTATCGCCTGAAGCTCTGCTGGATCTTGATCTGCAACGTCTGAGATCACAACGTTGTACTTTCCTTGACCGACGTAGGAACGATACAAGTAGATTTTGGCTTCGAGTTGAGCTTCTGGAGATTGTAAAAGTCGGCTGGATGTGCTTAATTCATTGATTGCAATTTGATAGTTGCCCAGAGCAAATAAGTTGCGCACAGCGAACAGAACTGAATCTTCATCCATGGTTGCAAGTGATGAAAGTCTGGTCGTGATGAAGGCCCGCTTTGCCTTTCACTAATTGACGTGTCCGCTGCGTTTTTATGAGCAAATTATTGGGATTGATGGTCAGGCCATAATGCTACCATACAGAACCAAAAAGAAAACCCAATACAAATCGTCTGATTTGAAAGAACATAATATCATAATCGATAACATTGATATGAGCATGTCTTCACATAAGTGCCAGACAACAAAGTTCGGCTGGCACATAGATTTGGCACGGCTTGCTATTTCCCCTCGTACTATTCAGATCACTTCTCATTTTCTTGCTATTGCTTCTAACATTGACAATCATATCTTTTACATGATAAAAATGATTTACCACAATTAAAATGGCTCATAATTGGTATCTAATCAAACGATTCAATAATGTAGGACCTTCACATATTTGTTATCACTGCAATTTGTGCCTATTTGGTAATTTTGCCTTCTGCGGACTTTGTCGTTTTGTAGCTTTGTCCAGAATGGAAGCTTCATCGAGCTACCTGCCGCTAATTTTGACTACAGTGGGCTTAGCAGCTCTGGTAGTATACTTTATATCGTACTATGGTCGGCTCAGATTGCAACCGTGGTATGTTACGGTTGTCACACTCATTGGCTGGTTTTCGCCATTCTGGATAGTGGTTCTTTTACCGTTAGATCTTGCTTCTGTAAGTAACACGCCATACAACACCGAGCTGATGAACTATACAAATTACACCTTTGCAACTTACACCTTTGAATAGACCAGATTTGAGAGCTGTGAAGGTAGTTGTAAAGTACCGTTTGCTCTGGTATCACAGCAGTTTTTGCATGTAGCATGGAGAACAATTTATTGGATATCATTCTGTCTGACTTGGTATGGTATTTAAGCAAGTGTACGCCAAACTACATCATCAATTTTTCTCACTGTTAGACTTTAGGGCAATTATACCAATTTTACAAGCCTATGTTAATGCTGGAGAATTCACTGTCGGTGCCAAACTTCGGTATGCGGTCAGCATTAACCTCAAATTCTACCTCGTTTACGCTATTGTCGCCGTTATTGGACTGGTTTACCTAATAATAGGAAATGGATACACTACAAGGTGAGTTCGCAGTGATACTAGTAGTGAGGTTGAACAAGGCGCTGATGCATAATTAGGGATAAACTCCAAGGTTATGTCATGGCCATGGCAAATAGCTGGGGTTTACTCTTAGCCATTATCTTTATGGGATATGGACTAGTGGCCGTACCTAGAAAGCTATGGTTTGTGGCTAATGCCAAGAAGGAGCTCAGGCATTTGTATGTTCGAGCCCCTCGAGTAAAGGAAGAATGTATGGATAGCGAACTGGAGTACGCTGAAGTCGCTAAAGTAGGTAGACGAATTATGGCTGATGGTTGATGTAGCCCTCTGACAATATAATCATAGGCAATTCGAAAAGTCGATCAGAAAGTTAAAGCAGATGATATACATTTACGATATGCTGTTGACCACATCTTACAACGTTTTCCGTCTGTTAGCGAGGTCACATCTCGAGACACTTTCCGATCTGTCAGCATTCCAAGGCAGCTCACCGAGCAATATCTTGTCGATCTAAACCAACGTATGATCAAAGCTGCTCGGATGCGTGATCGAAAGCTTGCGTACGTACTTAGACTTGAACACCCGTCATCATGATCTTGTTGCTGATATATCAACTTATAGCCTATGGAATAATTTGATACGAGACGCTTTTTATTTGCAAGATATCGTTGCAAACCAGGATAGTTTGGACCAGTAAGCTTTTCAATATCCACTTTACTATAATCGATGTGATCAATCCACCAACGTTACTCGATTCCAGTCATTTTTACTCTACTGTGCGTCCATTGAAGGAAGGGACCACAATGCATGACCTAAAGATTCGATTCGGTACGTGCTCTCTACTATCTCATTATTGGCTTGTTGAGCTATTATATTTATTTTCCTTATAGAATGGTGGTGGGCTGTTCGCATCAAACCAGTGTTGACTCGTGCATTAGCCGTTGTATGCGCTGGAATTGGTATTTGTATCATCTGGTCTGAACTTACATTCAACGTAAAACGGCCCGTATTATCTATAGTTGAAATTACTCTGCGTGCTTGCGGCCTGAATTATGCGGCTGTAGAGGTAAGTGGGCTCTTTCGAAAAATCTGTGGGCGATAGACTGTATGATTAACCATCCATTGTCAGGTTCTCTCATTCCTCACACTCACCTACATGTGTCTCTGCACATATAGTTCACTGTTCAGACTGAAAGTGTTTAATCTCTATCTTTTAGTGCCCAATCACCACACTGACGAGAACAGTATGTTGTGGTTTACTGGGTATCTTTGCAGAATGATGTGAGTGACTTGTGTATGATAGTGATTTACGACGATGATATCGTAATTAACATAGTGACATGTAGGGCACCACTATGCTATAATTACCTCAACATTGCTGGAGATAGCAACGAGAGTAACAACGTGGAACAGTCCGTGTTTTCCAGGGTAAGAGTCTAGATTTGTTCAGAGTGATCAACAATCAACATTTGAGAGTGTATTAATATTGTCATGTTTTCCTCAGTTCATGGGACACGCTGATCTGGTTCCTTTTCTCGGGACAACCTTTATTGATTGGTTTCCGGTAGTTATCCTGATACCGGCATTGACCATGCTCTTTAATGTGCAAGGCCGCTTCCTTAAGCTTTGCGGAATACCTGACATCTATGAAGACGACGAAGGCGAAGGCCGACATGCCGAAGATGAAGAAGGTGGTCTTCGAGGCGGACATATCGTACTTAATTCTGAAGTTGACGAAGGAAAAGCACTTATTAATGAAGGTAGAGGTTGATGATATGTTTGCATGAGTTAAAAGGCATGGCGCTAACGAATCTGATAATTAGAGAGACGAGCCCGCGAGAGAGAAGTTGACCCATCAAGCGACAATCGGGCTGGCGGTTTATTGGACAGAGCTCGCAATGCATTAGGGGTATGTTGTCCCAGATGAAGTTTTTCAAGCAATATAACACTGTCTCTAACTTGCTCGCTATATTAGACATACACTGCCAAATACAATCGTGAACAGCCTACTCGAGCTGGCAACAGCCAGGGCCACAACTCGTCATCTGTCAGGAGAGATAGAGATCGCCATATCGATGCGTTATTGTCTGGGCACTCGGCTTCAGGTCATCGATCACCACTTTTGGGTAGTGATGCAGTCTCTGCATCTCCCGAAGATACAACTGGCGAACTATCTGATGATTCATCAAACGCTTTCCTGCGCATTAAAAGCCGAGTTGGAAAGGGCATCAGCGAGTTTTGGAATAAAGGTACGCCACCGCAGAATATCTCTCCTCCGAATGGGTCAGCAATTCGCGGTCGTGCACTAGAGCCCGAGACAGCCAGGTCGTTACCCTCAAGCCCGCGAGTTGGTCGAGCGCTGCGATCACGCTCTCCTTCTCCAAACCCATGGGAGAATGTTACCAGCGGGGGTACGTCCATGGTACGCGGAGGAAGTGCTGCTCCTACTTTCAATACTCGAAACGCGAAACGTGATAACCGCAAGAACATTTTTGACGGTGTATAATCCTCCAACACAGCTACCATTCGCGGCCAATGTCAATCTTTCTCCCTTATTTATTATTACGATATCTCATTATTGCTGCTAGATTTTTCATTTCCCTAGTCCCCTAGTCCTGTACATCAACTTTACCATACATATTGATTGGGTTGTTTCCAAATATTGAAAAGATAAAAATCCAACTCTTTCAATATCAAAAAAAGAAGTGCATCTTAAGATTGATCTTTATTGATGATTTGAGAAATTTGCCAAGTATTATCAGATAGAAAAGACCACATGCGCATTTGATCGATTAGATTTGCTTAGGCTTGGAGCTACCTGAGCCAATCATGGATGAAATCTTGAAATAAGAGTCAACTACCATGGTAGCAGGGATTAGTAAGTAAGGCATGTAAAGACCGATCAAGGTATAACGCTCGGTGGCGGTCAGGGTAGCTTGAGCAGCAGTGCCGAAGGCAAGTTCCGCAAGTGAAGGAATGACGGTGGTTGTCACATGTGCGCCATAAGCTGCAACAAGAAGGTTGAATAAGTCAACCGATAATCAATATCAAGCGAGTAAACAGCACTTACTAAGGAGGCCAACGCGAGTCATACGTGTGTCTACAAAAGTACGTACATTAATCATAAAATTGCTGTTATAGGAGGGCCAGCATGCAACTAGACCTACCATTGTAAAGACCGCGGAGAGCCCAAAAGAAGAAAGGAAGCTGGAAAATGGCTTCACACCACATAAAACTCTTGAACCAAGGCATGTGTCTAGCATTAGCAACAAGAGGATCTTTGAACTCTCGAAGATAATATGAGTTAAAGTCTTTAAGGGGCTGTGGGATCAAATGGAGTGGGTACAATGACTGGCAGTCGAGAAAAATAGTGATTGGGATGTGTGTTGCCACATAGATGAAGTATGTCAGGTCAAGAGGCCGAGAGAGCAACGATTTAGTTTGCGACATGATTGGAATCTTCAGGTACAACGTGTCCAGTTTCACAGCGCAAAAAAGTAGTGTTACAGCCAAAATTTCCTGTCAAATGGTTACCGTTCTCGGACGCAAGTACTGATATCAAGCATAACAGGTTCCCCAGCACATCGTTTATCATATCTATATACGTCGTCTAACGATGAGTTATAATTCGTTATGAACATAATGTTTTCGCTGCTTTATGTAGCAGAAAATGGAGAAGATAAATAACGAATAGCTCTATGTTTACGAACTCAAAACATCTTAAAAATCAACTTCTTGAAAACAGAGAAATTCCATAGCATCTATGTGATAGAATGAGTCAAAAAGCCAGAATCCATATAAGCGCATCCACAAATTCATCTTTTCAACATTTGTTGACCATAGTCTTGAAGTCTTGTTGGTTGGCTTCTACAAGTGACAAAGTTTAAAGCGTTGCGGGGTATTGAAACTTGATCAAGTCACAGTCCGCAGTACCGTTATATCTGCTGCCTTTTCGCAACCGACATCTACTCATTCAACATGCGGATAACTTTAGTTCGCCATGGTAACACCGATGCAAACAAGCAGAGATGGTTACAAGGCCAAATGGGTAAGAGATTGACTTGCTGAATGAAATAACAGCCGCCAGCATTGCAACTCATACTGCTCAGATACCCACTTGAATGAGATTGGCAAACGTCAAGCCAAACTAGTCGGTAAACGGCTGGCCAAGGAAAACTTCGATATGATGTATTGCAGTGATCTTTCTCGATGCAAAGAGGTTAGTCAACTCATCCAATTTCAAAATTGTACCTGCTCCCAAAATTGATTTAATATTGCTAGACTTTGGCCGGCATTGCTGAATACCACAAAAACTCGCCTGTCACTTTTGACAAGAGGCTGCGAGAACGTGATTTTGGAAAATTGAATGGACAGCCATACAAAACTATTAGTCACAATGCTAGACATCTGTCTATCACCGATGAGCAGTTGATCGTTGACCAAGGCGGCGAAAGTGATTTGGACATGAAGCTACGGGTTAAGGAAGCCTATCGAGAACTCACAAAAGCATCACTTGAAGCAGGGCATGAGCATATTTTGATAGTGAGCCACGGTGGCCCTCTAGCTATTATAACGGTGTATATTACCGAGGAACTCGACTATCAATGGCCAGTCGATTGTATTAACGGAGACAAAATGTCAAATACGTCTGTTACAACGTTAAAAATGACAGGCTGTTCCGGGCAAATTGAAACTTTTAATTGCGTAGATCACCTGCAGCCTATGCTAGAAACATCTTTGTCATCTGATCAGGGTCCAGCTGTATAGACAATACTGAGTCTACTAAGTCAGTGCGGCAGGACCAGGTGGGAGTTGTAACTCATTAATGCAGATCGTAGGAGGGAAGACTGTGGAACGGTCTATTCAATTCTCCAAAAGCTGTGTTGCTTGATATGTTTGTTAGTTTCATTCGCATCAGCGCCGCTTGTTATAGATTTAAGACGAAGCCAGTCTATATAAAATACAATCTAGAGGTAAATCATAAAATGTTAAAGCCATTGTCCCAATGATTTGTGATCATAGCGATTGACTCAAGCTCCCCGGTATTGAGCTTTATGGAATCTTCAAATTCACTCTGCTGGAAAAGCTGGTTGCCAGCATCCAAATGGTAATCAAATGAACTGGGCCCACTCAGGTGGTCAGTTAATAGATTGAACAACTGTAAAAGTCTTTGATCTACATCGAGGACGATGAAGTAGCAGCCGCCTGAAAATTGTATTCTGCTCTTCATTTCCCCCAACGAAACATGTCTCCATAATATTGCCCATATTGTTTGCTAATTCTTGGCTAATCGCTGTGGCCAAAAACAGCTCTTTGTTTTCATTGTCATTGTTTTGTTCTTATTTTAGAATCCGAAGCCTTAGCAGCCGGAGTATAAATTAAGCAATTTGGGTAATGGGCAACCTGTCGGAGGCTCAATGCCGCCTAAATGAATAAATGACCAGGGACCTTCAAAGCAGGGCAGATAAAAACACTGATCGTCTTGTAGCGATCCATAATGTACATTCATATAACAATTCATTTTTAATAAAGAACTGTTGAAGCAATTGAAAATAGCACTGGTGGTTTGCCAAATGTACCAAGGGTCTCATTTAGTGACTTTAAAATCCTCAAATCCCGAATCTGGTCTACTTCTTCTCCCTCTTTCCCCTCTACCCAATGCCAGCATCAACGGCCGCATCCGAAATCTCATCAGATGGTGATGAACACTACTCTGCGGCTCGTGAGTCCATTGAACAAGACCAGGCCAATCGCGAAAAGACCGGTACTACTGGCAACGGCCGCCCCTCTCTTCACAAGGCCCAGGACTCTATACATAGCCAGGAATCCGATACCACTACTCAGTCATCCCAATCGTCGCTCAGACGAAGAAGTTCTCAGAGGGCAAGCATTGGAAATGTAGCGTCTATGATAAGCAAATATTCTCAAGAGGCTATGCAAAGGCGGGCGTCGCTGAAAGAAACGCCTATTAATGAGGCTGATTTGAATGAAGTGTCGCTGGATAACGATGCCACTGACCAAACTGCTCCGTCTGCTGCTGGCGGCCGACGTAGACGAATGACAGTATCAAACAGAGACGCTCCAAACAACCTGCGATCCAACCCTCTCATGCCACTTCCTCAAGATACCCTGCAAGGCGCTACAGTCTTACCTCACGACGATTCTGATTCTTCGCAGACCGGATCAGTGAGCAACTTATCCACTCAGGAGAGCGATCACCCTAATCGTCCATCACGATCTCCTACGGTGGGCTCAAATTACGACCTTTTGCTTGCGAGGCTGGAAGTTCAGGATAAGAACGATGATCCAAAGAGCAAAGTCTATGAAGAGCAGCAAATCGAGGAGATCAAAGACGGATTCGAGAGAGTGTATAATGAAGCTGTCAGTAAGGGAGAAGAAGAGGATATTGACTGGGAATTTTGGGGTACAGTGATCAGTGACTTCAATAATGTTGCCAAGACCCAACCAAAGGAACTCTCCAAAAATATTCAGCATGGCATCCCTCCAGCCTTACGTGGTATGATATGGCAACTATTTGGCAAATCAAAAGATCCGGAGCTGGAAGAGCAATATATGGTATTGCTGAAGGAAGACTCAGTGTATGAGAAGGCCATTCAAAAAGATCTTAATAGGACCTTTCCTAAACATGAGTACTTTGAGAAGGATGGCCCAGGTCAACAAGCGTTATTCAACGTTGTCAAGGCGTATTCATTATATGACACTGAAGTTGGCTATTGCCAAGGCATCTCATTCATTGTTGGACCATTGCTTCTCAATGTAAGTTTGAAGATCTGATATGCATCCCATAGTCAGATACATCCCATAGACATATGAGTCCATACTAACAAATCTCTCAATAGATGCCAGAAGAAGAAGCATTCTGCTTGTTGGTTCGTATGATGAAGCAGTATAATCTGAGAGGTCACTTTACTCCGCAAATGGAAACATTGCATCAACGCTTGTACCAATTTGAAGGACTGATGAAGGAACACCTTCCTCACCTGCACCGACATCTGGAGGTGCAAGGAATACGAGCCAGCTTATATGCATCTCAATGGTTTATGACCTTGTTTGCATACAGATTTCCGTTCACACATGTATATCGCATTTATGATATCGTTTTGGCAGAAGGTACTGAGGCGCTATTTCGATTTTCACTGGCTCTCATGGAAAGAAACCAAGAGACTATTTTAAGTCTTGATTTCGACGGCTTGGTACATTTCTTAAAGAACGAAATGTTGGATACGTACAAGGTATGATATTCTGAGAGTCAAAAAATGAGTTGCTAGTCCATGCATTTAGAGTATTGACGACGTGCATTTATAGGACGATCCCCGAGGTTTTGTTCGGGACGCATACGCTATCAAGATCACCAGTAAAAAATTGGATCGACTGGCTAAACAATACAACAGTGAAGCTGCCAAGGCGAGTGGTGAAGCAGAGGCTTTGGACACACTACGCAAGCAGAACAAGCAGCTCAAGGATTCCGTCAAGCGACTGGAGACTTCCATCAATCAATTGAACGGAGAACATATCACTGTGGCCAATCGATTGATTGAATCCAAGTTAGAGATGGCGCGGCTGAATGACGAGAATGATGCTCTGCATCAGCAATCCAATGAGCTCAAGCGTGCACTCGATACGTTACCTGGTGAAGTTGAAGCGCGGGTGAAAGAAGAAATGGAAATTTTGTGTACCAAGAACGCAGCGTTAGTGGAACGAAATAGTGCTTTAGAAGAACAATTGAGCGTAAGTTTTTACTATGCATTTAATCAGGAAGGGTTTGTCAATGTCTAACATGTTTTATCATCAACAGTACATGGAATCCATGATAATCGACATCAAAATGAAATTTGCAGAGAGCGAAAATGAGCGAGATAGCCTTCGACGCAAGTTGGCAGACATGAAGAAATTGATGGGAGCTTAAAAAATACTAATGGCGGGCTGCCACATCTATTATTTTGTCCAAAACGTACCTAACAGTGTATTACCCCCTAACACACATAACAACACCATACATATATATACATTTCCACGCACATTATAATTCAATGGCGTTTTTCACACTGGTTTGCGGCATTACCGACATGATCCTTTACAGGCAGTCAGTCTGTGAGAGCCGATGCAACGGAACATGCCCGACTCCACCGAGTCAAAATCAAAAAAAATAAAAAACCTCTCTCACACCATTCACCAAAACAAATCACTCCTCCTTTATCTTTTCACCTTTCAAAATGCTCGCTGCCAATTTGTTCAAGAAGCAGGCTGTCCAGTGCATGGCAAGACGAACTTTTGCATCAGCCTCAGACGTAAGTTGAACCGGAGAACAGAAACTTTGTCCTGAACCCTCCGCACGTGATGATATTCAAACTGATAGCCTTCCGTTTCCTGTTATCAATAGAACATCAAAAAGACTGCTCTATATGACTTCCACTTGAAGAACGGCGGAAAGATGGTGCCTTTTGCAGGCTATTCCATGCCTGTGCAGTACTCCAACATGGGAGTTTTGGCTTCACATTTACACACTCGTGAGAAAGCCTCGATTTTCGATGTGTCTCATATGTTGCAGACTAGGTAAGTTGTAGAAGCTGGAGACCGTTGAGTGAACTTCAGCTCCCCAAGCATGTTTACTAAAACAATTGGCTTAGATTGGTTGGCAAGGATCGTGCAAAGTTTTTTGAGACCTTGGTGGTGGCTGATCTGCATAACCTCCCCGTGGGCTCTGGTACTTTGTCTGTCTTCACCAACGAAAATGGCGGTATCATTGATGACACCATCATCATGCAACAAGCCGACTCTCTGTACGTTGTTTCCAACGCTGCCTGCGCTGACAAGGATCTTGCTCACATCAGAAAGCACCTCAAGGTGTTCCAGGATAAGGGCGGAGACGTTGATCTCAAGATCATCGATGATCACTCTTTGGTGGCTATTCAGGGCCCAAGCGCTGCTGCTGCTTTGGAATCATTGATCGGTGAAGATTTGAAGGATTTCGCTTTCATGAACGGTCGCTTCATTACTATTCGTGGTGTGCACTGCCATGTTGCTCGCTCCGGTTACACCGGTGAAGACGGCTTTGAATTGTCTATTCCTACCCCTGATGCTGTCAACATCACCGAGCTTCTTCTTTCACATCCCGACGTCGAGCTTGCTGGATTGGGTGCTCGTGACTCTTTGCGTCTTGAGGCTGGTTTGTGTTTGTATGGCAATGATCTTGATGACACCACTACCCCTGTGGAAGCTGGTTTGACTTGGACCATTCCTAAGTCTCGCCGTGAGACTGGTGGCTTCTTGGGTGCTGAGCATATCTTGCCTCAGATCAAGGGCGGTGTGTCCCGTCGTCGTATTGGTTTGTTCGTCCAAGGTGCTCCTGCTCGTGAGGGTGCTGAGATCTTGTCTCCTGAAGGCGAAACCATTGGCAAGATCACCTCCGGTGTGCCCAGTCCCAACTTGAAGCGCAACATCGCCATGGGTTATGTCAAGAACGGCTACCACAAGAACAAGACCCCTCTTAAGGTCCGTGTCCGCAACCGTGTCCAGGAAGCCGAGGTCACCAAGATGCCCTTTGTCCCTGCCAGATACCACAAGTAGACAGAGGTGTGCGCGTCACTGATTCAATTATGTAGTTCCTTGCTATTTCTTGTCCCGCTTTTTCTACCAATTTCATTTATATCATTACCGTTTCTCAAGCCAATAAATTTAGAGATATTTACAAGAACTTGATCGATTCGTAGAACAACAAAGGACAGTGTCAGGATTTTAGTTACATTCATAATTCTTGGATATATGCAGTAAGCATGTGAAAGTACAAAGGCTTTGTGCCGATGGCTGTAGTTACTAGGTACTTATGAACATGGAAAGCTTTTATTATGGTAGATGAAGTGGGAGGAATGGCGTGCACAGAGACACTTAAGAGGGAAAAAAGGGTATAGCCAAGGTAAGAGGGAAATAAGATTCGGCTGTAAGACTCATACAGATAAAACTTTACAGAGAATTATAAACACTGATGAAGAGAATAAAACACACATTGGATACAAGAGAAAGAGAAATACTGAACGGGAAAAGCAAAATTCACTAGACTTTACCCATCAAAGCGATCTTGCGCAACGATGGAGTAAATCCAGTGATGTACTCATAGACAACGGAATTGGTTCGGACATAGTGCAAAAGCAACAACGATACAACCACTGTAAGAAAATAAAAGTTCATCCAATTAGTCAATGTTAAAACAACAGTAACGGAAACCGTATATGCCACGTTGACTTACCGAACAAAATGGGAAGCCAGAACAAGTACAGCAATTTATCCTTCTTGAGTCGCTTATATTTTTCACGATGCCACAAGTACTTGTTTTCATCCATGATAACGGCACCGTGATAGTACACTGGGTTACTACTGTCGTCTTCCTCATTTTCTTCATCTCCAGAATTGTTAGAGTTACTAGCATCGCTTGCAGTTGCTTGTTCCGCTTCTATAACTTTTTCAGCGGATTTCGCAGCTGGCGCACCTAGTAATTTGCTCGACAATTCCAAACGATGTTTGGACCGTGAAGCAAATCGATGAACGCGGACAGTGTTGCTGAACGCTTCTGGAGTCTTGACTTCGGGTTGATCCGAGGGGTTCAAGAATCTGTGACGATGCTCTTGTTCTTGTGTAGTAAGCTGATGTAGTGGAGCTGGTGCCTGCTCAGAGGGTCCAGCATCTGTAGCATCCTTGTTGTTATCCCACGGCCAACCATCGTCATCCATATCTGGATCTGTGTCAGTAAACGGGCCGTCCATCAACAAATGATCATCTAGTGTCTGTAGGGTCGAGCGTACGAAATCTCGGGCCGATTGAGGAAGTTTTGCTCGAACTCGGGCAAGATGCGTTGACATACGATCTAGACGATGTTGGATAGCTGCAGCTAAAGCGCGATCGTCCTGAGAAAGTGCACTTGACTCTGCCAAGACATGAGCTGCCAACTGTTGGACTTCAGTCAATTTTTCTCGAAGTTTGGTATCGTTCAAAGCGCTAGATGCTTGCTGTTGAAGCTCGTGTAGCCTTGCTCGAAGCTTCGAGTCATGCAACATGGTATGAGCGTATTTTTGCAAATGAGATATTCTGGACACAATGGTATAATCGCCCAGTGCTTCGGTTGCTTGTTGCTGTAAATCAGTCAAACGTGCTCGCACTTTAGAATCGGCTATGGCATGAGACGCTCGTTGTTGGATTTCCGTCAACAGTTCGCGAATCCAGAACAATGACGCTTGAGTCAGTTCGGACAGCTGAGTGTCGTCGCGATCGCCCGTTACGGAAGCAAATCCTAGTGCAGGATCTGCCGCGTGTTGCAGCCAATCAGCCATTTGCAGAGCCGAGTATCGTCTGTTGCTGCGGCTCTTGTTACGTAAAAGGATGTTGCTTCGAATTGGAGACAGATCAGAAACATCGTCTTCTGATTCATCATCATCAGAATGATCCTCATCAATTTGGAACATCAGACTAGAATCAGGGTATGTAGCGAAATAGGCATGATCAAGATCACTAGTGTCATCGTCGGAATCGTATTCATCTTCAGACGAAGCAGCATAAGAGTCGTTGCAATCCACAGCTGTTAATGGTCCACCAAGCATATCCACAATATCTGTAAACTCCTTGTCATAAGCTAAATCAACAGGAAGTTTACCGTGAACAGTTTGAATGCTTTGATCTACTGAACCAATATCAAGAAGAGCTTTCACGCAATGTTGATGGCCAGCCCAGCTTGCGAAATGCAATGCAGTAAATCCATTTCGGTCTTGCTTATTGATATCGCTACCTTGTTCAACCAAGGCGGTACACAATTCAGCATATCCTCGAAGAGATGCGATATGTAGCATAGTATGGCCCGAGTCATTGACAGTATCAATATGAGACATAGTATCTTTTCCAGCCATCTGCAATGCTTCAATGACCTTGCTTTCCATGTTATTCAAATAGAGAGATTTGGCCTCCTCATAAATAGCTGAAGCTTGAGTTGCATTCTGTCTGTAACTGGTTTGCTGCTTTCCTTGCTCTTGGCTTTCTGATGTTGGAGCAGCATGTCCAGTTCCACCTTGTACGATACGCATGGCGATTTGACGAGCGTCTTCTAGCTTGCCAGTTGACTTGAGACCTACAACTTGAAGCGCCAGCTCCATCAATGCACGGTCACTTTCATCAAAATAGGTAAAAAGCGGTACATCTTGACCATCAAGAACAATAGGGTGTTCTTTCAATGAAACCACAACCGTGCCAGGGTTTGTGGCAGGTGGTAATATGCATACAAGAGTATTTTGACTCCAGCAGTGAGTTGGCATAGCAGGACGTTCGCCAAATAAACATGTAAGACCTTCATAAAATCCAGAGCCCAATATGGTCACTTCGACGCCACCATACACTGGACCTTCTGCAGGAATAATGCGGTTAATATGTGCATGTGGCCTGCGCTGAGGAACGTGATCGGATGGACGGGTGGACACTTGTTGGGTATGATGAAGGGTATCTGATTGTTCGTGATGCTGCTGCTCTTGTGGTTGAGTCGATACCTTGGGTTGAGGCAAGATGTTTGGCAATGTAGTAGGGGAAGCCAAATTACTCAAAGCGTTCATCAAGCCAAAATCATCATGTGAATTGTGAATGGCAGTGGTGGATGATGAAATGGGTACATCAACAGGGCTAGGCAATTGAGATAAAAAGCGCTCGACCTCAAGAAAATCATTCGAGTTAGTTTGTGATTTGTCTTGCAAGTTGTGAGTCTGAAGTCTTATATCATGATGACCCATTTCAGTATAAGCTGTCGATGATGTAGGGAATGAGTCAGGCGATGGATGCAAGGTGAGTGGACTCAATGGACCATGTATGGATGAAAGTTGCATGGATGTTGGCGTGGCTGGAATAGACGCAACAGGGCTGGACGTGCCTGAATCAGATTCACCATCTGTACTTTGATTTTTTATCTTGTTGGCTTTTCTAGATGAGCCTGAAGTGCGATTGGAATCATTGGAATCATATTCTTCTCTATTGCGCTTGCGTGGGCCAGCCGAAGCAGCATTGGTAGTAGTATTGGCAATTAATTTACTACTTTTATGGTCATCAGTGATCATGATAGTAGGCGATATCCCAGTAGCGACAACGTTATCATTATGGTCCCTGAGAGCCAATTGAATGCTAGGTAAGAAAGTAACATGTGTCAGTGAATATGATTGGCTAACTTCGTATGCAAGCTACCCAACAAGTAAAAATTTACCGAAAGCCTAATTTCTCAGCATGGTGTCTACAATAACATGTGAATCTGGTTGGCAAAACTGTTTCACCAGACGAGTAATCGACATAGTCGCAACAATTGAATTGCAATATCTTGTTACGTTCTGAGCTCATGACTGCTTCGTCTTCAAGATCTGGTAGTGGTTCAAACGTGATGGATGTGTTTTTGGCGTTTTTCTTGTTGGCCAATTTAGCACGCTTATTGTCGCGTTTTCGCTGCAAACGTTTTCTCTGGAAAAAGAGATATGTATATGTTAATTGTTGTAAAATAAACTTTCGCTTAAACTATGTTTATCAGAGATTTCATACCTCGCGATGTACACAATTAACGCACATGATCACTTCTCTGGTGAGGTCACTTGCGCAAACCACCTTTGCATCCAATTGCAGTACTTGAGATTCATGTAAAGCTGTGCCGCTAACTGGATTATCATCGCTTTGACTTTTGCCATTGATTCGCTTCAATTTCTCTCTTGCCACCATATGAGTTGGTAATTTGATATGTGACCATTCGCCTACTCTTTCGCCTCTGGCATCAACAAGTTCCAAACCAAGCTTTATCTGAGTTTCAACACGAGACTTTGTGCCGGATTCTGGTATACCGAACACGCGAATTTCCAATGGTCTGACATAAGTGGGAGGGCGAGATCGGTACATAAGCAGTGGTTAGTCGGTGATAACAGAGTGAGCAAACAAGAGAAAAAGAAAAGGATGAGGGGAGCAAGCAAAGAAGAATGGGGGGTAAAAGAAGTAAGCAGTCAGGTGAAAAGAGATGTGCGAGAAAGAGAGAAAAAGAGAGAGGCAGATACTACGAATTGTGTAGTCTGAGCTTACCTTGAGTTGCCGCTCAACATGGAGGTTGTTAGACGGTCACTTTGGGGAGCAATAGGTAAGTGGGTTGAATTGACAGACTACCCCAGTCAATCTTCTGATGTTGGACCCTTTACTTACATTGACGAATTGACAAATTGCTGGTAATCAAGACAATCATTGGCTAGTGTGGGGACCATTCCTTCATGTGAAAATTTCTACCCAACAAATTCATCAGCATGTAATAGTCCGAATTGAGTAATTATTAAAAGCAATATTTTACCTCCAAGTTGTGCTCATCTTCTCCACCATCATCGTTCTTGACACTATCATATTGCATGGGGCTAGGTGGGTCGAAGCTACCAGACCCACTGTGGCCGCTGGTCGCTGATACGGTTGGGGAATTGACCAACGACATGGTTTTATCATCTGCACCAGCAAAATGTCCTGGCTCATCAACGATATAGTTGCCATTATCAAAAATTCGGGGCATAGCAAATAGCGCAGGCTCAAAGAGTTCAAATTCGTCGCCTCTGTCCTTCACAGAAGGTTCAAACTGTCCTTCGACATGTTGTATGTGCGCAGGCGTTGTCGATCCAGGGACTGTGTTTAACATTGATTCACTCGTTTCCTGCGACATGATCGTTTCAAACAATGTTATTCCGACTCCTGTTATAAAGTTGGCAGGGACGAGATGAACAACTGCTTTTCAGATGATGTGATTGGGGGGTAACTGAAAAACTGTTGCAATACTTTCAGGTTGTCTTTTTTTGATACCTGTCGACAACAATGCTGAGATCGATATTGTAATTTATGAATGAGAAGTCGAGTCAAGTGAAAGACAATAAACTAAACTTGAACGATGCAGTTGTTGTAATAGAGTCAGCAATGCTCGAGACGAGCTTCCAAGTGACCTTGGCTGTTTGAAGGTAATACAAGGAATATGATTGGCTGATAAAAATTTAGGGCACTTACATCTTGAACGATTTATGATATGCTAGCTTGGAGGCTTTCTTTTTATTTCGACCTCCGTTTCCTATGCTTATTTGTCAATATAAAAAGAGGGCTGTGCGTCACAAATTCGAGAACACAGCATATTTCCCGGACAACACGTTCAGATTGGCCATATCTTAGGACCCACAAGTTTACTCGGCTATTCCTGCATTACACATCGTGTTGTCAACTCTGAATATCACTGATGGAACGACAACATCAATGTCTTTTAAAAGGAGATCAGGGCCCACAGACTCCAAGAACCTCCACACGAAGCAAAATATTTGGCCTTATTAACAAAGCCATACTTGTTAACATACCTCTTAGGTGCGCAAAATAATAGCCACTTGAGGCAGTGGTTCTCAGGTGATCCTGCAGGCCAAGCTGGTGTGACATTCCTCATGGAGCAAGATATGCCTATCCGGCAGGGTGTTCTTGTCTGGACTCTTAAACACCAAAGAAGTATCGGATCGTGGGCCGATTGCTCCTATATCTACCATAAGCTTAGCCTTTGCTTCCCTCGATTATCTCGTTTTCTTGGATGGCTCATTAGGAAGAGAAGAGCTACAACAACTGCTGATATAGATCCAGACAGATACTGTATCAGATTTTGGATTGGCGGACACATTTCCCAACAAAACTTCTACAGATCATCAGTGATTTCTCATATAAAAACAACAGACAAACAGATCAGAGATACGGATCCCGATAGCAACGTTATTATCACTCACTTTGGGTACTTAACGCAAGCAGCTCTCATTGCCTGCAAGATTCAGGAACTTGTTCAGCCAAATCTCGGTTTTCCCATACTTTTGGGTGTTGAAGATGAAAACATAAGCTGGATACGGGAAATCTGGCAGAGCCCACAGAAAAATTTTCATGGAGACGCTTGAAGCAATCATGTCAAATGTATCACTTCTAGCTGAATACTACCCTCCAAAAAAACCAGATGCCCCACAAGGTTTTCAAATGAAGGATAATACGTAAATAAAGAGTCCAGTATTGTAATAACAACATTGAATTTTCGTTCTTACTTTTAAATGAAAAGTTTGTTGAAGATCAACATGACATTAATCTTGGAATATGCAATTAATCTTACTCCAGGTTTTACAGACTTGTACCATCCACATGGAAAACTTTCCACGCCGCTCTGGATAAAAGGTTTATTATGGTGGAAACCCGAACATATAACAAGGTATAGCATGCATACTCGTACGATTTTAATGAGAAAGAATGTACATCCACGTAAGCGGGCGAATTCTTCTCTCGCTGATAACCCACTCAAATTTCGACACACAGGTCCCAAGGCTTTACTTCGAGATGGTACAGACTACTCAAAATTAGCAATGGCTCATCGTTTTTTTAGCAGGTAAGCCTGCCTTCCGACCCACTTGTCCTTAACAGTATGTGACATTATTCTCTAGCATAAACGCATTAATGTCTTCAGAAAAAGCCATGTCTGTAAGAATTTTATTGTAATTAATGATTTTGAAGATATAACCCGACAAAAAAGTATTATTCACGACAAGTTCAGTTGTTAGCACGGATCACGAACTCAGATGAAGCAAATTAGAGAAGGACAAAAGACTCGTTTGAATAAAGCTTTAATGACTCCAGCCCTATAAATCATATTTCTGTAACTCTGCTCATATGCCTAAAATCATAAATCGATATTGTAGGGTGTGAACAGCCGCCTTTTATCTTTATCAAAGAATTCTTTGTCAACAAGCGTCGAACAGTCGGCATGTTTAAGGTGTAAACCAGGCATACGCGAGCCCCATACTAAAAAAGCATTGCGCCACCCGGGGCAGTGATCAAATACGCTAATCGTGAGAGGATGCCCGACAAACTAAAGCATGCGTTGACAAATACAAGTAACGTTTATATGAATGAAATGAAAAAAGGTTGTAAAAGTTTTTATCTATGAGCTACGAGCGAATTCGACTCTCAGAATGAGATTGTCGTAACCAAGGCCGTTGACAGCTTGTTGTGCTCTCTCGGCCTCTTCCTTCATATTAAAGGAAACAAAAGCGAAACCCTTGCAAGCGCCAGTCTCGCGATCACGAGCAAGATAGACTCGGCTGATACCACCGAATCTCTTGAACAGCTCATAGATATCATTCTCGGTAACATCTTCTGAAAGATTAGTAACACGAAGAGTAGCGCTATCATCACGCTTCTCACGTGGTGATTCACCGGCTCCGGTAGCTCCTTGTCGAAGGTGAGGAGCGATGTATTTGCTTGGCGCCTTACCACCGGCACTGGGCTCTGGTGATTCGGAACGAGAAGCACCTTCGTTCTTGACACCTTCGAGAGATGCAGCGATCTCGTCCAGTGGCTGCAAAGTATCCTTGTAAGGACACTTGGAGGTGAAATGCTCTCCTTTACAGATTCTGCACATGATGTTCTTGCTCTTCAAAGCTTGTCGCATCTTAACTTCCTGTTCATCAACCTGTTGTTCAGCAGTTGGTGTCTTTCCGTATGAAGATGACAATTTAAGTGGGATATTTTCGCCAATGGTGGTTGTTGAAAGATCAGGTCCAGGTTTGTTGCCCTGTTCCTCACCAAACTTTTCCCACTTTTTTCGCTCAGCGACAGCTTTGTTGACATGTTCTTGCACCAACTTCTTTTTGATTTTTCGGGTGACCTGATTGGCAGCAACATAATCATGTAAGTGGCCGGGTGATCTCATGGCGATGGAATTTAATGGTGAATGCACTTTTGCGTACCTTGACTTTTTTACCGTCATCATTATCTCGGTATTCGACAATGACTTTCAAACCATTCTCGTCTGTGTATACTTGGGTTTGGAAAGCATCTGTTGAAGCATTAGGTGCCGTGGTGAGGACAAACATTTACATTGATGATTTTTAGATCAATGGTCTCTGATTCATACCTTCTTCTTCCTCGACCTCATCGGCCCATGAAGGCTTGGTAGGTGCTCTGTTTTCATACATGATTTAAGAACTACGAACAATCAATAGGCGCATTCACAGATTATCAAAATATAATTACAGTGTGTCTGCTGGCATCTGGTTCCAATTAGATCTAGTAATATTTGGCCTGCCTGCGCGAATTTTTTTTTGTCAAGCACAAACAACAGACAAAGCAAAAGCGTGACTGTCAATCATTGGGAGCCGTTTCTATGACAAAAACACGTGCTTGCACAAGCCATGTTGACCTTGACCCCTTATCATTGGCTAAGCCCAGTGGTTAGCCCTGTGCTTATTTGCCTGACCTTGTCGATAACAGTCTTCACCAATGCCAGAATATTACCATCTGTGGATAAGCAGCCGAAACATTATCAAGGATTATCTTTAAATTATAGGCTAGCAAACAAACACAGGATCTTTTATAATCAATGGGTTGATGACAAGGCGCATTATCGCGAACAACCATGCAATTCTGACTTCTAGCACATTCGTAGTTTCAGAATAATGGCACGTTTTCTCACCTTGAAAGGCTAAAATTTCGACTTGGAATCGGGATCATCTAGCCAACTTTTGGGGGTTTGAATTTTCCAAGCGCGACATTGGGTTCATATGAAAAAAATTCCAAGGCGAACGCCGTCACAGTAGCTTAATTTGATAGAGGCTGCCTTTTATTTTTGACTATACCCATCGATAGGCTGTGACGATAAGCTTACAATGATAGTTATATATTCATCTGAACGGCGTCGAAATTTTAGTGCGTGTACAGGCATTGGTGCAAAAGTTTTTTTTACCTTTGTATAGTAAGCCATATACGCTTGTACCAATCACCGTGATTTAAACCCCTGCACCCCGCTCATGGTTTTTCATATATAATCTGCAACTATCGCCGCTCTTTAAAAACTAGTTCTTTTACTCCCCTCTCTTCATGGCAACCAGACGAAACATTGGCTCAGGAGACGCCAACAACAAACAACCTGTGATGGATGAAGCTATTCAACATGGCTGGGAGGTCCCCAATTTCTCCATCAAGGAAATTCGTGAAGCTATCCCTGCTCACTGTTTCGAGAGAGATACTTTGAGATCTTTCAGTTATGTTGCATATGACCTTTCCATCATTGCCGCATTGGCCTATGCTGCCTCATTCATCGACACAATCCCTTACTCTTGGGCACGAGTTCTTCTCTGGCCATGTTACTGGGTTGCACAAGGTATAGTGGCTACCGGTGTTTGGGTCCTTGCCCATGAGTGTGGTCATCAAGCTTTCAGTCCTTCCAAGGTATGTGTTAACATATGTGCGAAAGGCCAATATCTATTTCAAAGTTAATCCATGCAATCTATCAGTTCATCAACAATAGTGTTGGATATGTCCTTCACACCGCCTTGTTGGTTCCATATCATTCGTGGAGAATTTCTCACTCTCGCCATCATAAGGCTACTGGACATATGACTCGCGATCAGGTAAATAGCATTGTTTGATGGGCAGCGCAGTGGATGCTGTCAATAAGAGGGAGAGACGAAAATGGCCGCTGGTGCTAATCCTACTATTTTTGTCTTCATTAGGTGTTTGTGCCTAGCACTAGATCCAGCTTGGGTCTACCAAAGAGGGAACAGGACCCGGAAGGTGATGGTCCTCATCACATCTTGGAGGAGGCTCCTTTGTATTCATTGTTTGGCATGATCTTCATGTTTACTTTTGGCTGGCCACTTTATCTTCTTCTCAACGTTTCTGGCCAAAATTATCCTGGATGGGCTTCACATTACAACCCCTGGTGTGCCATTTATGAAAAACATCAGGTATGGGATGTCATTGTTTCCGATCTCGGTATAATTGGTGCTCTTGCTGGCATCTTTTACGCTACTCAAGTCCTTGGACCCATCACTGTCCTCAAGTACTACTTCATCCCTTATCTTGGTGTCAACTTCTGGCTTGTTTTGATCACCTACTTGCAACACACCGACCCCAAGTTGCCTCATTATCGTGAAGGCGTCTGGAACTTTCAACGTGGAGCTGCTCTTACTGTTGACCGCGACTACGGCTTTTTCATCAACCACTTGCACCATCACATTGCCGATACTCATGTTGCTCATCACTTCTTCTCAACCATGCCTCACTACCACGCTCAGGAAGCCACTCGTCATATTAAAAAAGTGCTTGGAAAGCACTACCACTTTGACAAGACACCCATTCCATTTGCTCTGTGGCGCAGTTATAGAAGCTGCCATTTCGTTGAAGATGAAGGAGATGTTGTTTTCTGGAAAAACTAGACGCGTCCTATAGACATCAACTTTTTTCCTATTTCGTAAATGTACAATCCGT
This sequence comes from Umbelopsis sp. M5902, assembly GCA_037039815.1. Classification (NCBI taxonomy): domain Eukaryota; kingdom Fungi; phylum Mucoromycota; class Umbelopsidomycetes; order Umbelopsidales; family Umbelopsidaceae; genus Umbelopsis; species Umbelopsis sp. M5902. The sequence goes on from JAXQGL010000036.1 coordinate 271,859, forward strand.
CCTCAATCATATATTGCATTAACTACAAAGACCCGAAATAAAATTCATGTGTATAGAAAAAGCAACTCAAATATTGGAATTATATTGCACTGGTTCCTGGTCGTTTTATACCATTTTAGATCATTTAAGATCGTTCACCGGAAGCATGCCGGTGTCTTGGAACCCAAGTGCCATACCGCAATCATGTACTCTTCGCCTGTTGCTTGTTTCACCTGTTCTGCGTCAGTTGTCATTAGCGTTTGAACTTTGTTGGGTGCTGTTACAAAGGGAAATAGGTTGTAGAGTGAACTGCATGCCAGTGCTTCATAAATTGTTGATTTTATACAGTCTTGTGATGGAACATTCAAATGGCGCTTTGAATGCAAAGATAAAATAGGGAGCAAACTGTAAAATCACACAGAGTTCGCTATCAATTCTCAATGAACTAGTATTAGATGGGCCGAGAAATCGGTCAACCCAAAAAAGCAGTTTGATCACTTACTTGACCCTGTAGCACAGCATTGCATATTCCACTTGAACCTAAACGCGACGAGTCTTTCTGGAGAAATATTGCCGCGCTACCAATATTTCACTCCGCTTGACACAGATAGTTTAATATCAAGAAGCGTGTTTGCTCGTGAACATAATATCAAAAGAAAAAGGACGAAAATTTCATTAGGTCCCAAGCTTGTCTTACTGAATGTTACCCCTCGGTGAACTGAAATAAAATTAAAAATGATTTTATTTGCGCACATGGCTATCTCGTAGCACCCCATCCTAAAATGCAGGTAGGGTTGCACTTGATGATTAAAGATCAATATTGCATAAGTTTGTTGATGCACACAACCCCTTAGAGCACTAGTAAAAGATCATGTCTCCCGGAAAAAAACCATGTCTTGATCCATTACTGTTGTGATCCATCAACATTGCTGTAGAGCACTTTCTACTGTTTATAACTAGATGTACTGTATGAATGCTTCTTGATATGAGTGACATGTTGATGATATAAACGAAGTGTACTTGATGCCTAAGATGAATCGTTTTGTGTGGTGACACTTAAATCACCAGTTTCACAACAAAACTGTTGTTCAATAAGTCAACGTCATAATACAGAGGCTAGCATTGAGTCACCAAAATATATTATCAGAGTGTATGCCATAGCCACCCGGAAGTGCTCCTTTAGTCAAGGAATAAATTTCATAACATACAAGCTTGTGTATTGTTGTTCAAATAAAGTAAATTGGGCCGTATTTGGCATTGACTCTCCAAGTTGTCCGCACTCCCGCGGTTGATGAAACACCTGTTCGCATTTACTACCCTATAATAACCTGGAAAGCGAGAACTTAAAGCACTAAACTTCTTCTACAGTAAGCACAATGATTAATTAGAGCTTAAAACCATATGTAACGGTCAAGTATACCAGGCAAGTACGATTGATATGAGGTACTGCACAGCCTCAAAGACCATCTCATGCGGTCGCATCAAGGTTTATCCCCGATATGTGTAAAATATATATAAAGAGAAGCTAACTCGATAGTTGGCGAACAGGAAATCATAGCAGCAATGAAGACTCTAACCCTCATTGTCCTACTTTTTGTCTCGAGCATCATGGCAGTCCCTAGTTACCCTGATGAACTAGAACTATCCAAGAGAATAGGTTGCTCCGCGTGCTGTGCTGCCCAATTGAAGCGATCCGAAATTCAAGATCTTCGCGAACGAGGCCAAAACTGCTGTACCTGCTGTCTTCCCGACGGTTGCGATTAATTGTACAGATTGTAGCCATGCAAAATGATAATTGATTGCTGTTGAGAGAACTGTGTTATCCCAATGATTAAAAATATATTAACATTAACAAACAAATGCGAAACATATCCCCCTCTCTTTGCAGTATGATATGACTACCTTTGAAAGTTTAACTTTGTAAACCTCTCATGGAAAGCCTTTTTTTCATTTTTAATGAATAAAAGGAGTCCAATTTGCGGTTCAAGTCTTTCAGGACTCCCAAAATCATATGCCATGGTGCCATGTTGAGATGGAAATGGCCATAGATATCTGTTATGTCTATTGTTATTCCTATAAGCTACGACGAGACTATCCAGTAATTTAGTATTGTGTATGTTATAAGGTTTTTAATAGGCTTATCTGTACTTATTTCGAGTATTTTATATTATGATCGTCGTTTTCTTTTCATAGGAGTTCGGCTTTTTCGGATGACTTACAAGTTGATTTCAAAGAAGTACAGTAGCCTCTGAGGTATAAATTGTCTCCAAGCTGTTTTAAGTTCTAACAATAGTACTGAAGGCTAATAACAATAAAAGTATGGCCAAGAAAAAGCTAGCAAGCTGAACCGTTGGCATATTTGCTACCCATATGCAAGACAAAACGAGTAATTTCCTACTTGGTAGAGCATCAAAATTTATACTAAAGATGACCTCAAATTTCTTAACAACCTCTCCAAAATTGTCATACTCTTATTTCTCGTTTGAAAGCCATAAGGTTTACATAGTCAAACCGTTCGGCCATTAGATGTATGCAGAAGCAATTCCGAGTCTTAAAGTCCGTACAAGTTGCAATCGCTTGAACAGCATCAGATATATAACATGTAGACAATCATTTTAAAACGACACCAAGACATATAGTTGGTCAACATATGATAGGCATTTTACATTATATTGGAAGTTAAACAAGAGGGGAATTGGAATGTCAAATCGAAATATATATATATATATGTATGAAGAAAAAGTACAGATCGCAGCAGTGGTTACGTAAAACTGCCAAAGACTTTATGTGCAGAGTTGCAGTGTACTGTATTGGTGTCCAGATCAATAGCATAACTCACAAATAAAGCATCAATACTAACAGATATTCAAATGATTAGTGTCCGGTAATAATAACGAATGACAATCCGGCTACAGCGACTTACATGTTGTTTAAGAGAGAAGTGAAGAATCTCGAGATGTAAAATGGTACGACAGCAGCGAGAAAGCCAACCATCATTCCGTGAGGTGAATGAAGCGATCTACTGACAAAAACATAAGTCGCAAAACCAGAGAACAGAGATACCATCAGCGAACTGATGTTAAGGATCATTCGCGTAAGTAGGCCTAAACAATGGCATTAGCACCAGTCCAATAGCGTTACGGTCGATCATCACTAGTATACATACCTTCCAACACACCCGAAAGCATGTTTCTACGAAACACCTTTGTAACTGAGCGAGCAGAAGCCAAAAATGACTCTCCCGTGATGCCTGATAATATGATAGTATCATTGTTGATAGCTCCTACGATCAGTTCAATGAATTTTAAGCATCCAATAATGGTGCCAAAAATTATGTTACTAGCTTTCAGCCGCTGTTGGAATCCATTGTGTCAGAATAACGACATATGTTATCTATATAGACGTTCTCGCTACGACATTTACCTTTTGTACCTGGAAAGAAACAAATTGAAGGAATTGCACGATTGAAAGCAACAATCCTCCAAGAGCAACGGTACCGAGCGACGTTGTGCAAGCTCGCGCTAACGCAGCTTTGGACGGATTAGCAGTAATGGCATCAACAGGTTCATGTCGATGGAAATACCACTGTGCAGTCACGCCAGCTAATGAAAATCTGATGACACTGCAATGAGCTTTCTTGCATGAAAAAAATAACAAATACTTCTTTCATGTGACCCCTTACCGTTGGATATTGATCAAGAGCGACGAGGTCCACAGGTAGAAAAATACGTAGAATGATGCCACAAGATATACATTATTTTCAACCACCCATTGCATCCCTGCGGAGCAGAAGTCGTCAGTTTACCTAATCTTTACGATCGTCGTAAAATATCATGACTCATAATTTACCGGTGGGATTACTTGGAGTGATGCTGTGCCCAATGAGCCATAATCGGCTGAAGAAGGTTATCCAGATACTTGAAAAAGTTACGAACACCCCCATCAGAAACACTGAGAGTAGTACAGCTTCAGGGTTTGCTCGCAGAACATCGCATGCAAGCTATGATGCCAACGATGTTAATCGGAACCTCGATAAACAGTTTGTAGATTTCAATACGTACCTCAAACACAGTCAAAGTTTGTTCCACCTTATCTCGGTTTCCAAACAATATTCGCAGATACAGTATACCCGTTACTAGTGGTAAGAATGACATGATAGTTAAGCTGTATAACGAGAATGTGAGTCGATAAGCCAGCATGATGAAGCCAAATGTTCGCAGTTCAAGGTATTTACCGTGTATCATGTCCCGACGGACCACTGCCTTCAATAAAATTGCTTTGTAATGATTCGATCATTGTCCACAGAAACATTCCAAAGGTTACAACTGGGACTGAGGCTATCGTTCCCCAAATCAAATACTTGAAGAGAGGTTTTAAAAAGATATCACAAGAATGAACAAAAAGGAATGTACTTACGCGAGCATATTTACGAAGTAATATCATCCACACTGCTCCAACAATCAATGCAAGACTAAACATGAGTGCCAAGATACCTTCAATGTTCATTAATAAACGACCTGACGCTCAAGCCAACAACTATCCACACTTACCGGCACTTTCTTTGATGGCCTTGTAAACTGTTCCACGAGAAAAGTCTTCAATAGCATTGGACTAATTTAAGGTGTCAGTTAAGTATCTCCCACCGCTCCGTCAAGTCAAGGAAAGCTTACATCAGTGGTGAATAGGATTATTATACCGGATATAGTAAAAATCAACAGCGATATGATATAAAGAAAAGCAAATAAAGGGTCTTTCAGCTTTGTTTGAGGCTTGATAGTAGTGACACCATCCGGTATCTGGTGAAGAAGAAGAGAAAACGATATCAATACGTGGCAACTGACGAAGCGCATGATTGGTATAACAATTACCGCTGATGTAGTGGGTAACAAAGACTCTGCAAGAGCTTTCTGCGGATTTGACGATGAAACTGGCGGAGGAACATCCAGGTATATGGCGGATGGTTGCTATGTCAAGGATATTAGCCAAAGAAAAAACTGTCTACGATGTGTCCCTTGCTAATCACCAGCAAATACTCACTGGTTGTTCTTCAGCATCTGACTGAAACTCCGACATACGGGCATAGGAGAAGTCTGAATAGCCCAAGTCTCCATCGCTATATTGATTGCCTCTATAGTCGCTATCATAAAGCTCACTGGTGTCGTCGTCACCCTGCGTTATGCGCTCGTTGTAAAATGCCCGTGAGTCAGTCAACGGTATGGAATCTTGTTTCGGAGCCTGAACTGAGAAGAACATGTTGCTTGGGCTCTGTACTGAATCGTTGTCGTCATTATCATCGTCTTCGTCTACAAGCGAGTAAGGGGATCGGTAATTGGAAGACATGACGCTTTCGCGCAGTCTGCCATACATATTCTTGCCGAAACTCAGCACTGAGCTTTCCATGACTGGAAATCGGTAGGAGTTTGTTGAGGGATAAGTATGGCTATACTATGATATTATAAGTGCTAACGGTTGCTAAGCAAAAGGCGAATGTCGAATGCTCTGCGTAAAGGGTTGGTAAGTCAAGTGTACAAGTGGTTGACGCTGATAAGCCTAAAGGGCCAATAATGTGTAATTCCCCGTGACGGACATGTGACTTGCATGAAACCTCATCTCATGGGCAATAAATACCCCCCATAAGCTCTCTCAGATGATTGCCAAGGCTAAGCAAACCTCCTTCCAGATCACTTGAAAGATTTCTTATCATAGACATCTTTATCTGTATGCTTGATAAACACATGCAATTGTTGTCATATCTATATGACTCGAATTGACGTTTAACATTGAGCTGCCGCAATTAAATTGCGTGCGAATTGATTGGCTAGATTAAATTCATTTATGTCCACTTCCATGATGAAAATCGAGCTTCTACACAATATTGAATTACCGGCATCATGATAATGAGAAACACGGCATCATATTATAGTATCAAATGTTTAATGACAAGCTGACTCAACAGTCTATAGACGACATTCTACTAATAGCAACAAAGAGTACCAAAGATAAGTGACAAACGACAATACATGATTGGAAGGGGAGAAAACTGAACTTGTATGAGTTAAAAGTGTATATGCGAATTTTGTGTGTACATGAAATAAAGAAATTAAATAATGTCAAGCCTCGTTTACGGGTTTTGTGAGAGAAAGATGATGATGTAAAAGAATAGCAAGTGGTTATTGCTCTGTTCCAGTATATCGTGTTATGCCATTGATGATCATAGCCTCCACACCAAATCGCTCTTGCACCTTCACGTTTTGAGCATCAGCGTTGGCAGGGCCAAAAGTAGTCAAGATTAAGCCACTTTCCTTAACATTGGTGATCAAAGATGGTACATGAACCTAAAAAGAAGAAGAAAAAGTTAGCATGTTATATCGAACTCTACCATGATCCAGTCTCCTGGTATACATACCAATGGTGTAGCTTCAACAATAATGCCGAGAAGGTTGGTTCGTTTGGCAAATTTGACTGCTTCCTTGAGGGAAAGACATCTAACATCCTCATCCACTTCATTAGTAGCCACAACCTGATCGCCATTTGGTTCCTTTCTCTTGCCACCACGCCTTGTCTGTTGCTTTTTGACACCACAATAGCTGTTGAAGAACACAGCATCTGAAAGCAGGCAAAGAGGTATTAGTATATACAGGTGAAAAAAAACCTCAGTTGATTGCTGTAACACTTACAGTTGGGCTGCTTCCAGTTGAGAGCGGTACAGATAGAAGGATTGAAAGAGGAAAAGAACAAGGATCGACTTGGCATGTCATCTTGGTCTTTGCTGGCAGCTAAGTTGGCCGCATGGGCATGATCATACACACATTGAAGAATAGCATCAACATATTCGTTCACATCCGCAATATTGGCAAAGCCATGTTCGGCTAAATCGCTAGGCATTGGATATCTAATCTCCAAATTCACACCCATAGTACTTGGGAGACTCTGTGAAAAGTAAAATCAGTTAGATGAACGAATTAAAGCTGCTAGGCTATGCTAGAGTAATTCTTACCTTTAGGAGCTGTTCAAGGGACATCATTGGCTGATTGTCGTTGTATTGTCGAATCATAGTGCTGTTTCCAGTTTGAGAGTCGATTTCGCCTTCACCTTCGATATTCTCAACTCTTAATGAATTCGCAATACGATCTCCCAAGGCGCGAAATTGATCATATGTGACATCTGACACAAACAAATCAAATTGATCCACTGGAAGGAGCCAATTAGCAAAGACAACAGGTACAATATCTTTTGTGACCTGTACAACAACACGCAGATAGTCTCCTGACAATGAGGATGCCGTTATTAATGAAGGTACAGTGTTGATGGAAGTTCCTGGAGCTGGAGTAGTTATGGACGGAGTACCAGCGTGGCTATTGGTACCGGCTAAGATTGAGTCAGTCGCGCCCAACGTAGAGGTTGACATCGGCGGTGGAGCAATGGTGTTGGTTGACTTCCAATAAGTCTCTACACGACCACCAATTTCCAAATGCACGCCATGGAATGGTTTAATCACAGCGAATTCGAAAGTCAATTCACCGACAACCTTCAAATGGCTGTCGAACAAAGGTATTGTTTGTTTGGGGTTCGTTCCCTTTATCATAGCCTTCGTCCTGTTGACATCAAATGCTGTAGGTAGAGCTACACCACGGCCAATGACCTTGGATCCAAATGTAGGGAAGATATCAAACTCAAGGAAGAAATCTTCGAGGTTACTGACTTGGAAAGTGAAAATTTCTCTTTCATCTACCAATGGCAAGATGATGCTATGTGGAATCATACCATCATCAGGGCGTGAAGTGATGATGAGCTTGAGAGAAGACATTTCAGTATTGCCATAAAGTACCACGGGGGTTTCATTGCGCTTGCTAGAATGATAGCCCAGGCTGATTTGTATTTGATGCTTCTTAACCAGGTAATTATGGCCATAAATTCGGAACGGTATGATGGGAGGTGGCAGAGATAAAGAGGGTATAGTGTCAATATCAAGGTCATCCATATTTTCATCCAATGAAGGAGGATCGGTGGCTGTAACATCTTGCATAGTAGAGTCTTCCACAGTTTCTATCTCACAGCCAGCTTTAATGAGCAACTCAACACAATCCATCTTGCCTTCCCAAGCCGCATAGTACAGGGCCGTCTTTCCGTTCTCATCCTTGACGTTGATTTTGCATCCAGCATCCAGCAAAATTTTCACACATTCCACATTGCCATCACTGGCAGCCCAGAATAGAGGTGTCCACATGCTATACTTGTCGATCACGTCGAGATTCTCAGTCTGTTGAGAGAGAATTCGGCAAAGATCTATGTGACCTTCACGAGCAACAATGTGTAGTGGGTATAGCCCTTCAGGATTGGCCGTATTTTTTGCTCCAGATCGATACAATAACATGGTGATATCGGTATGTCCATAATGACAAGCCAAGGATAGAGGATTGTGGCCATCTTGATGTGGCTCTGCGCTAGCACCTTTCTCTAACAATATCTCAACACATCTAGTATGCCCATTAATGATGGCATAGAGTAACGGCGTAAAACCGTCATGATCATTAATATTGACAATGGCGCCTTGTCCCAATAAATAGTCGGTACAGATATCGTATCCACTCATGGTGGCATAATGAAGTGCTGTGCGCCCATAAACATCCGCATTTCGAACACTAGCGCCACGGTCAACACAAAGTTTCAACAATTCCAATTGTCCAGACATGGCAGCCTCATGCAAACAGCTTCGCTCATTGATATCATCGACATATTGGAAACTGACCAGTCCAGTTTCGATCAGCACATTGGCGCTTTCAAGTGAACCCTCTGAACAAGCATGCAAAAACACTCTGGAGATACGCTCCTTATCCTCTGGTGCAGGGTGTTGGTGCATGCGATCAAGAATTTCTCGGATAACGGAGATGCGGTTTCCAGTGATGGCCTTGACCAGATCCAGTTCCAAATCATCCATGACCACAGCATCAGTATTCTCCAAGGGAAATTCAAACTTGATGGCTTCGCTGGACGGGGTAACTGGTTGGACGGCTGGAGCTGTGACAATGCCATCTTGTATGTTGTTGAGCTCGATCACGTTGGTGGATGCAATATCCGCCAACTCCGTCAAGACTTGAGTGTTGAAGCACGGTTGAACATCAATTTGTCTGGAAAGGTAAAGCTCTTTGGTGCTTGACTTTGATCGCTTATCCCATTTTTTCAAGATTTTACGGAAACCTTCATTATTCAGTTCCACATATTTCTAAAAGTGATGTGGTACGATTACTACAAATGAAAAAAGAAGGTCGGCGTCCCAAAGCATTTGCCGGACCCAAACATTCGCCCTAAACATTATTGTGATGACCACGAACCTGGATCTTGTTCAAGTCCTGCTCGAATTGATGGAAGGCTTCTTTGAGAGAATTGAGAGATGTTGATTCGTGGGTCAGGCGTCTACCATTGGACTGAAGAATGCGCTTTTTATCCACCAGTGATCTCAAACGTACTTTGAGTTCGTTTTCCTTTTGCAAGTAAAAGTTGTTGATCTAGCGGGGAAAAGATATAAACACAAAAAATGATTAATGGCTCATTTCATGGCTAGCGAGATATTTCTAGATATGAGATCGTCCAAAAGCATCTAAAATCCTAACCTTTTCCAATTCGCGCTCTAATTTGAAGAAAAAAGCAGCTTTCTGAGACTGCAATAGCTTGGAACGATCATCCTCGGGAGATACTCCGGGAGGCAATGGGGCAGTGACGGTGACAGCAGTGGACGGCTTGTCATTGACACTCTTGAGCAGGTTCTTTATGAATTTCTTTAAACCCTTGTAATCCAGGTAGTGAACGCTCCATTCCGTGAATTGTTGGCTTTGAATTTGCTTGCCAAACTAGAAGACCAGATTGATCAGCGGTTGCGATTGAATATAACGCTGATTTGACATGTTTACTAACCTTCATGGCTGGCTACGAGGGAGTCAAAACTACGAGCAGCCTGGAATTGCCAACTTGTTAGAAAAAGGTAAAAAACTGAGTTTGGCTGGGTCAGAATTTCCTGGTCACGGATTTCCAGTCATCGAAGCACGTTTTCCAACTCGAGAGCCTTAAAGCTGTTCAGCCAGCTTGCCTCTTATAAATTTTATTATATATTATCGAATCATTTTTATAGAACATCAAGAAAAAAATTTGCTATATTTCATTGCCGGCGTCGTGGCAGCCATCGTTCTTCCGGTAGTCGCTTGGCCCAGTCTGACAAAGCATTGAGGTTAAATATTACCGTCGTGTGTGCGGAGACATTCTCTTGAATGCAATATGCCTTACCTGGCGCCGGCAGCTGAATTTTTGACATGACATTCTTAATAAACTCTACTTGATCTGACCATTACCGTTAGTGTATACTAGTATTGAGCTGACACCAAAATAAAGTCTCTACGCATGCTTCGTACCTTCGGGTATACTATTGTCTTCACCTGCTTGATATTGTATAGCTTCGGTTCGACTGGGTGGATCCGTCTCACGAGAAAAAGTGCTACCAGGTTCGTAATCGCCGCCATCTGTTTCGGGCCCCTCGGCATCCTGAGGTAATTGCTGGTACCCAAAGGCGTCACTGTCGAAGACTTCATCCTCATCCTCGTCTTCGTCGTCCTCCTCTCGTCGAGACTGCTGTTGATTTATGACCACTGAAATGTTGTTTAGTGTACCGCTAGTAGGGGAACGAGTTTAACGTGGTACTTACACTGATCTAGTTTTCTGGCGAAATCCTCAACCTCATCCCGGGAGCCCGTTTCTGGGCTATCCAAGTCCGAATAACTAGAATCAGAATCTATGGGATCTGCCTCATGTCGTGATTTTGGTTCCAGTTCTTGCATTATGTGGACAATATAAAAAGTGTAAATGACGGCTACTCCGCTGAGCTATGGCTTCATTGGTTAATTATTCCTCGGAATCAGAGAGCGAATCAGAAGATTCTGCAGCTGTCAATGAGTTCAATAAACGGCCGAGGTATGCGCACCGCACCAGTATAAGGTATGCATGCTATAACTACTTTGCGTTAACACTATACATTTAGGACCGACGCCCTGCCAGCGCTTCCTTCGGTATTCAAACACGCTCGTCCTGGTAAACACCAGTCTGTCTTTATTAAGCCATATTATACAATGCATATGATCTAAACCTTTTTTTCAACTTTCTCTTATATCAATATCTCGTTTTTTATATCATTGGAAAGATGATGACCCGGAAAAGTATCAGGGACGCATTCGAACCGTACCTCATACTGAGGGTAATTGGCCAACACACGTGTACATCAAAGGTTAGTTGATCTGGCGACGAAAAATTTACAATAATCGGTTTTGCTCAACCATTCTCCAAAAGTAAAATGCGGAAAAGAAATAGTAGCCGTTTTGGAGAACATTGATATACCAGATGTGATAGCCGACTGCCCTGATGATGCATGCCACGTCAGCCTGAGCAAGTGCTTATATCTCAAAGAGTTCCAATTTGATACCTTCAAAACCCAATTGGCCAAAGGGTTGGCATCAGTCAAACCGTGAGTGAATCACACTCTGTTGCGAAAAATTCACTTTGCCACGTAGTAATTGATAGTGGCGCAGATTTTCACTTGCTTTTGCTGCTATAGCGCCATTGACCAATGAAGTAGGGACGCGGTCATTTTGTTCATTAGAGGTCGGTTATGGATACAATGAGGTATGAGACAGTGCCTTTTATTCACCTACTTGTGATACATTCACTACAGACTGAATTTTCTGATCCCTGTACAAAGCTAGAGAAATGTATGAATATTGTAGATAAAGTCGCCGAACGACATCGTCAGCCAAAGTTCTATCAGGTGGGCGCAACAATAACATCACTACCACTTTCGATCATGTACGCCATACTAACGAGATATGCCTGGCTTACAGCCTCCTAGATTTCACGCAAGTATCGCGTGGTCGTTAAAGCTTGCCCCCATAGAGAAGGCAATATCTTTGATTCCAGCAGAAATAGAAGAAAAATTAAGGCAGACACAAATACTTGTCGCTCATGTATATATCAAAATAGGCAAGAAAGTAGAAAAAATACGCTTAGGCGCGAAGCCATAATTAGACAAAATAAAAACCAAACGTAGGAAATCATGTTCGTGTATGTATGCATGCTCAAAATTTATTACAAAGATGATGTGAAAAAGTTATAATTACAAGTGGCCGTAAGAGGAGGGAATAAATGAATTGCGGTCTTGAGAGGGATATACAAAGAATTGAATGATCAAGCACTGGCAGTTCCCATGAACAACGTGATGACGAGATATGCATTCAGGCCGACGATGATGAGAGCTACTATGCCAGAAACCACATTCATGAACCAATTATTAGCAAAGACAAGAGGTACTATGTCATTATGAGAAGCCTCATCTATTTCATGTATTGACTGAGATTTCTTGGTATCCGATGCTGCTTGTGTCGGTACTTCTGTCACTGTCTCCATGTCCAGTGTAGCTTCACGTACTTGAATAGAAGATGGAGCGGTTGAGTGAGTACGAGATTTAATTGACTCATCGGTCTTTGCCTTCTCGCTGGGTAGGTCATCGTCAACAGCTGTGTCTTGGCAGGTAGAAGTCTCATTGTCGTTATATACACTGATGGTCATGACTCGCTTCATACCGGTAAAGACAACCAAAGGAATAATGGCGAACGGCAATTGAATGCTAAGAGCAACTTGACTTGCAATCAGCATATTGTTGATTCCATCCTTACCAGCCACAATAGCGGCAATCATGGCAGGGACAATGGCGATCAGTCTTGTAACGAGTCGACGAAGCCATGGGCGGCTAGTCAGACCCAGAAAACCAGACATGACGATTTGACCAGCCATGGTTGCTGTCAATGTGGAGCTTTGACCAGAGCATAGCAATGCCAGAGCAAAAATCACAGCAGCGGCAGGACCCAAGTACTGCTGTAATAGATCATGAGCCGTGAAAAGGTCACCCACCGAAGTTTGAGTGGTCCCGTAATAGAAGTTGGCGGAAAACACGATGAGAATGGCGCAATTGACAAAGAAAGCGAATGTAAGTGCCACAAACAGGTCCCAGAATGAATATCGTAGGTGGGTTTTGATAGCAGCATCCAGCACTTTTCGAGATTCTAACAGGTCTATTTCTTGTTCGCTAGTAGGTCTACTGTCTTTCCATTTATAGCATCTTGCTTGTACAAGGCTAGAATGAAGGTATAGGTTACTGCAGATGAGACGAAACAAATTAGACATATAACTAAAGAGGCTGGTATTTAGTGTACAATGTTACTTACTGAGGCATGACGGTCGCGCCAATGATACTGATGGCAATGTACAGCATGGTTGGGTCAGTGAAGAGTTCTTTAGTAGGCACATAGCCCTTGAGAACATCCACAGCAACAGGTTTGGAGTAGACCAACTCGATGACGAAGCATATTCCAACAGTAGAGACAAGAATCATGACAAAGCCTTCAAACACTCTCACTATACGCATGCTCTTGGTGTCCTCTCTATAGAAGAACAGAATGAATATAACATCGGCAGCGGTGATAGCGACGCCGATGGGCAGAGCAAGGCCAAACAACAAATTGAAGGCAATAGCACTTCCAATAACTTCAGCTAAATCACAGGACACAATAGCGGCTTCACACAAGAGATATAGGATGAAATTAAGCCAGCGTGGTAGAAACTTTCGGCAGGCCTGTGCCAAATCGAGCCCAGAAACTGTTCCCAGACGGATCGCAAGGTATTGGAGGTATATAGCAATGATATTGGACATCAGAATAATGAAAAGAAGCTTGTAGCCAAAATCAGAACCAGCTTGTGCATCGGACGCCCAGTTTCCAGGGTCTATAATGTGGAGACAACATTAGCATGAAGGTCTGGTCATTTGGCATGTCTAGATATAGTTACCTAAATAACCAACAGCAACGATGAAACCTGGACCAACAAAGCGAAGGAAGCGGAGCAGCGTTTGCTTGAGGTTGTCTAGTAAGCTCCTAGTCTTCAACATTGTTGCGTGATCAACAAGGTAAGCACGGGTGTAAAGAAGTCAGCACAAAGGAATAGTCACAGGCTGTTTTATATTTCTTTCAAATTTTATTTTTTGATGGGTCATTGAGTTCCTGTCACGACCCAAATATGGTAAATTTCGCGATTCCATCGACTCAAATTGCGTATGATTGCGTAACGATATCAATACATGTTTTGAAGAATTGAAAAGATAATGCAATGGGTTCGAGTGGCAGACAACCCTTGGAATATATGAGTGGAAAGCGTATGGTATAGAAAGTTTGGAAAAATGAGGGATATTTGCGGACTAATATAATTTAAAGTACGGATATTCGGCAAGCATAGGAGAATCTGTTTATTGCCAAGAAAATCAAAACCCTGTGGCGGTATTGGTGATAGCTCATGGAAACAGACAAATACAAAAAATTCACTCGTGTATCACTCATGTGCTACCAAGTAATCATCACCTCGGTTGGGATCTAGGGCCAATTTGAAATTTCCACTCCTTCGACACCTTCAACAGGGAAGCCAAAAATCTGTCCATAGAACCAAAGCTCGAGCTCGAGAGTACGGATGACATTTTCTGGCTTTCTAAAACCTGTGAGATTGAATTTGTTAAGTCTACAGTTTCTGGTTTCAGATATTTATGTGACAGTACTACTTACCATGACCTTCACCTTCGTACAGTACGTACGCATTGGGCACCTTGTTTTCATTCATAGCCTTGACCATGACTTCGGCCTGCGAAGGCGGTACAACTTTGTCATCTTCGCCTTGGAACAGAATAACAGGACACTTGATATTGTTTACATAGTGGATGGGGGAACTACAGAGTATAATTTAGTGGTTAGAACAACACCAGTTGCACCCATCCTGCACAAATCAGGCGATATTTACCGTTCACGGAAAAGTGCCTCTTCTCCTGGGTATTCGCCGACCAGTTTAACTACAGTAACATGGTATCATTAGCTATGATTAGAATAGAAAGGTCATTATGCATGCAAACATACCTATATATCTAGATTCGAACTTATGGCTTTCCTCGGCAATGAGAACCATGTCAGAGATACCGTAAAGTGAGCATCCTGCCTTGAAAACATCAGGTCTAAAGGTTAAGCTGGCAAGAGTGGTATAACCACCGGCACTTCCGCCTTTAATGGTCAATTTTTCACGGTCGACATATCCCTTTTCAGCCAAGTATAAGGCGGCTTCGCAACAGTCGTCAACGTCGACAATACCCCACTTCTTTTGCAAACGGTTTCTATACTCTCGACCATATCCAGTTGATCCACCATAGTTAACGTCAACGATAGCAAAGCCTCTTGAGGTCCAATAAAAGTAGCTGAGATTGTATGTTCCGCTACATTGGGAAGTGGGTCCACCATGAGACAACACCTTTAGCGGAGGTAAGCCCTCGCCTTGGAAATTGGGATTTCTAGGAGGATAGTAGTATGCGTATGCAACGCCTCCCGACTTGGAAGGGAATTGGATTTCTTCGGCAACAGAAACATATGCTTCATCAATTGGCTCTGCTGTGCTTTCTTTGAGATGACAGACAATTTTTTGGTTCTTGATGTCGTAGCTGACAATGGCTCCTTCCTTATAAGCGGAGGTTGCAGCAAAAAGAGCGTATTGCTTTCCATCATATTCAGCCACATCAAAATGGCTGACTCCTCTGAATGGCGTAGGCAGTTTTGTAAGAGTTCCAGCTGCAGCATCCAAGATGGCTAGATCTGACTTGTCCATACAAATGAGCTTGGATGGCTCAGAGGGAATAACATTGTAGTCATTGGCACCAAGAACCCATTGTGGACCACCAAATTCTTGCTCGAGTGCATTGGGAAGTAGTAATTGAATATCACCATCCTGGTACTTATAAATTTGCCAAAATCCGCTGCGATCAGAAATGACATACAAGGTATTGTCGCTAGCCCAAACAGGTTGCTAAGATAGAGTTAGTATAAGAAGTTACCACCATCACATGGTTTATATCATACTATATCACTATTAACGCATCAATACATACCATGAGACTCTCCTCAATTTTGTCTCCAACGACAACCTTATCATTGGTGATTCTGAACGAACCGTCGAAAGAAATATCGGCGAGGTTCAGCTTGGTAGAATCCCAAGGCATGTTGGGGTGATCCCAAGAGATATAGCTAAGCTTTGTGCTGTCTTTATTGAGGCGAGGACAGGAATAGAAGTCGGAACCTTCGGCTATGACCTGAATAGCTTGGTCAAGCTTATCAGTTTGCAGATTGATAACAACCAACTTGTTGATGACATCCTTGGGAGTTTCATTTTCAAAATGCTCCTCGCGAACACAGACAAGAAAACGTTGTTGTTCATCAATTGACATATCAGCATAGCGATGAAGAGGATTTTCAGGTACAATTGGGACAATATCACTTGGGCTGGTCAGGTCAATTTTGTACAAGCGCTTGTCGGTAAAGTTTGAGAAGTACACAGTGTTATTCTTTACTGAGTAGGCACCACCACCATATTCATGAACTTGAGAACGGCAGTTGTAGCCAGCGGGCAGTAACTCATTGACTTTGCCCGAGCCATCAGCATTGCGTGAGAAAATTTGGACTCTGCCGCCTTCTTGTCCAGCAGCCGAGGTCCAATAAACCTTCCCGGATGACTTGTCGAACTGAATTTTGAGATCATACTTCAGATCTGTCTGCTTGCTAAGCGATTCAGCAGTGATTGGAGATGTCCATGATCCGAAAGGTTTTGTTTGAACCATAATGAAGTTGAACGAGGCACGATGCGTGTCGGAGTACTTGGTGGACTCGACAACCTTTTATACTTTAGCAGTACCCACAAGGTGACTCACGCTTATGACTTTGTACACTGTATATACAACTTGTATCGAAAACTAACACATTAAATGAGTCTATTTGGATGGGAGTCATTCAATGTATATTTAATTCATTTCATGTACTATTTCGTACATAGTGGAAGTACTTCATGGACGTAAGTGCTACACCATTAATATGGTCGCCACGTTTTTTTCAGTCCCGTATTGATATTTTTCGCGCGTGGATGGATTTAAGTGAACAAAATAATATATTGGCGAGTAGTAAATGCTGACGTCACGAATACCTGCGGCTTTGACATGAAGCGCGACAATTTTTGAAGAAAGGAACTTTGAGAGGCGCCAAAGCAACGACTCCTCGCTCATTAACTTGATAACTGCCATGGATCCTAAAGATTTTGAGGTAACTAAACACAGTCAACTGCCGCACATTTAGCGATACCACGTTATATTGTTCTGTTCTAAACCTATCATTTGCTAAATCTATTGTATTGCTAGGTTTCCAATCCTCCAACCGACGGAATTTCGGGACTGGACTTTTCACCACAGGCCGATTTTCTGTCCGTTTCGTCATGGGACAATCAAGTATAGTTTACCTCCAGCTCGATATGACATTTTTCCAAGTTCAGCATTGTTGACTTTATTTTACAGGTTAGAATTTACGAGGTTCAGCCAACTGGAATGACGGTACCTAAGGCAGCATACTCACATGAGGGACCGGTATTATGCACAACGTGGAGCAAGGTATGACTATTTAGATCGAACATCTATGGAAGAGAATATATTTTTGACCGCATCAAACAGGATGGTACAAAAGTGGTTTCCGGAGGTGCAGATAAAGCTGGACGAATGTATGATGTTGCTACAGGACAAACGACACAAATAGCGGAACATGCAGATAGCATTAAATGCATCAAATTCCTCAATGATTCACAAAACATTGTTGCAACGGGCAGCTGGGATAAAACTGTTAAATACTGGGATATGCGACAGCCACAACCCGTTAGCACAGTACAGCTTCCAGAGCGATGTTATTCCATGGATATTTCATACCCTCTCATGGTTGTTGGTACAGCGGATAGACATGTTTTGGTTTATGATCTCAACAACCCCACTGTTGCATTCAAGGTATGGCTTGTCGAAAATGAGATCTGATCTATTGAGGATCATATTAACTAAGCATTTAATGCAGAACTCACAATCACCACTGAAATGGCAAACACGTTGTGTCAGCTGCTTCCCCAATGCTAAAGGTTATGCAATTGGCTCCATTGAAGGACGAGTGGGTTTCCAATATATCGAAGACAAAGAACAATCGTAAGTGTATGCCGTGTGTTGCTGTGTTATAGTCAAGCAATTGACTAATGTCTCTCCTTCAGCAAAAACTTTTCTTTCAAATGTCATCGTGATAATAGCAACAATGTGTTTTCAGTCAATGCGATATCTTTCCATCCTGTATACGGTACATTTTCAACAGTTGGTGCTGATGGCACAGTTTCATTCTGGGATAAAGATTCAAAGCAGCGCTTGAAGCCTTTCCCAAATGTCAATGGTCAAATTCCTTGCAGTGCCTTCAACCGCAACGGTACCATCTTTGCTTATGCTGTGAGCTATGATTGGAGCAAGGTATAAAAATGGATTGATATTTCAACTGCTCTTAATTGTTCAATCTAACATTTGTCTATTCTTGCAGGGCTATAAATTTGCACTTCCTAGCAACCCTAACAAAATTTTCTTGCATGCTGTCAAAGAAGACGACGTGAAGCCTCGTCCTGCTAAGAAGCGATAAATACACTAGCAAACGTTGTTTTAACAATAAAATTAAACATATTCAATAAACGGGAAATACTTTTACCTCGTCCAATTTTAGAAACTTTGAGTTCAGCAATTTTTGATTTCGCAGCTTTCTTGTTGGTTTCGTTCGCTTTGGCCCCCCATTTGCACTCCATGAGTTCTAATGATAATAATGCTGGCCAAAAGGACCCGTATGCTCGGCAGCGCATGCCACCAAGATATGGGGCTTCCCAGCCAAGGGAGAACGATCCTTATAGGGCCACTCGAAAGCCTCCAGATTCCGGTAATTACTTGCTTGCGTTTTATTTTTTTTTCAAGTTGTCAATTGGCTCACGACTTATGACTTGTGTATTTAGGCTCTGGGGCCAACTCATATACATACACTAACAATGCAGATTTGAATAGAAACTATCAATCCGATATCCCGCTAGGCCGACTCAATGACCCTCGTGTCAATTCATATTTGCCTTATTCACATCGTCATAACTATGTGGGCTCACGGTCTCATGAACCACTTTATATAGAAGACGATATGCAAAGTTTGCAGACACAAGACAAAGATGGTCGGTCAGCCACTTTGCTGCAGGAAGATTTGCCTTTAGATTCGTTTGATTACTATTCGGATATGTCACCTCGAAGCAAAACCGCCGTGGTATTCCCAGTGTCAGATACGGAATTGCCAAGCCGCACTAAGAAGAGGAGATTTCCCAAGACATGCTGCGGTTTCTCGTATCGAATCTGTATACCTTGCTGGCTGGTGTTTGTGGTGGTAGTGGTCCTCATTTGGTACTTTTGCTGGCCACGTGTCCCAACATTGACAATAGGCGATTCCACTGTCAAGGATGGCCCGTTTTGGGGTCCCAATAATCAACCATCTCTGCAGTCAGATTGGTTTGTGAATATTACTATTGACAATACTGCCAATTGGGTTCCTACTCGCATCAATAATATTGCCTTTACCGTACTGGATACTGACACTCAACAAGTGGTTGGGACTGGCAATACCGATGCGCTTACCATACCTGGCCGTAGCGTTATGCCTTTGAATTTGACTATGAATATCAATTATACGGCAACATCGACATCAGACCAAACTTTCAACGATCTGTACAATGCCTGTGGTCCACAGAAGATGGGTGCTCCTCCTCAACTCAATATTGACTTTCAGGTAAGCAATGCAAGGATCACACGCGATATGATACTTTGACAACTCCCATGTACTGATATATATGTTACATCTCTATCATCTCAGGCCACATTTGATATATGGGGAATTGTATGGCATCCTGTGGTAGATGCGTTAACCGACTCTGATGGGTTTGATTGCCCTCTCAGCTAGTTTGTGATGCTTTTCAATATGTTGCCTCTTTTCTCACTTTCATGTAATTTATTTGCCCCACTTCCACTCTTTTCTTTTTGTTCATTTGCTTTTATTTCTGTTGTTGCTAGTTGAATTGAAGTCAACTTGCTTCCTTTGCACCTGCTCGTCTTTCTACTGAAAACAAACTTGTATCATCACGCATTCAATTCGAACATCTCACTATCATGAATACAAATATCATATTCAACCGATACCTTTGTGTGGCAAATGTGGCACTTTTGTCCCCACTGGACAAGCCGTGGCTACATGTAACGTTTTAAAAGTACTGACAATTCGTAAAAACTACATGGTTGATCCCCTTTTTTTATTTTATTCGGTATTATTGGATAGCGTTCTCGGGCAAGAAAGCAAATTACATTGTTACGATTATATCTCGAATTCTCCTTCGTCACTGTCCAGTTCATCATCGGTATCATCGTATTCTTCCTCTTCATCGTCTGTATCATTGATGAGAGTAGTCACTTTTTCAGCACACAGCGGAGTCTCCACTAGTGTGTATGGAGATAATTCCAAAGCAAATGCCAGGTCCTTGGTCGCAATGAAGGGTTTGCCACTGATGCTGTCTTTCTTAAATTGCTGTGCACCAAGTGCTGGGGATGCTAGAGAGTAGCTAGAGACATTTACAGGGGAACTTGGACCAGGTGAGCCAATATCAGCATCTTGGCTTGACAAAGGTCGAGCTTCTTTTCTTATGATGCTTCTGATACTTGCACATTTTGGTCCAAGTGTGCGGTTCACTCGTATCTTGGAAATGGTTGTAGATATGACGGCCTTGATATGAATCTTTTTTTCAAATATGGGAGAGTTAAAAAAAGTTTAAATCTTTACATAGACAGGTAGTATATGTATACCTCCAATGCGAGCGACATAGCTTCTAGTACATCCTCGCTAACACCCCCAAGTAGATTATTCTCGTAAGCAATGCTCGTCATTCTTGGGCGAAGGCCATCTGCGCTGGGCAATTCTTTTGATGTCATACACAATGGCGCATAAAGTCCTCTTGTGAATACCTGCGATATATCTATAGAATTACCATAATATGGATTAGTACAAGCTGTCAACCCATGGCTTATAAAGATCTAACGTACGATTAGGGAGCTGCTCTGCAGAGTAGGGAAGTGAAGGTGGTTTGCTGATTCTGGGTGGCAGGGGCTTGTCCCGCAACAAGTTTATTTTATCGCCACTTCCATGCTAGATCGAGAGATTATTAAAAGTCTGCTTGGCTGATTACGCCTGATACCAATCACTCCATAAGCTTACCTTTAGTAGTGCCTTTAGTTTTTCACGATCAACGCGACTAAGGGACATAACATCAAGCTTGAGCCGTTTCTGTGTATGTTCTCGTCCTTGGTACGCAGCACCTCGATATGTTCCATCTTTCCCTCGCTTACGCTTAGCCCATCCGATGGCCCGTTGTTTGAGCGGTGGTGGAGCATCCAAAAGCGCATTATGAATAGTGGCTAATATGAATGCATTATGTAGATGCGCTATATTGAGAAGGTGATAAGTAAAATCGAGCGGTAACAGGTGGGTAACTTAAATGCAGCAGCATATTTACCATTATTCTTTTTTACATATTGATGAGCGAAATAGTCAAATTCTTGACGATTGAGTTTTCCAGTGATAAATTCTCGTAATGAGTCCCAGTAGAGAGGGCCATTTTCACCCAAGGCATCCGCGAGCTGCTGTTTGAGAGCAAGGACGTCTTGTCTGCCATTAGGAGTAGCATGTGTAAAGTGGGAATTAGGATTAGATGTTTTGGCAGGCGGCCGTGTCGGTACCGTTACTGTAGTCACGACCATGACGTTATGAATGCGGCGACCACTCGTTCACTCGTATGGAACAACTAAAGGAATTAAGAGTCAAGTACGTGCTGTCAACAGGTAATTAAAGTGGAAGGTGAGGTGAAATGTGAATTGTCGGTCTTGGTGAGATTGAAAACCACACAAAGTTGGAGTTCAAGCCCACTCACTCCAAAATTGATAGTCACTCCCGCTCCCCTCACATGTCAGAACTACTATACATTCCAACGAAGAGGCGCTATCACTACAGTGACCCGTTTTTCTCGGAAGGCGACATTGCTATCAGAGCAGCTTGGTTGCAAAAGCAAGATTCGCAGCTGGAAGAATACTGGCACTCCGTACAGGAAGAGGCGATCAATACACAAAGGTACGTATTGGCGGGCAGATCTGTACGCACGGTCGTCGACTTTTGGCCACTAACACTTTCCATTACAAGGAAAAACATCCATTGTGAACTAAGTACATGTAAAGGACATACGAAAACAAGTTTTCCAACCCTTGCTGCTTATGAGCTACATTATGATATGTGGCATCGATACATCTGTGAGGAGTGCCACAAGAGTTTTCCTGGAGAACAATGGCTAGAGCTTCACTTTGACGAATTTCATAATGTGATTAAGCAGATTGCAAAGGATAGAGGCGAAAACATTGTAAGTGCTTGATCGATTATCATCGTTTGATCCAACAATAGCTGCTGATCTATTCTTCTGTCCTCAGTACAAGTGTTATGTACCTGGGTGCCCAAAGATATTCTCAACTCCAAAAATGCGACGATTGCACTTAATTGATAAACACCATTATTCAAGATTATACCCCTTTGACTTACCTTTCACGGGCAATCTCAGCTTTCAGGAGCGACAGAAAAGAGTTGCTGTTGCTAAAAAGGTTTTGGAAGCCAAAAAAGCTGGAGCTTCCAGGCAAGATATAAGCTCAGTTGCATCTGGAGAATCTGAGAAAATGGATTTCGAAAAGCAGGTCGATGACGCCGACAATTTAGACAAGGACATGGAAGATATCATACATGGCATTTCCAAGCTCAAAGTACCTAAATCTATATCGTTTGGTCGAGCCCCACGTGGGCTGTCTACTCACGTATCAAGGCATAAACACCACCGGCACAAGGAAACCCATGATCATCAGATGGAGGAGGCCAGTTATGACCATGCTACCGAAGCAGCCGAGCCAGCAACATCACAACCCAACCGAAGAAATCGAAATCGAAAACGAGCCAAAGAAAATAGGCGTGCAAATGGCACAACTGAAGTGTAAATGGCTAATAGTGCTGGAAACTAAAGACGGATCATATACCCAGATACCAAAGCATATTAATGCAGGACAATGTATACAATAATAGAGGCATGCATTACAATACTATAAGTTGCCGTAATTCATTTAGAAACACGTTTTACTATGAAAATGCTGAGTTATTTCAATTCTTCATCTCTTTTCTTCTGCTTTATCCGGTTTCTCATTGGTGATACCATTTTTATGGCTGCAGACAACCAGACGATATCAGTTTCTGAAGGGTTTGAAAGCGAACGACAGGTCATAGACATTGATCATGTCTCGCAATATCAGGCTCGCGACGCTCTTCTGAAGACTTTGAAGAACTTGAATGAATCCAGCCGAACACAAGGTTAGAAAAAAGACATATATATGCACACTAAGATATATGAAATAGACATACACTTATTGCTATTTCCTAGGCGTTATACCTCAACTCAAGCCGCATTTTATCAGCCTTAGCAAGAAGGGAAAAACCTCATCAGCATATTTATGTAGCCCTGACACTGGACATATCGCTACTGGCCTGACAGATCTGGGATGGGGATGCGGATATCGAAACTGTCAAATGTTAATGACATTTCTACAACGACAACAACATGAAGATGCTCCAGTTTTAGACATGGCGTTTAATATTAAGGGTTTGCAATTACTTATAGAGCAAGCTTGGAAAGAAGGTATGTAGTAGCATGTCGGACATGAATCGTACTGATCTGCTGATTGAGCTGATTGTGAATTGTCGCTATAGGGTTTGATCCCGAAGGAGCCGAACAGCTCAGATATGAAGTGTACAGAACACGCAAATGGATCGGTACTACGGAAGTTTATACCTTACTTACATACCTGGGCATCAGGTAAAAGCAGTTGACTTTATGATATGCAGCATTATGCGTCACTAGACTAATTACTTCTACTCACAGGTGTACGATATTAGATTTTGACAAGCGGACTGGTCCAAACAATTCTCATGACGCCATGTTTGACTGGATCCAAGCTTATTTTGAGGATGACATAGAAAAGAAAGCAGATGATCGCCCCAATCCAAGCACAAATGCACTAGATCATTTGATGGCGAGTGCAAAGAACAAACGACAGGTTGTCCATATCACAGATCGACCGCCAATCTATATACAGCATTCAGGACATAGCCGAACTGTCATAGGTATAGAGTTGCTTACTGATGGCACCCGCAACTTGATTATGTTTGATCCTGGCCATCGTATGTTGGGGACCTATAAGCGAAAAGTCAGCGAACCCGAGGATGACATGTCCAGTTCGGGCATTATATCTGTAAATAACGAAGATGGGGATGCCGACTTCCAACCCGAAGAGGAGACAAGGTCTAAAGGAGTTATGGGCAAAATTCAGCAGTGGACTACAGTACCCCCGTCGAACCTGTTGCGATCGTTTAGAGTCAGCTCCAAGACAATTGCCAAAAACAAACAATACCAGCTACTAGTTTTGGGCGAGGTGAAGCAAAGTAGCCATCCTGACAAAAGGTTCAAAAATCTCTACTGGAAGCCCAACACAGGATATATACTGGATGCGCAAGAAAGAGAGCAACGCAAAAAAATTGGTAGTTTTCGGGTGGTTTAATGGGGTGTGTTAAATAATAATTTATAAATAAAGTGTAACCTTAGCTACGATTAATAATGCCTCTGGTCTACAAGGCATGATATGAGATTCATATTGTAATTTGCTGGGAAGAGTATGTACGATATGGTAATAAATTACAGTGGAATGACAGTGAAATGAATGATGACAAGATATAACACGTCTGTCTATAACAAGGATCCAAGTGGGAACCTTCTTCTGGCCTTTGTATCAATCGAATACTCCAAAAGTGAGTTCTCTAAACCTATTTCCATTTGACAAATGAGTGGTAAGAACGCATTCACGTATCGCGAGCTTGCATCACTTACCGACAAACATGCTTTGGCTCTCAGGGTCAAATGTCATGCCTGTGATATGGTAGTCCAAATGAGCTGGGCTAACACGGACAACCTGTTGCGAATTGAAACTTCGAGCATCCACAATATTGACATACGATACATGCTATAGGATAGTTAGAGATTAGCCGTACGTGAAAAGCAAACTACGTGTCTGCTCGGCTCCTTACCTCTGTATATGCTAATAGGTCTACTGCTCCCATATTAGTAAACTTTACGCATCTTGCCGCTCCCTTAGCATTATTACTCTACGAACCACAGAATAGTCAATATTTTTTGCGCGAGCTCATATATCAATTGCGTCACTTGAATCATACCTGCTTCGATCCCAAGGTAAACAAAGGTATTGTGCTTCGAGTATCCCACACATTAACAGTACCATCTTGACTTGCAACTGCAAACTTGTCCGAATTATGACTCCAGGCAGATGAGAAATTGGAGTCTTTGGAAGCTGCAAGATAAACCGCATCAGAATAAACAAGTCGCACAAAACATTAGACTCAGATTTGACAAGACTTACCACAAAGGCTGACGGTATGGACATATTCACCGGAATTCGTAATATTAAACATAAACACCTCATTGCTGTCCCCCACTGCCACCATATGTCGTCCGTCCGGGCTGATTGTAACTACAATGACATGAATCAGCAAAATGCACCGAGGAGATAAAACAAGAAACATAAACATTCAAAGTTTGTTTCGCTTAGATCAGGAAAGTATGTTTATGATCAAAAAGGAAAAATATTTACCTCCATTCACAGCTGTAGGTAGGCAGATATTGTCGATCAAGCGCATGGATGGCAACGAGTAAACTTTTATGGTTTCATCATTATTACTGACCAATAACCGCTTTTCACCATTGGTGTCAGATATACACAATCCATTATTGATGGATCCACCAGTAGTGGTGGTTACAGCCCAACTTCCATTGAGTTCTCTCACAACCAATTCGCTGCGCTGACCTCCAGCCGCTAGGTATCCATATCTAGAAATCCGTACTATTTTAGCAATGGGGCTTCGCAACAGAGACAATGTCGAAAATGACAGCTGATATTCTTACCCTGCAGTCAGGCTGGTAGGAGCAAAAGTTAAGTCTTTGAGCAGTGATGTTTCCTTTCCACCAACCGTGTCATACTATGATGGGAGGATAAGTGCCAATGCCGGCAACAAGGCTGTGTGCCAAATAACATTATTGCCTTTTTTACCTGTACAACGTTATTCTGGCACGGGAAGATGACTTTGCTTCGATTTTCTGGGCATAGCAAAAGATCTCGGAGTTGCCTACAAGCCGAAATAAGCTTGTTAAATACGTTACATACCAAGTGCAGCACGAGTTTGAGTAATTTACCAGTGATGAATGGTGATTCGTTGAACATGTCGCTTAGGCTCGGGTTTTACAAAGTCACAAAGCGGACTACCAGTAAAGCAATGATCAGCGATACAATAATTTAGGTGTGATCAAAATGGCTAGCTGCCGTATACCTTTCAATGGGTGAACTGCCTCCAATGGTCATTTTGGAGGAATAGCTTTGATAGAAAGAAATAAACTTGTTGAGTAAAACCTGGCTCGATCACATTAAAAAAGCAAACAATGGGAAATGTTTCGGCTTTTCTAGTACGAGGCGTGCTTTTCGTTCTCATCCCATGTGTTGGTTAGTTTTCCGGTGCAGTACAGCCATATAATGTCACCATACGATTACGAGATATGCTTTAATGATATTTATTCAATAAAAAAAGCTTTTCTCTAGCATCATGATCAGGCCAGCTATGTACGACTACAAGGAAGAATCGAGAAAAAGTGATGGAAATAAATCTCCAAAGGATGGGAGCAGTGTGACTGCTAGTGATGTCTGATGTGAGCAGGCCATTTTGCATGATCTCACACCGCCGCCTTTTCTTTTTTTTTCTCTGAGGTTTTCCCTTTAACTGGTTGCTACTTCTTTTCTCCTTTCACTTGCCATATCATGTACAAAGTCGCTGCCCTACGTCCGTTTCCACTGCTAAAGTCCCTCCCCGGCCACGTCGCTCATGTAAGTTAGCTCTACTCCGCTTCCAATTCCCCGCTAGCCACTTCATACTGACCTTTTCATGACCAGGCGCGTCCGGGTAATATGTTTGTACGAGCTGCAAGGTAAGACGAAAACTTCCTCGAAACAGCAGCGTTAATTTTTTTTTGGAAAACTCATGGTTTTCTCAACCTTGTTTGTTTCTATAGTCAAAAAGCTCAAGGCCAAGTCATTGGTATCGACTTGGGAACCACTAACAGTTGTGTCTCTGTCATGGAAGGCAAAACGCCCAAGGTCATTGAGAACTCTGAGGGTGGAAGGACTACTCCTTCCGTTGTAGCTTTCACAAAGGATGGTGAACGTCTAGTAGGACTTCCTGCAAAGCGTCAGGTAGGAGCTTATGGTTTGCACGCTAAATGGTGTTCTGAGTTATTCTTCTAACCCTTGTTGATTACGTCAGGCTGTCGTGAATCCTGAGAACACGCTATTTGCAACCAAACGATTGATCGGTCGCAAATTTACCGACGCAGAAGTGAAGAAGGATATTGAAGCTGTACCGTTCAAAATTGTGGCTCACTCAAATGGTGATGCTTGGGTTGAGGCTAGAGGTCAAAAGTACAGTCCGTCCCAAATTGGTGCTTTCATTGTTGGTAAAATGAAAGAAACTGCTGAAGCCAATCTCGGAAAGAGTGTCAAGAACGCTGTCATCACTGTTCCTGCATACTTTAACGACTGTAAGTACTCACAAAAAACAACCATCATCAATATTCACAATTATCGTAAACTCAATGACAAGACCTTAAAATTAATTTCATTATTCTTTCAGCCCAACGTCAAGCTACTAAGGATGCCGGAACTATCGCCGGTTTGGATGTGTTGCGTGTCATCAACGAACCTACTGCCGCAGCTCTGGCTTATGGTCTGGACAGCACCAAGGTGGGAGACAAGGCTGTAGCTGTTTACGATCTTGGAGGTGGTACTTTTGATATCTCAGTATTGGAAATTCAGTCTGGTGTTTTTGAAGTCAAGAGTACCAACGGTGATACTCATCTTGGTGGAGAGGATTTCGATATCACTTTGGTCCGCTGGATGATAGATGAATTCAAAAAGGAATCTGGAATCGATTTGGGCAAGGACCGCATGGCAGTTCAGCGTATCCGTGAAGCTGCCGAGAAAGCCAAGATTGAGCTTTCATCTACCATTCAGACCGATGTCAACCTGCCATTCATTACTGCCGATGCCACTGGTCCCAAACACATCAACTACAAACTCACTCGCTCCAAGTTTGAACAGCTAGTCGGTCCTCTTGTCGATAAGACCATTGAGCCGTGCAAGAAGGCTCTGAAGGATGCTGGAGTGCAAGCCAAAGAAATTGGCGAAGTTATTCTTGTAGGTGGTATGACCAGAATGCCAAAGGTTCAAGAAGTCGTCAAGGGACTTTTCGGCCGTGAACCTACCAAGAGCGTCAATCCTGATGAAGCTGTCGCCATGGGTGCTGCTATTCAAGGTGGTGTTTTGTCTGGTAGCGTCACCGACCTTCTTTTGCTTGATGTGACACCGTTGTCTCTTGGTATTGAAACCCTTGGTGGTGTGTTCACTCGTCTCATTAACCGTAACACTACCATCCCCACCAAGAAGTCACAAATCTTCTCAACTGCTGCCGATGGTCAAAACGCTGTCGATATCAAGGTATTCCAAGGTGAACGTGAGCTTGTTCGCGACAACAAGCTACTCGGAAACTTCCAGCTCGTTGGTCTTCCCCCGGCACCAAAGGGAGTCCCTCAAATAGAAGTCATTTTCGATATAGATGCTGATGGTATTGTGAATGTTGGTGCCAAGGATAAGGCTACCGGCCGCGACCAGTCCAGTAAGTACCCAGTGTTATTGTTGTAGTATATGACATGAATCATATTTTGTTAAACGTTATTTATCTTTTCACCTCTAGTGACCATTGCCGCTTCATCTGGTCTCAGCAAGGAGGAGATTGAGAACATGGTGGCTCAAGCTGAACAGAATGCCGAACAAGACAAGGCTCGCCGTGACACTATCGAAGCCGCCAACCGGGCTGATTCAATTATACACGACACTGAAAAGGCTATCACCGACTTCAAGGACCAGTTGGATGCTGGAGAAGCCGACAAGCTTCAGCAGCAAATCCAGTCGTTGCGTGAAGTCGTTGCTCAAGCTCAAACCGGCGATGCATCTGTTAACCCTGGTGATGTCAAGGCTAAGAGTGATGAGTTGCAACAAGCTAGTTTGAAACTGTTTGAAATGGTTTACAAGAAGCGCGCCAGTGAAGGTGGTGATGCCCAAGGTGGAGCATCCTCTACTACTGAAGGTGAATACAAGGATGTCAACAACGACGACCCTAACAAGCAGAAGTAAACTTTTGTTGACCCACCACTCACATTTTATAAACTCCCCATTCCTACTTTCTCATCCATATGAGCATGGTCTCGTATTGTAGAACGATAAAAACTCAATAAAAATAACATCTCCCTTTTCGTGTCATGTCACTGAAAGCTTGCAGAATGCATACAATGAGTGCGCGGTTATATTAGTCATCGTGAAAGCAAACAATGTATGCGCAATCCATGTCACTGTAAAAGAGTACATCGATTAACGCATACAAAGAGGTGTATAATAGGCAATCGTTTTTTATTCTGATAGGTAAATAGTGTTTTGTTGATGTTCAATTGAAATCGAACGCGGAAGAGTAATGTTATATGTAAAAAACAGTGAGGTAAGACCTCAAAATATAATTTGGACAAGAAAGCTGATGTGAGGCATAGGAGCCCCACCAAAAAAGACAATGCAGTGTTGAAAATTGTAAAAAGAGTGTTGAGCATTTAGAAGTAATGCCACAAACAAACTTATTCTTCAAACGATGAAGCAGCTGATGTGCGCGCCGACTTGCGCTTGGCCGCCTCGACCCAATCTTCTACAGTCTTTGCAACACGAGCTGCTTTTTCTTGAGCCTTGCGAATATGCTCATCGACAAGCTGTCGGTGATGCAAATCTTTCTTGACCTGCTCGGCTACAGGCTCTACAGGAGTCACATCATCTTGAGGTTCAGCAGGAGAAGTCTCCTGTGGAACAGGCTGATGTTCTATTTCAAAGCCTTCGAGGTCCGCTTCTACTGTTGACGCTTGCAAGTCAACCAAAGGGTTTGGGATGGAGAGAACATGGTGAGCTTGCTCCAGCCAGTGCTCAAGCTGCTCCTTGATATTCTTTTCACGACGATCCAATTTGGATAGTATCCGGTTTGTGCGTGCATTCAAAAGCTTTTGCTCGACTTCTATGGCCTTCTCGGCAGAATGAACTAGTTTTAAAGCTTGGACTTGAGTATCTTCGAGCTTGGTTTGCAGCTCGCGGTGCTGGCGTTCATTGAGACCTGTGACATCCTTCTCACCAGACCGAAGTCGATGCATACCTTCCTTGACCTTTTGTCGGATTTGAGCTTCAGCATCCTTTTGTGCTGCCAACATCTCGGTCTTCGCTTGCTTAGAGAACTTGGACGTATCAGATCGCTGATCCAACAATACATCGCTAATGCTATTCAAGGTCTTTTGGTATTTCTCTTCCATGCCTTTCAGCTTGTCTTCGTGAGACACGGTGGACTCAGCAGCCTGGGACTCATAGTAGTCTCTGAACGATTGGACCAGTTGAGAAAGCTTACTGTTCGTCTCCTCTTCAGAAATATCTGAGACGCGCTGAAGATTCTCCAATTGCACGCGTTCGATCTCATCGTACTTTTCTTCCAGTTGGGTTCGAATAATGTCTGCTGCTGCAATTATTTCCTCAATTTGAACAGATACAATGTTATCCAGATAACTCTTTTCCTCATGGCGGATTGGAGCTTGTTTAAACTCTGATCCATCCACACGATCACCAACATCATTGGGAGGCACCTGGGTCAAATCATCAGCGCCTTTAGGCTGGAGCTCTGGGAGATCATTAGGAGCTGCCGCAGGTCCCTCTTTTTCGATAAGTGACTCAGACTCGTTGGACTCCGATTCGCTGCCAATGGGTGCAATTGGCTCGGGTTTTAGCACCATTGAAGGTTCTGGTACAACAATGGGTACCATCGGCTCCGTTTCCGGTGTCTTGGAAGACGCTTGATCTGCTGGGCTTGCTTTTGTTGACGTTGAAGTGTTATCTTTTTCTGGTTCAGTGGCCTCACGGAAATGAGCTGCAATAGTTTGAGCGGCGTCGTTGTTACGGTTGACTCCAGGTCCTTCTCCAGTTATAACCACCTGATCTTGCTCTTTTTCAAACAACTTATCACTAGGAACAGTGGTGGCTGTGGCATAGGTTGCAGTACTAGTGGTAAGAGATACATCAATAGGAGTAGTGGCAGCTATGGAGGTTGCAGCGGATGTAACAGAAGATGCGATGGAGGTTTGCTTTTCAGCTACACTGCTAGCTTGCTCTTTCATCGTACTGGCCAAAGATGTAGCCTGACCAGCTACACTTTCTTCAGCAGATTTAACCTTACCAGTGGCATGGTTCACAAGGTTAGATACTTCATCTACGCCATGTTGAACACCGTCGGCAACTGCGTGTTTTGCTTTCTCAAATTGGGAAAACGCGGCATCAGAACCTTTGCTAGCTTGTGCTCGGACATTTTCAGCAGCATCAAAGACCTTCGTTTGAGCTTGCCGTGCGAATTGAAGAGCCTCGCTGGCAAATCCGTGCACTGCACCCTTTGCCTTATCTTTCATATCTGCAGCTGCTTGTGTTGCCTGTGCACCAGCGGCGGCCACACTTGATTCTTGTTCAGACACTGCTTTGGATGCTTGTTTGACTACACTAGACGCCGACGCATATGCCTCTTGCTTGGCCGCTTTGGCCGCTTCACTGGCTCTATGTCGGCTCTCCAAGAATTTTTGATGTTGCTGCTTCACAAATTCAGCCGCAATAGCTGCACCCAATAAAGCCTGCTCTTCGGTATATTTGTAAGCGGTACCAGAGTGTTGTTTGACGGTATCCCAGCCACGTTGGACACGATCAACATCAACGTGAGCAACAATGAATTTCTTTGCATCATTGACCGTGGGCTCAAGATATGCTTTATATTTTTCAGATACTACAGGGGCAATCTTCTGATCGTAATAAGGCTTGGCATGCTTTATATACACCTCTTGACCGTGCGCATATCCCTTGTTAGCCACATCCACTGACCATACCTTGAACTTGTATGCATACTCTTGGATGAGACGCCAGATGGTCTCGATGATAGCAAGAGCTGTAGGTTTAACTCTTTTCTCATAGTATTCCGCGGATTGTTTTGAAACCTTTATGGCAGTAGGTTTGAGATTGTTCTGATAAACATGCATAGACTGCTTTACAGCTCTTTCGACATGTGGTTTAACAGCATTATAGCCTTGTTCAATCCTTGCACCAGCTTGCTGATTGAATGGGACTACCTTCTCGGAATGAAACTTTCGGACACTTGAATGCACCTGTTGAGCAGAACTCGTGGCATAATCAACATGTGGCGCAATATGCTTCTTGTATTGTTGTTCAGCTTCAGAGTAGTATCGGTCAACATGTGCCTTGGCATGACGATGGTATTGTTGCTTTGCATGATCATTTGCCTTTAAATAGACCGGTCGCATGTATTGTTGGTACGCTCCATGAGCTTTTTGCGCTGCAGGAATACCATATTTTTCTCCATAATGCTTGCTTTTTGAAATGACTGGACCAGCATATGTATCATAGTGCTCGTTCACCTGCTTCCAATAAGGGTCAATGTGTTGACCAACGTGCTGCTTATAGACCGGGTGATTGAACACCCATCGAACATCTGACTTGACTTGGTTGATACCGGAGCATATGTAAGGGCTGTCCGATGCCAGAACGCCCTTCTTATCGACGTGAGACGGGCACTGCCAAAATGCAGCATACGATAAATAGACAAACGCGCACCTGGCTAGCCACTTCCTCAATAGCCCAAACCTTTTTGCAGGTCGCGGTCTTCGGCGATGTCGCAAGGTAGAATGAGCAGACTACAACAAATCAGGTGGTGTTTTTTACACAAAAGTCCAGGTTAAAAAAGGAGACTTACCCGTGGAACTGCAGCAGCTTGCCTTGAACCTTTATCTGCTCGAACAGAGTCTGGCAGATTTGAGCTGCCAATATCTCTGTACTCTGTAGAGGAACTTGCTTTTGTATGCTTTTGAACAGCTAATGTTCGAATGCGCATAGTTGAAAAGGTCAGTCAAAGATTGGCACGTCGAACATGGAATACCCCGAACGCCATATTCATTCAGTAGTTACTTTATTACCTTTTCTACTGGAAACTATTTCCTGTTTTCCAGGTGGTTTGCCTGGTTGGCTGCCAACTCGAGCTGATGACATTGCAGTATTATACTGGAAAAGGCTGTTATTGCTGGGGAAATTGCCCCGATCACCGAGAAACAAAGTGATTTCCCCAAACCGTGACTGCCGCTGGCAAAGTCAAATGTGGCGTTGCTGTGGCTGGTGATGTCCATTCAAAGAAGATCATGACGTGACCATGATGTATTAAACAGTTGCGACAAGTCAGTCTAACGCCCAATTCAATCACAATCATGCGGTCCTTAAACGCTTCATTAGAAGAATGACGAGCCTACTCCATGAAAGGATGACGATCCTAAAATCGCCTTATGCGGCAGGCTGGGAAATCTATATAATGGCTTGACAGTTTCTTAACTACAAAATACATCTTCACAAACACAACCATTATGTTCAACGCAACTAATAACTCCCAACAAAATCCTCAAGAAAACAGAGGCAACATTGCTGATCAGCAGTATCAGGCTGAACAACCTCAAAGAGCCGGTTTTCAACCTTCAACTACTGGTCAAAATATTGATGTTGGCCAAGATCAACGAGGCTTCCAAGGACAGCAACCATACCAAGCTGCCAAGCCCGGTTTCGATAATCAAGATGCCCACTACGGAGCTCCTCAACAAAACACTGTTCCTCAGATGACCGAGGATCAGGTCAGATCAAATATGGGCTCCAATATGCCAGCTACTGGCGCTGCTACTGGTGCAGGAAATGTGCAACAACAAGCCTACGAACAACACAAGTCCAATCTTGATGCCAACGCTCCTTCTTCTGGCTACGGAAATGTTCAACAACAAGCTTACGATCAACACAAGTCCAACCTTGATGCCAGTGCCCCTACCGCTGCTGGAATGACCAATATTCAGCAACAAGCTTATGATCAACCAAAGACCAATCTCGATTCCAATGCTCCCTCCTCTGGCTATGGAAATGTTCAGCAACAAGCTTATGACCAACACAAGTCTAACCTCGATTCTAATGCTCCTTCTTCTGGCTACGGAGACATTCAGCAACAAGCTTATGACCAACACAAGTCCAATCTTGATGCCAGTGCCGCGGTTGTTGGAGCTGCTGGTGTGACCAATACTCAGCAACAAGCCTATGACCAACACAAGGCTAATCTCGATGCTAACAATGGAGCTAGCAACGTTCAGCAACAAGCTTACGACCAACACAGAGCTAACCTCGATGCTAACGCTGGATCTACTGGCGTCAGCAATGTTCAACAACGGGCTTACGAGCAACACAAGTCAAACCTTGACGCTGACACTGCCAATACTGGTACTGGCAGTGTTCAGCAACAAGCTTATGATCAGCACAAGTCAAATCTCGATTCCAACCCTGCCACTACTGGAACCAGCGATGTTCAACAAAAGGCTTACGATTTGCACAAGTCTGATCTAGATGCTGATGGCAAGACCTCCAACATCCCTGAGAGGGATTCCTCCAAGGTTATCAGTGACCCCAAGGTTGTAAAATCTTTTGCTCGTGAAGAGAAGGTAGTCGGTATGGTCGACAAGTTGGTCGCCAAGGTTGAGAGTGCTCTTGGTATGAAGGATAAGGCTGAAGTTCACCAAGCCATTGGGGATGCTAAGGTCCAGCATGCAAATCAGATCAAGAAGGATGGTGAATTCCATCCTGCTGATATACCCAAGAAGGCCCACTATGCTGCTGGAATCGCCACTGGAGCTGCCGCTAATGATGCCGATCGAAACACCACTCGCAACATCAACCCCGATACGGACAGTCATTTCCAGAGTACCACTCCCCAACAAGGCACTGACTACCAGAACAAGACCACTGGAGATCCTCAGACCTTTGAAGGTATCAACTCAAACGATCGTGATGTTCGCGGTGAAGCTCATGATCTTCACAAGGGCGAGTTGGATCGTCAGAACCCTTCATACTCCAACGTTGAGGATATGGCCGCCAAAAACGCTCAAGTCACGCAGTCAAACCAGCCCACCTCTACTAATGTGTCAGC
Source organism: Umbelopsis sp. M5902 (assembly GCA_037039815.1). Classification (NCBI taxonomy): domain Eukaryota; kingdom Fungi; phylum Mucoromycota; class Umbelopsidomycetes; order Umbelopsidales; family Umbelopsidaceae; genus Umbelopsis; species Umbelopsis sp. M5902. Next base: position 307,177 of record JAXQGL010000036.1, read on the forward strand.
TAACACCAACTCAAACGTGCCTGTTAACGCCAACACTGAACAACCCTCCAACAACACCATGCCTGGTGCATTCTAATATGCTTAGTTAACAAAATCTGCTTCTTTTTCTCATGACGTAAATATCCATATTTACCTATATCATCACATCTGTCAATAAACCCTAGTTGCAATTCCCTCAAATAAATCATATGTATAAATAAACACATTGTGGTATAACTTTAGTTTTTGCAGTTTAAGTTTAGCTGTTGATGGTCAATGGTATATTACGAGCACCAAGCACCTAATTGCTATGGCATCATACTATTTTGGTTTTCACTTGTATTCCAAGCCTGGAGGAAATAGGTCGAACAAACATAGGGAAAACGGGAGTGTTCAAATAATGCTCAAAATCGGGTATTACAAGATTACAAAAAGTACAGGGTATGAATGAAGAGATGGCTTGTATGTTATATAGTAATCAAAGGTTGTTGTTTGCATCTGGCCTCTACTGCCTCAAGTATCAGCTGCTCAGCCCTTTTAAAGAGTGGGCTGTATTTGTCCTTGTCTTGATCAGCACTAGGCTGGACACGGATACCAAATCGCTTGGCCCAAGTGACGGAGAAGACGATAACGCTGAATTCTAGTTGCTGAAGAGACTCGCTTGACGCTGGGCTGGGTCTTCGCACACTGGTATGTCGTTTCAAGGCGTTAGTTGGCGACAACTTGCCGTTCGCTTCCTTGGAGAGTGGTGGAGAGCTGGCATCCGCGTCTATCGAATCTAAAGTATCCGAAGACCTTGAAGAGTCTGAATTACCGTTGGAAGAGTTGGAGGATCTATGTTCCAAATAGCTTTTCCATCCACTCCACCGACATTGAACCTCAAATTCCCCTTTTGATGCTATGTCTATTTGCAGTTGTTCTAAACCTTGAAGTAAATGCTGAAGAACTTGTTCTGGCGGACCATGAAAAAGTTGGTGCTTGGCAAATCCTTTGATGCCCTGAAGCGCCTCTTGTCTGGGTTTCATCATCTCCTTCAGGTGTGACTTTGGGCTATGTAATCTAAAGAAGCCTACAAGGAAGAATCGTTAGTGTCTGCCAATACTACGCATTTTACCTAAATTCATGAGAAATCTTACCTGCAAGTCCTCCCTCCCTCCTAAAGCTGACCGGACTGCTGGATCTCGTCGGCGATTTGTTGCGGCTGGGTTTGTCCGCAGTTCTAGCTGTATGGTCACTAGCTTTAGTCTGATCATTAGATAGTTTAGAGTCTTTTGCTGGTTGCTCAGCCAGTTTAGTTCTTGATTTGGATTTGAACGTCAGACGTCTTCCTATGTTGCTGACGTTTTTGTGCAAAATGTTACGGTTGATCGGAGTAGACTGCGATACTGTTGGTGTGGGAGGTACAGACGATGCATCTGGAGCTTTTTCTTTCTGTTCCTCGTCTTTATCCTTGGCTATTAGGCCAGCAGACTGCCCAGCTGATACTTCTGATGGATGCCTCTTCGAGTCCCACGAAGCTCTCTTGGACTGGAATAGATTACTTAATCGCTTGGAGGCTCTGCGCTCATTTTTGACATCCGTGGAAGGCGGGGAGTTGGGTGACACCCCATCATCGACTTTGGTAGAAGTCGTGAATTTTATATGGTTGCTGGCGGCATCATCTCCACCAGCCTCCGTCTTTGTCGTCTTTTTGTCACTTTCAGAACCACATGCCTCTACATTGGTGATGATTGGGGGTGGTTTTTCCGATACACCCAAATCCGGCACAAGTTCTTCGTGTGCGTGTATCAAATCCTCACGATACACAAGCTGCCTCTCTTTCACCAAGTAATATATGGATATCAACGGATCGAACATGGCTGGTTGAGATTGAGGGTCGTCATTGGAAGGAACAATGATCCTCTTCGGTGGCTGTTCTTTCAGTCGCCACTTGTTCTGCTGCTGGGCCATATATTTGATCTGATAAGTTTGTGGGGTATTCTCAACCACTTGGGCTGCCTGTTGATACTCGCTAGATTCTATAATGTCCTCGAGCTTTTTTTGTATTTCATTGACTGAGCCTAAGCCAAATCCATGCATGCCTTCGACAATTTTACGATCTATTGGCAGCTGCAGCGGCTTTCGTCTCGGCATTTCATTATCAATGGCGGTGTCGTAACGCTTGTTCATCCACGGATGAGCTGCTACTTGGGCAATGGTGGCACGTTTGGATGGATCCACCACCAATATACTTTTTAACAGGTCCAAGCAGTCTAAAAGCAAGGTTCATTATGCTATGAAAGAAGTTCACAACTGTCAAACATCCAAATCGCATGCGTTTCTTTTACCTCTGCTAAGATGGTCTGGGTAATTGACGACTCCGGATTTGATTTTGCTGTGCAGTGCCGGCATACTGGTATCATCAAATGGAACCCGGCCGGCAACGAGCACAAACAGAACGACACCAAAACTCCATGCATCGACCTCTGGGCCTGTGTATTTTTTCGCCTGTAACAACTCTGGCGCAGCAAAATAAAGCGATCCACAGAACGTGGATAGGGTTGATTGGGGGGAGTAGATATTAGACAAACCAAAATCAATTATCTTGATATTTTCATCACGCGTCAACAAAATATTCTCAATCTTTAAATCTGTCATCAACACAACAAACAACTTGTCAGTTGACTGCTTGACTTTGAAATTGGCGAACAGAAATTCAGCCGTCCCCGGGAAAATCCCTTACCTCGATGAACAATCGAATTTCGATGGCAATAGTCTGAAATTACAGCCAAACACCACCGTCGTTAGCACACTGGGATAACTCAGCCTTTACACAAAGCTAAGACGTTATACTTTACCTATGGCACTGAGGATCTGCCGAGCGAATTTTCTGGCTTGGCGTTCTTTAAGTTTACCATGTCCAATGATGTAATCCAAAAGCTGACCACCATCAACATACTCCAGAAAGATATAGTAATTATCATCGTGTATCTCCCAGTGTAGGAGCTTGCATATATTGGAATGGTTCAGTAATAGCATGATGGCGATTTCTCGCTGTGTACGCCGTAGTCTATGTTCGGGTGTGTCTTTTGGGTCTTTACTTTTGTGAGCAGGATCTTTCAGGTTTTGGTTTGGGAGTATCTTGACAGCAGCCTAATAATGCCCCAAAAGTCAGTTCAGTCACATAACCCGCCAAAAAGGATCGACAATCAAGTTATGAAACCTTACCAATTGGCCAGTTATACGGTTGCGAGCCAGCTTGACCTTGCCCATGCTGCCCTGGCCCAGTGTTGAGTACAACAGATAGTCACCTATGACTTCAGGGCTCTTGTTTCGTGACTTGCGTGGTGTCTTGACGCTTGCGGTCCGTTTTACCGAGCTTTCTCCTGCATGCGAGTGGAATTCAGCGCTAGCTGATCGACGTGCATCAGAGTATGCCGCTGATTGGGGTCGAACAGCTGCGGTCGCCATGTTTGTGTGATGAGAAAGTAGAGATGAATGAGAGGCGTTTTATTAAAAAAGAGCTGGTCCCACTGTGGGGTGGGGGCCACAGGAACACGAGGTATAAAGGTGGGATACTATGTAGGTCACATGCACCAAATATCAAGGCGATGACGATCCTCTGCTCCAATACGATGCTCCTAGATTGAATGACCAGTTGATATACAATTCAATTGTACTGAAAGGTGTTATTGCTTTCAATGATTCTTTATGCAGGAGAGTTAATTTTTGATTATTATGAAAGGGGGCACAATAAATTAGCCATACAACATCCGACTCAATTTGATAACTTGAAAAGTTTAGGCCATCAAACATGGCCGCTTAAATGTTGGTTGATATGTAGGTTCTGTGCGTTTGCGCCGTGACAGTTGCATCATTTCACCTTCGATTACGACCGAACAGGTTTACACCATCCTCATATCCTGTTCAATGCTTGGCAGTGATCTGCTTCAAGACTCGCTACCATTTAATCATGACAGGGCTTGCATGTAACACAATGGGAGAAATGTAGTGTTCCCACTGCTTACCCAGAATGGATAGCCTTACTGTTCTCTCAAGCATAGCTCATTGACAGCTTTGAAAACGGATAAATGCAATCATGAAAGGCCGAATTTGTGATTTTTTTTTGGTATAAACCATTTTCATGGCAACAACTATAAATATACATTGACTCTGATGAGCAGAAAGTTTAAAAATGTCCAAAGCAAGTTGCCTTGACGAGAAAGCTATACCATGCAGCTAGGCTAAAAAGCTCCGGATGCTGCGGTGATTATTTTACACTGGCAGAGATCAAGATTGGGTTGATGGCGCCGCTTGGCTAGTTGAGCTCTTAGCTATTCGACTTAAGCCTTCCTGTTCACTGTGTATGACGCAAGACCACAAGCCTTGTTCGTCTGGAAATTGATGTTTTAAATGGCGTTGTAGAAATGAACATGTTGGTAAAACTTGATAATTGTTTTTTTCCGCCCATTGGAAAGCATAGTGCGCAATAAGGTCCCCAATGCCTCGAGACCGATATTCCAACGGTATCTCCTGAAGTGATCAAGACACAATTTGGTCAGCTACAATCTAGTTTACTGTTATTATAAAAATAATAAACAACACCTACCGTGTGATAAAACTCTATTATGCCGCGAAATCGCGTTGGAAGATAACAGAGTGCCGCTAGAATTTTAACGTATGGTTAAGCAAAGGTAGAATGACATTATATGTTTGCGGTCAATGATGGATGCAGAAACTCACCTGTCGTTCCCTTGTCATCAAGAATAATCTTAAATAGCATGTTCTTGTCATCATGTATGACATCGGCTTCGGTTAGTATCTTCGATGCATTCAATTGAACGATTGGAATGACACGAGTATTGATCTTGGATTGCCCTTCTTCTTTGTTATGTGTATTAGCGTCTTTTGCATGCTTGTTGGTCGTTTGATTAGATTTGTGGTTATTGCCGGCATTTTTTCGCGTCCTCTTCAATGCCTGTTCGCTAGCGAATGGTTTGTCCTCGCTTGTACCCCCTGAACTCTTTGTCGCTTCGTCTCTCCGCGCACCAGTCTGTTTCCTAGTTGAACGAGCTCTTGTTGATTTTCTTGCAAAATCTGTAAATGAATCTGCAGTTTCAGATCCATTGGTCGCTTCTTTCAGTGTGGGCGTGGGCTGCGTTGTGTCATGCGACAAGTCAATCGGAGCCTGATCATGGGTCATGGATAATTTACGGGTAGGTGCAGGTTCCGAGTCCTGCTTCGACTCAGGAAAACGATCTAATTTCCTACGCTTATGCCTTGCCAGCGTGGGATCGGTATAGGATTTTGAGCTGATGGTTAAAATAGCGGACAAGTACAGATTTAAAAACTTTAGCTCTGCAAGCTTTAACGGCAAAACCCTATTCGTTCCCCGCTCTAAGCTTTCAGGTCCCGACATGTTGGAACCGGCCAATTGCCTGAAAATTCACTGTGGCAACACTTATATTTGTTGTGATCCTCGTATTTATTAAAAAAGCATCCCAAACTCATGAGCCATTCTAAGACCTTATCTTAGCCTTCTAAGGCTGCGCTTATCTGAAGGTAAATGACAAAAAATGTAAAAATTGACTTCAAAGTCTTCACAGCAACTGTGTTTTCCAGAAAACACCACTCTATTACTGGAAAAAGTAACAGAAATCAGTAGTGAAGGCAACACTAAAGTCATTATTAAAGTAGGAGCCAAGTAGTGGTTACATTCACTTCTTGTTATCAGTAGAAATCATATTTTGATACTAGTCATGATTCATGTGAATGATCTTGAAACATAAAGGAAAATGTAAGTATGGTTGCGAAATACCTAGCGAGTTAAATTGGGGAGATGCATAACGTATGACAGAGTGGACATAAAGAGCTTTGCAAGCTGGACGAGTGTGACGGTAGAAGGCTTAAACGTTTCAGCGAAGGTGACGCACGCCATGGGAAAACCAAAGATCCTGACCACGACGGCCATCATTTCCGCGCAGGGAATGGTTCAAATAATCCATCTTTTAATTAAAACGGCTGACTGTCTTTCCTATCTTACCTACTCAGTCTCGAGCAAATGAAATTCTCAAGAGAACATGATCTTCCTGCTTCCCAACTGGTGCCTCTCCATGTGGATCCGCAAAACCTTCAAGGAAAAACCCTGTTGATTACTGGCGCTAATACTGGTGAGTGCCTTGTGATCTGGATGACTATGGTGGACGCATATCGTCAACGCATATTTACAAATTGCTACCTATAGGACTTGGTCTTGAAAGCGCCAAACAATTGGCAAAAATGAATCCCTCCAAATTGATTTTAGCCTGCCGAAATATGGAATCTGCAGGTAAAGCCGTTAAAAGTATCAAAGCTGAAGGTTTCAATGATGTTGAAGCATGGCAATTCGATCAAAGCTCCATCGCCAGCGTGAACGCGTTTACCAAGAGATACAACGAATCAGGTCTCGATTTGCATGTTATTTTAGCTAACGCTGGTATCTTGCCGTTTGAACGTACTGAGGCTCCAGTGCTTAACAAGGACGGAAACGAAGTGATGTATGTAATTATTTAACTGAGAGTGGCACAGCCTCGTTTTTACAGTTGAAGCTAATTACCTTTAACTTGCAGGCTTGCAACCAATCATCTTGGGACATCACTGCTCATACTGGGCTTATTGCCATCCGTGCGTCGTACTGCTGCCAAGGCAAATAAAGATCAGCTTCCTCGTATCGTCGTTGTTTCATCCAATGGTATGTATTAGGTTTACGCAAGTAAAGTTTTGAAAATTTGAAAAATTGTGACTGAGCTATGTAACCTTTAGTACATCACTGGACCGAGTTTTTGCCGTCAAATGAAGATGGAAACTTCATCAAGGCAATGAATACTCAAAAACTTTGGACAACCACCGGTTTGCGATATTTTGATACGAAACTGCTTAATATTTTCTTTGCGCAAGAGCTTGGTAGAAAGCTTCAGCAGAGCAAAGTTGCCGAGGATAAAAATATTGTGGTATCCATTGTCAACCCTGGGCTGGTGATGCCACGATCAGTGGTAGAAGATCCAAACTCACCACTGACTGATATGCAGCGCAAGTATGCAAGAGATTATCCCGAAGGATGTAAGACTCATGTGTTTGCAACCGTTGACCCCAGCGCTGGAAAACCCGGTGATGTTACCTACTATACCAATTGTGCGCCACAGGAGACTGGCGATATTACTTTGGGAAAGGACGGTGACAGTTTGCGTAAAAGGGTTTGGAAGGATACACTTGAAGTTCTAGGAGCTGCTGACGAAGACTTTCAGCTATAATTCGTCTCGTCTGGCAAATCAATGTAGAGCATGTATTGAAATAAAGTACAAACCGATTAAGTTTATTGCTTTTCTCTCTTATCTTTCACATTTTGGTAAAAAATGTGTTGCTTGACTTATGGAGGCCATAATAATGAAAATGATGATGACTATGATGCTAACAACTCTTTTTATTAGTATGACATAAATCAATCCGTTTTCATGATGTTATAATTATCAAGATTTGATTGTTTTCAGCTATTGCCCTTATGGTCAGAAGTTCTAAAATCAAGATCATTTTATACCAGAAGAGCCCTCATCATTAGGCTCGGAAATTCTCTACTTATTATTTTGCAACTTTCATAAGTAAATGACTATTTTGCGAATCTATCATCCTTACATTAGTAGTATTGCAGAGATTAGCAAGTTTATTGGTAGGATTTAAGGGATAGAGCACTATTTAACATTTGCATGAGAATTTTCCAGTGTAATAGCAAATCGCCATAGCAAGAATGATGACCACTAGCTGCTGTCGATTGAAGTAAAGCTCATCATTGATAATAAGCATCTTTTCGGAACTCTGTCACACAAGTTAATATAATTGCTTTGTCATAGGGAATACTGTCAAAAACCACAACTTACTGAGAAGATGGAAGCAAGTGATTCTCGCCGCTTTCCATCTCTTGCCTCAAACTTGCTAGCGTTTTGTATAGTAGATTGAAACTCCAAATTGGAAAAGGGATCGTCATTTGTGGATTCGATCAAAGAGCCAGGCATTGAAAGTTCTGGATGGATATTAGAGAAATTCGACCAAGCCATATATATACTTGTCAAATTACCTGTCGTTTTGACTGTGTTGTCTTCTTTGTGTGCGCTTTCGGTTGCTATCATGCTATTGTTATAAGAAGGCGGAGGGGTATTTCGAGAGCTTGCTGAGCCGCTGCTTTCAGAACTTGTAGGTGAATCTGGCTGGTCTTTTAAAACGGCTTGCGATTTATGTTCAAGTGGAGAGACCACGTCGGTTTTAGCGTCCTGATATTGTGAGTCTGTGGACTGCGTGCTTGCATTCGAGTTCATGGACAGGCTTCTGATTCTTCCTATCTCGGGGTCATAGCTACTACCCACTGATAGGGGTGCATTATTGCAAGTGTGCTGTGAGCTACCGCTACCGATATCTATTTTCTGAGGCATGATGCTGATGGTCAGCACAGAGCCGTCCATGTCCGGCGAAGTTGAATAAATGCGGATCCCAGCAGAGTCTGGTCGCAGTTCAATGCGAACTCCTTTCTGTGGATTAGAATGGATACGGAAGCCGTCAGGATACATGCTAGCGTGAATTCGTATATCCGTACACCAATTTTGACCTTCATTCGGCAAGGAGGATTGATATTTAACAATAAATGCAACGCCATAGCTCTTGCTAGAAGGGTCGAATGTTTCTTTGCTGACTTTTCCAGCAACTCGACGGATATACGGTGGACATCCTCTTTGCTGCAGGAAATTCTCTACTTGATATATCTTTTCGGCTCGCTGTAATAGATGCTTCTGTATACTTTCTTTTGGTAATGAGGGCTGTCGAAAATCCATGTGAGATATATAGGTGACGCTAACGGATCGGGTGCGTCCTAATTTGTCAAAGCTTGGCTCGAATACCCATCCTTCAACGAACACTTGGCCACGGGTACAATCATCCTTCTTGGGTATCAAGCGATCGTCCACACTGGTGTATACGTGATATACAACTCCAGAAGCAGGCTCACTGTCAATTAAACTGAGAAGCGCGAAATCTACCGTTTGATCGGCTTCAGCATCTCTAAGTCTGGTATGTACGAGGTAATCCTTTTGCGAGAACCGCTCAACTACTTTTCCTTCGACAAATTCCGAGTCCCCTTAATGCCATCAGCATATGTTAATAGGCGATATCTACTGAGGATGTAATCTAATTCATACTCACAGATCTTTCTCGCTTCAAAATTCTGTACCACTGTGCATAATTGTTCTACTGTCCAGCCAGATGTGACTATTCGTTCAGTACGCAACAGCGGCATAGTAAACCCGTCAATAGTCTTGAGATATACTTTTGTTGATTGGCCTCCAACTGACGTCCAATCACCGATATGGTTTGAAGAAAGTAGTTTAAGCATTGACAAGCACTTGTGCTTGGCTTCTAAATGACGATGTGACGGATACAAATTCTGACTTTGTATACTATCAGTTGATTTGTTTCGTTTGACTAGGATTGAAGAGATGGTATCATTAGGTGGAAGTGTTGGGACTGAATTCGATGAAATGTCGTGAGCTTCATTGTGATCTGCAAAACGTATCCTGCGTTTGATTGATGGAGAGCTTGAAACGGATGTGTTGGGTGTTGATGAATTGGAGTTTCTAAGTATGGAACTTGCGGTGCTAATGCTGTCTGATGATTGATTATGTGGAAAGTAATTGGATGCTTGGTGTCGGGGCTGCGTCAAACTAGGAGAAGAAATAGATGGTAGCCTGTAAGAAGATCAAAATATGTTAGACCACAGCATCGTTGGATGACCCAGGTAGCTCTTTTACTTACCCTAGTGAGGTGGTTCGTATTGGTAAAGGCTGAGAAGCTGCGCGATTATTATCCATAAGTGACGGCCGCCGAGTGCCACCTCCCTGTGCACCAGTGCTAGCCGACCGAGATATGTGGTTCTGAGGAAACATTCGGTCGGCTTTCTCCTGCAAGTATTTGTCAACGCTAGCAATTGCTAGCGGTTTTCTAGCCATGGCTTTCTTAGTGAATCCCTGCATCCAACCTCTATTACCTTCTTGGATAACATATGTGACCTTTGTACATGGTGGTGTGGTCTGTAAAGGTTTTAAAATCCATCCTTGAAGCTATGTAAGGGATTTTAAGTACACTGCAGGACAAATGACTTCCATGGAGTAGTAAGTTTTATAATTTACCTTTAAGTTTGATCGATTCTTAGAACTTGATTTTGGCTTTTTAGGATGATCAACACTAGCACAAGCGAAATAAATTACTCCGTCACTCGTGCATTCTATTTTCTCCACCAGACACAGATCAGACGGCCTAGAGTAGGAAAAGTCAGCATATTTTCCACATATCTTTCAGTGAGCATATTGCTCGCACTTACTTGGAGGCTGAAGGCGGCTTAATAACCTCATAAGTGATCGACGTTGTATCGTTCAAATTCTCCAAAAGGCAACCCTCAACAAAACTGAACCACGTATGGATTTCAGCAACAATTATACTGTTACAGGCCATGCAGACATACTTACGATTCGTCCCACAGTTTGCGTATGCCAATGACATGAAAGACTGACTGAGGGGTGTAGCCCCTGATGATACCATCGCCCTTAAATATGGGAATCTTATCTGAAGGATCGGCGCTTTGTCGAATATAAACCATCACGCCACTCTTATGCTTGAGTGCCTTCTTCCACGACCCATCGTCTTTAACTGTCTTCTTCAAGTTATCCATGACTCGATCGGCAGCTGACACATAGAAGCTGGACGATAGTTGCGTGCTGCTTTCCGGCATTGTGTGTCTCGCGTCCTCATCTTGGTTGTCTACGGGCGATGGTGATCTCGCACGGTCATTCTCCATATCCGACTCCCATTCTGAGGCTGAGGACAAGTCATAGTCCGAGTATTGTCGTGGTGCTTGAAGTGAATCTGACAACCCTCTCATGACATGTCAAAAGTAGATCTGGAGCTGGCGGAGTGGCCATGCTTCATATTTTATTGCAATATAATGTGCAGGTACGCGAACACTAATATGGCAAGGCACAACGTGAAAGATTGCTTCTTTTGTATTTTGGCAATGCCGTCTCAAAATACACTGTTTGCAAGGATAGCAATGAGCTTCCCCATATCCATTGCGCTCCGCTGGCTGGGATATAGTTCAAGTTTCTGAGATGTATGCTAAAGTCATAACCAGGGCAATGGATATCAGTACAGCTTTGTCAACGGACTTCTAATACTTTATCAGACCAGCTCGGAATCGATTGCTGCTTCAGAAGCATGAAAACCGAAGCAGTCTGAGACTCTACTCGTGTCCATGAAAGAGTATTGCGCATCTCTTTATTAAATTGTCAAATGATGATATCAAGGGTTGTCATTATTTCATATGGTACGATCAAGAGTCGTCACAAAGTAACAAATGCCAAAAATTTCATGCAGTCAAATGGTAAGATCAAGACTAGTCAGAAGCAAGGAATTTGCAGTCAAAATTTGATTATGTGAACAGTTTATTCATAATGTAAATGTTTATAGGATGAAAAAGAAAAAAAGAGAAAAGAGATTTGATGTTTCGACCATGCCGAAGGTCTCATCAGATGGCTTAAGGCTGCCATGACCTCAGAACTCAAGGTCCTAAGGAATGTTCCTTTCCGCAACTCAAAGGTTGTGCCTAGAAACTCTTCCCTTAGAAGGACCTGATTCCTTGGATCAGACATATGAAGGGCTGTCGCAGGGGCCCAGCAGAACGCTTGGTTTGAATGTAGTCGCTGAGACCGATGCATCCGACCCACGACACGGATGATTACATCTATCCAATCAAGAACTTTGCGTTTCTTTGTTTGGGTAAACGGGTTAAAGAGCCAAAAACTCATGGAACAGCCTGCCTTTTTATACTTTTTTAAGCGAGACTGCTCTATGCAAAATCTTTTGTCAAGCCACAGATGACGTCGAAGGTGATGTTGAGAGTGACGTTGTGATTGAAGCAGTCTATCTATGTGTATTCGCTTGAGTAAAGTCGAAAGCAGAAAGGAAAGCATTTTGAAGGCGAGAAGCAAAGAAATTTAGCCAACCAGATTACGAGGTCCGCTATAGAAGCCGAAAAAAGCTTAAAACTGCCACAGGTATATTTTGACACCACCAAACTAAGGAATTCATACTTGAGGTAATTAGGGGTGTGACACAATATCCGGAAAATGAAATGGTTTGAGTTTCTGAACTGACACTTCATGTCCAGCATAGCCAGCATAACATACCCGTCTTTTTGTACTGAAATTGACTTCATACAATGTATTAGCTTCAATCATTAGAGCCTGATTTTTGATAGCTCAAATGCCAATTTCGTCAGTTGGATTTCAATACTTTTATCCCAGCTCAATCATCCCGCTTAGCTTTTGAAAGCCAACGCTTGAACTCTTAGACAGATGTTACTAAAAGCAATACATAGCAATTCAAAAGCATCATGATGAAAAGAAAAAATGAAAATCAATTAGAGGTTATTGTATGACGGAGCTTTGGTAACAGACTGGGTATCTGTAGTCCTAGTATGGGTCCATCACATCAAATCGTTGAAGGCTCTTGCTATTATTCTTGTCGCCAAATTGTAGAATGGTAGCTCTTTCCGATAAATAGATGTGTCTCCAAATGGCCCGTTCAGCTAGCGCCTAGCATCCCTTGCTAAAGATTCTTATATGGTATAGATCCTGTATTGATAGAAATGACAATATTGCATTTACTTATATTTTTAAAGGTGTACCGTTGGTTCATAGGGCAGATCTTCGACCTTAATGCAACGGATGACAAAATTTTTTAAACTCAAAACATTTAATAGTCTATCATTTGTGTCAGCAACAATCTTCGCGTTAAGGCGATAGTTCAGGGCAATGATGGCGCTTCGTGCCGAAGCCAAATTTTATGGTGGCCCGGTCACGGATAAATTTTGTATGAAGGTCAGGACGGATAAATATTCCAACTCCGAAGCGCGCGGCCAGTTCGCCGGTCTGTGCTTGGATCAGAAATATATAAGTCCTGAGAACGAAGCTTGGAATCAAACGCTCAAAACTCACATATACTCGCTTATCACTATGCAAAAAGAATCCGCTCCCGTAGTAATTATAGGTGGAAGTCTTGTTGGACTTTCTACTGCAATGTTCTTGGCCAACCGTGGTGTACAAACTATCATTTTGGAAAAGCATATTGGCAGTGCCCTGCATCCCCGTGCCATTGGATACACACCGAGAACGATGGAGGCTTTCCGAACCGTTGGAATCGCTGACAAGGTACCTCAAATGGATCCAAGCTTTAGACTTCGTCGTATCAAGGTCGAGTCCATGGAAGGGAAGTGGTTTAATGAAACTGATTGGACTCCTCAGTCCAAAAAATCTGATCAAAAGCCGCAACAAGAGCAGCGGCCGCAATCAAATATCGAATATTCTCCCTACCCAGTCGGAGCTGCTATTGCTCAAGACAAATTGGAGCCAATTCTTCGAGAAAGAGCTATAGAGCTAGGCGCCGATCTTAGACAAAGTGTCGAATTTATTAGCTTTGAGCAAGATAATGAAGGTGTTACCGTTTTGGCGCGAGAGCGTAAGACTGGCAAGGAATATTCCATTCAAGCTCAATACTTGATCGCTGCTGACGGTAGCAAGAGTGTCATTCGAGAAACCCTTGGAATTGACCGAAAGGGTCGCGGACTGATGAGAACCATTACAAGTGTACTCTTCCGTGCTCCCATTGACCATTACCTGAAATCTGGTTTTGGTCAATTCGAAATAGAGCAAGAAGGCATGAAGGCTTTCCTTACCACTTACGGTGACGGAAGATGGGTCCTCATGTTCACTGATAATGTTGAAAGAACAGACAAAGAGTTGATCAACTGTATTTATAAAGCTATTGGTAAAGAAGATCTCGAAATTGACATCATCACGACCGGGCGTTGGGAACTGTCAGCCTTGATTTGCAATAAATACTCTTCAGGACGAGTGTTTTTGGCTGGTGATTCTGCCCATACTCTGCCCCCTACTCGCGGCGGGTTTGGAGCAAACACAGGTATCGATGATGGCTTTAATTTGGCATGGAAATTGGAAGCTGTTCTGTCGGGAAAATCTTCATCAAAGCTTCTTGACACCTACAGCGATGAAAGACAACCAATTGGTTGGCTACGACATCAGCAAACCTTTGCTCGTCCAGACTATGCACATGAAGCTCAAGGTATTGCCGATGGTGTTGCTATCTTACCAGCAGAAGCTTTGGAGCTTGGCCAATTGTACCGCTCTGCCTCTATCATTGGCGCCGGTGAAGACCTTGCACCAGCCATGAAGCCAGATGAATGGGCTGGTCAACCAGGAACTCGTGCTCAACACTTTAAGGTAACTCGTGACGGACAAGAAATTTCTACTCTTGATCTCTTCCCTAAGGGCTGGACGCTGCTTAGTGAAAGCAAGGATTGGGAGGCGGTGGTTGCCTCTGTCAGTGAAAAGACTGGTATACCGATAGAATTCGTTCATGTCGGCTCAGATGTCAAGTTTGCCGATCACGATGGCTTTGAGACTGGCTTTGGTATTGGGCCCTCAGGTGCTTCTCTTGTACGTCCTGATCAGTATATCGCTTGGCGATCAGTGAATACCCCTTATGACGCAGAAAAAACTCTGATCGAAGTTGTGAACCAAGTCGCATGCCCCGCCAAATCCAAGTAGTAACACAAGCAACTGATCTACCTACAGGAAACAAGATATAAATAATATTATAAAGATATCATTACAGATTATATTGAAAAAGGAAAAAAAAAAAAAAAGAAATATCTACCAAGGCACATTGGTGCCTCAATCAATCAGCAATAAACCAGGAAAAACTTAGAATATCAGTATTAAAGGCAATTTGTTAAAAATGATGAAATGAGGGCCATTGCTCAATTATATAGAAGCGTAGGATCTACAAAAAAAATAGAAATGAGATGCTTATATGATGGCATCGAGTCTTCCAGAGACTGTCATCGCTATTTCTGTGCAAATTGTGCGAAAAACTCGATACAATAACAGACTTGCAAAGTGATATCAATCATATAGACCATATAGGCGACAAGCATAGAATGTAGCTCAATAACCAGTTTGCTTTATTAATATTTAGTTAAATCAAATGTATTGGTGAAAACAGACCCATAAGATGGGCAACTTAAGTAGAAGCGTGAGAGGAGGTACAGCTAGATGTAACTCTCGGGGTGGCAGATCTTGAAAACAGAGAAATCAGTCGGGCGTGACGTCACCCTATTTTTGAGGAACATGGCGGTTCGACCAAACAAAATTTCTTTGCTTAATAGAAGTAACCAATTCCCCTCTCTGTTATATACATAGCTACTATATAATGTTGGCATCTTCACGCAAGGCTGTCGCCTCAGTTCCCACCATCTTGAAGGCAAACTACTCTGCCGCTGCTGCTGCTAATGGCGCTCAGATTTCTTCCGCAAAGAACGGAATCAAAGTTGCTTCAGTTCAAGATGCCTCTGCAACTGCTGGCCTTGCTGTTGTTGTCAAGGGAGGTGTCAGAGGAGAGAACAGCTCCAATGCTGGTGTTTCTCACTTCTTGAAGAACTATGGTTTCAAGGTAATGTTTAATTGCCAACGCATGCTGTTGTAATCGAGAATGCCGCTCACTGATACATTATCTGATCTGTAGAACACCAACAACCGCACCGCACTTCGCATTGTTCGTGAAGCCGAAATCGCTGGCGCCGTCTTGTCATCCACCTTGACCCGCGAAAGCATTGTTTACAGCGCCGAGTTCTTGAAGGGTGATGCGTATGTACCTCGTTAGAAGTCCACAGTTGTTTCAAAACAAATATCATATCCGCTAACTCTTTTGTTTTACACCAGCTCTCAATTCGCTGAGATTTTGGGTGATGTTGTTTCCGGCCAAAAGTTCCAAGACCACGAATTTGTTGATGTTAGCAAGCAGACCGCTTTGGAGTCTGCTCACGCCTACAGCACCCCCGCCATCGCCGCCATCGAGGCCGCTCACAGCGCTGCTTTCCGTAACGGCCTCGGCAACTCTTTGTATGCCAGCAAGACTTCTCGCGTCAGCAACGCTGCGGTTAAGGAGTATGCTCAACAACTGTTCACCAGCGGAAACGTCGCCCTTGTCGGTACCAACGTTGACCATGAAGAGCTCAAGTCCTACGCCGACGCTTTCTTCAACCTCGGTAGCGGAAGCGCTCCCCATGTCTCCTCTAAATATCACGGTGGTGAGCTTCGTCTCTCTGCTGTTTCTCCTTTCGCCAACTACGTTCTCGCTTTCGAGGGTGTTGCCACTGGTTCCAAGGAGTTTGCCGCTGCTCAAGTTTTGAAGCACATTCTTGGTGGTGAGACCGTTGCCAAGTGGGCCAACGGAGCTTCCCTCCTTGCCCAGACTTCAAGCAAGTTCTCTGGCAATGTTGACATCAACGCTTTCAACTTTGGTTATAAGGATACTGGTTTGTTCGGTGTCCAAGTCAACGCTCCCACAGATGAGATCTCCTCTGCATTGAGCGCTGTCGCTGAACAGCTCAAGGCTGTTCAGAAGGGTGTCTCTTCTGAGGACATCAAGAGAGGTATTGCTCAAGCCAAGTTCGCTGCTGCATCACCTGACTCTCGCTTGGATCGTTTGGATGTCCTTGGTCGCCAAGCTCATGGTGAGGAGGTTGCATCATACGACAATGTCCAAGCTGACGATGTTGCAAAGGTTGCCGAATCCATCTTGAAGAGCAACTCCACAGCCGTTGCTGTTGGTAACCTCCATGCTCTTCCTTTCGCCGATTCCCTCTCACTCTAAAAAACTAAACTGGAGAATAAGCAAAAAAAAGTTGCATCTCATATTTGACTTGTTATCTTCTTCTCTTCCCATATCTTGCCTTTTTTTTCAAACTTAAAAACTTCCTTATATAAAATCAATCATTTAGACGGTGACCTTCGTATAATATTGTCTCCAAATGTACTGTGTGGGTTGCGTAATATATTTGTAACGATCGTTTCAAAATGTCTTTCATATTGAGATCGATAGCGGTCACAATCGCCAGACTGAAATCGGCCAAGGTTAGCACTGTACGCGAAAGAAAATTAAAATCCATCGACGCGAGTGGAAAGCTGCGCGCTTTTGATTTTTTTTTTTGTTGAAGAAACCGTCCAGCTATTGTCACTATGGGAATTCACGGACTAACCAAGGTCATATCGGAGCATGCTCCAAGTGCAATCAAGGCACACGAGATCAGCAGTTACTTTGGGCGCAAGGTCGCCATTGACGCTTCCATGAGTATCTACCAATTCATGATCGCCGTACGTCAGCAAGACGGTCAAATGCTTACCAACGACGCGGGTGAAACGACGAGGTGAGTCTAAGGACCTTATATTTCTGTTCATTGTATTATGCACTCACTCGGCTGAAGTCACTTGATGGGTATGTTCTACCGTACTATTCGCATGGTCGACAATGGTATCAAGCCTGTGTACGTGTTTGATGGAAAACCACCCACAATGAAATCCGGTGAATTGGCGTTGCGACTAGAGCGGCGAAAAGAAGCTGAAAAAAACATTGAGGAAGCTAAAGAAGTTGGTTAGTAAAATGACTATACGCAGTAGTGTGCTCATGGTGCGTTTCTGACTGAGTTCCAACAGGTACTAGCGATGATGTGAACAAGTTTACTCGTCGAACTGTCAAGGTGACAAAGGAACATAACGACGAATGCAAACGATTACTTAAATGCATGGGCATACCCTACGTAGAGGCGCCATGTGAAGCAGAAGCTCAGTGTGCTGCGCTTTGCAAAGCAAACAAAGTTTTTGCTGCTGCATCAGAAGACATGGACACAATCACATTCTCGTCACCGATTCTTTTGCGACATCTTACCTTTTCTGAACAACGTAAAATGCCCATCGACGAAGTCAACTTGGCTAAAGTTTTGGAAGGCTTGGAATTGACCATGGATCAGGTACGTTGCAGAAGAGTGGAACGGTGATGGTATACATTCATCGCTAAGAGCTATTATCAGTTTATCGATCTTTGCATTTTGCTTGGATGTGATTATGTAGATAGCGTTAAGGGTATTGGACCGCACCGAGCCATAACTCTAATCAAAGAACACAAAACTATCGAAAATATCATTCCAGCACTGCCTGAAAAGTTGCGAGAGAATGTGCCGAAGGACTGGAAGTTTGATGAGGCAAGAGAGCTTTTCCGTAATCCTGAAGTTGCTGACTGCACAGACATTGAGGTAAGTATTGCGCGGTAGTTAAGAGCATGATTGGCGACATCAATTAACACATAATGCGTAGCTCAAATGGGAAGAGCCGGATATGGAAGCACTAGTTCAGTTTTTGGTAACAGAGAAAGGATTCAAGTAAGTAGAGTTCAAGCATTTGTGTAATTTCGTTGGCTTGTGAGTCTGACTGCTTGCTTTAGCGAAGAACGTGTTCGTAAAGCGTCCGAAAAATTACACAAGAATGCCAAAGCTGCCACACAAGGAAGAATTCAAGATTTCTTCAAAATGATGCCATCACAAAACGCTGGAATCAAGCGCAAAGCTTCCGAAGCAGATAAGAAGGACGCGAAGAAGGACGCGAAGAAGAAAGGTGGAAGGAAGCCGAAATAAATAGCTAGATGTATACTACTGGGGATATAAATCTATTGACGGCAAGTCCATTGACACTAATTCGTGATCAAAGATTAAAAAGCATAATGAACAATAAAAAATCTGGTAGTTTTTTAACAACAATTGATGTTTTCCAATAATAATAAGCTGCATTCATTGAAAATTATGAAGTGAGTTAATGGGTAAAGTTGGGTCACTTGACCAAATGACTGGCCCAAAGGTTGATTTCACTGTGGATAAATCATGTGACTGTTTGATCTCCCGCTCACGCAACCCACTCGCTTGATACGTTGAGCACACAAGCGTGGCCGGCGGTTGACCCAAATACGTTAGAAGATAAATCCTGCAGTCTCTTAGTGGACAAACACATCGGAATCGATAACAAGTAAATCACAACTTCTTAAAAAGCCGTATAGCGCCACAGGTCATCAAATTCGCCTTTTGGATTAAACCCGTCAGCCTCTTTTTCTTGCTTCACACTTCATGCTGGTGTGTGCTCATTTAGCTAATTTGAAAAAGCCAAACATCGTCAAAGCAAGAAAGAAGATCCCTACCGACAGCACGAGTTCTATCTGATTTGGGAACAACGATAAATCATAAACATGTCTGCGTCATTCGACAAGGACAAAGAATCACTCGTCAAAGGCTACTCTCCAATGCACGATCATCCTCTACAACATCAATTATACTACAACAACACTAACGCCGTCAACGGAACATCCAATATGGTGTCTTCCCCTTCTCAATCTCCCGCCCCTTCCTCACCCTCTATGGTAGGTTATCATATCCCCATGTATGGGAATAGCATGGCCCGTTATCCAGTGCAAATGAACCTTGCACAAAAGCTGCAACCACAACAACAACCACCCACCTCCATGAATCACAATCCTTTAGCGCACCATTCTTTGGCTGCTCCTACTGGAAACTCTCCCGTGTCGTCGCACATGGATTTATCGACAATGAATTCCTCGCAACCAAATACCCCCTATTTGGCACGACAGCTAAGCTATGCGCAAATGTCGCGTCAGTCAGCCTCGCCACATCATCATGCTCGAACCGCTGCTGCACTAGCGCGAGGAACTCCTCTATCCTCCACTGTCACCATCACTGATCCCAACAATCCCAGTAAGACTCTGAGTGGTCTTGGTGCAAAAGCTCGCGGAAAACGTGATCCTTACGAGGAAGGTGTGCCAGCCAAAACGAATAATTCCAATCCTTTGCAATCCTGGTCATCCTTGGATATGGGAGGCATGGGGTTGCAAAATCTGTCACCTACCTTATTCAATGCGTACGAGTTCCTGACCACCTTGTATGTCAACCATAACAACCTGACCTATTTGAGTGGGGCTATAGGTAACTTGAGCAACCTCAAGGTTCTGGATGCTTCGGGTAACAAACTCAGCTCCATACCACCTGAAATGGGCCTGTTAGTACAGTTACGGGAGTTATTATTGTTTGATAATAATCTGGTGACGCTGCCAACCGAGCTTGGAGCGCTTTATCAGTTAGAGACACTTGGGCTTGAAGGCAATCCCATCCACGCGGATCTCAAATCTCTTCTTCTTAAAGAAGGATCGCAGGCTGTCATTGTCTCTTTGCGGGAAAACTGCCCAGGTAAGCCAAGTGAACTTGGCACACTGTTAAAACACAGCTGTTTATATTAAACCCTTATTTGTCAATTATGTAGTCGGTATGCCACCACCTGAACGTGAATGGATCATCGTTGACGGAGATTCTTCGAGCGATGATGCTAATGGTAAGAGATGAGTTTACAATTGAGATTCGATATAGTAAGCTGCATGTCGCTCACTCTTGCATCCTTAGACAAGTTGACCGTTTTCAGTTACAACACTCTTTGTCAGAGATACGTCTCTAGCCAGTATGCGTATGCTCCATCATGGGCTCTCACTTGGGAGTACCGTAAGGAGCTACTTATTCCCGAAATTTTGGGATGGAATGCAGATGTGCTTTGCTTGCAGGAAGTGGGGATGGGAGAATACGAAAATTGTTTGCGCGACGAATTCAAGAAACTTGGCGACTATGATAGTCTTTTCATCCCAAAAACTAGAGCCAAAACCATGGGCGAGAAAGAACGATTGATAGTGGATGGATGTGCCACATTTTACCGATCTTCCAAGTAAGTTCTGCCAGTGGTAGTTGAAAGTTGTAGCGCACAGCAAGCACTCACTTACAATTTTTGTTTGTGTTGATAGGTTCAGACTACTTGAGCATCATTTAGTAGAATACAATCAATGCTCACTCAGACGAGACGATTTCAAGAAGACAGCCGATATCTATAATCGTGTGATGACGCAGGACAATGTCGCAGTGTTGGCGATGTTGGAGAATAAGCAAACCAAGGCACGAATTTTGGTTGCCAACTCCCATAGTCATTGGGATCCCAATTTTGCCGATGTCAAACTCGTACAAGTGGGTCTTTTGGTCGAGGAAGTCACCAAATTTGCCCAAAAGCATCTCAAGCCTGCAGCTGGAGCACCAGCCGACAGCCCGGTGTATGAGTCCCCTTCGCACATGCCCATAATCATCACTGGCGATTTCAATTCTGTCCCTGAATCCGGAGTATATGAGTTCCTGTCCAAGGGCTACGTTAAACCGGATCACGAAGATTTCGGTAACTATGCTTATGGCTCGTACACCACCGAAGGACTGTCGCACGATTTGAATCTTAGAAGTGCTTACTCCAGTATCAATGAACTGCCATTCACCAACTACACGCCAACCTACAAAGGAGTTTTGGATTACATTTTCCCTTCAACCAACTCGTTTAGTATCTCTGGAATCATGGGCCCAATCGACAAGGAATATATGAGTCGCCAAGTTGGGTTCCCCAACCCTCACTTCCCCTCAGAGTAAGCACCCTAACCATTTGAAGAATAGGCATAGTATTTGTTTCTAACAAATTGATATCACCATTTTGCAGCCATATTCCTATCATGGCCGAACTTGTGCTCAAATCTCCTGCCAAGGAAAAGAAAGATAATCGACCAATGTTTTCAAAAGACTAACAAATGACCGATACATCTTTCAATTAGGACACATGATTCTATAATGTATATTTGAGATACAAAGGGTTCATATAACTTGGGGAATTTTTTTTTTTAGTTATAGAGTCTTTTTATTTCTTGCTATTCACCTCTTTGGAATCTTCGCTTTTTTTTGTTGATACATAGGGTTTTATTCTTTCATTCTTTCTTATTCTTATTTTTTGGCCTCACCCGCCAAACCCTTTTTTCTTACCATTTCTTTTCGTTCCTTTAGCTTTTCATCTTCTCTACATGCCTTTTCATTTTTTTGTTCACTCCTTTTTCAGTTGTTGTGTATATAAAGAAGGATTGTTTACTATGCGTATAGGAATTGGTGATGAAGTTTTTCAGAAATAGGTGGGTCGAGTATTATTGTAGTAACCGGCAGCATGAGACAAAATTTCTAGTCTGCCTCGTGCTGGCCGTATTGTTTTTACTGTCAAATGTGACTGCTCTTCAATGGAAAGACAGGCCCTCAACTGACTGGTCTGTTGCTGATATTGCTGTTGTCGTCAAATATGGACCCCTACGAGCAGACGCAATCAGCGGCTTCTATTCCTGACGAATATGTTGATGAGGAAGAGCAGCTTAGAGAGTTGGAAGCAGAATTAGCTCCCAAGGGTGCCGACTATTACGGCATTCTCAACATTTCTAAAGAGGTATAGTAACGGTTTCGGTGGAATTCTATTGCTTGACCGGAATTGACGTTGCAAATCAGGCATCTGAAGATCAAATCAAAGACTCGTACAAAAAGCTGTGCCGCGTGTTCCACCCGGACAAGGTATGTACTGCATTCTGTCGGCATATTTAAGTAGTCATCGGCCGACCCCACTGACTTTTGTGGTACAGCATACCAACGAGGAGAAGAAGAGAGCTGCCGAAACGCAATTCCAAGTTATTCAAAAGGCATATGAAGGTGAGATTTTTTTCTGCATTATGCATGAGCAAAGTCATCGACTGTTCCAATGTTGACAGACCAAATGTTAATATAGTGTTGGTAAATCCGACCAAACGAATTCTGTATGACACATATGGCGAAGGGGGCTTGACGGCTGGAAACGAGATTGGACCAAAGCTGAAAACACCTGAAGAGGTAGGTACTCAATTGCGTGATATGTCAAGCACAAAGGGTGGCTAACTTCAACAGTTGTGATTGTAACAGATGCGTGCTGAATACGAAAAGCAGGCTAGATTGAAGAAGGAGCAGGAGTTGGAAAATTTGGTGCGCTCAAAAGGCGAGTTCCAGATTAACCTTAACGCGTCTCAGGTATTCGACCCTTATGACCCACCTGTTCTTCATGGGTTCGGTCAAGCCAAAAAACCACAGCGCAAGAGCCCATTGGACGTGCTGGCTCGTGCCCAAGTCCAACAACTGTTCATGAAGCATTCATTCGAGGTACGGTAAATACATGCAACACAAATGCGTCCAGTTACAGGCCATCTAACCTATCTTTCTGTCAGACACAAGTTGGCCCATCCACTCGCGCTATACTGTCTGGTTCCATGGTGTCTCGAGGTGGCATGGGAGGCGGTAATATCATAGGTACCATTCGCCATACCGTATCTCCTCGATTTTGGGTAGAGGGAGGTGCCGGACTGTTGAAACCTAGAGCCCTGACGTTCAAGACGTTCTTCAATGTCTCGTCAGACAGTTTCATCAATACTGTCGCGCAGGCACGCACAATCTATGCACCGCCCATCCTGACAGTGACAGCAGGACGCCGAATATTTGCCGCGGCCACAGGGTACATGACTTATCGAACTGGCGAATGGAATTTGGGAGACTGGGGAAGGGGCTATGGCCAAGGCATGGACAAATCATCCATCTCTATGGGTCTAGCCGGCCAAGGCAAGCGCAAGAACTACAGTTGTGAAATACAGGTATTGTCATCCATCAATTCGCTCTCTTCTACGATATTGTATGCACTGCATGCATAGCTGACCGGTTGGAGCTCCTTTTTTTTTATTTATAGACCGGCATTATTGCTTCGCATATTGCTGTAGATTACACTTATCGCATGGTAGACTCTACTCGCATTCGTGTAGGAGGATCCTTATCCACAGTAGGAGGATTGATGGCTAGTATAGGCAGTGACCACAAGCTGACACAGCATGCACGGTTTGGCATGGCTATGGAATGCGGAGTTCCAAGCGGTGTGGTTGTCAAGTTCAAGTAAGTTCAGGCCAGCCAAGGCAAAACTTCCATAAGCCCATGTATTATAAACCCGAAATAACCCTGGGTTTGTTCCGTCACGTCTAGGGTTACGCGTCTTGGCCAAAGAGTGGTCATTCCAATTGTCTTGTCTGGAGAGTTCAATATTAAGCTCGCTTTCTGGGGTGCAGTGGTTCCTGCGTCGGTGGCAGTTATTACCGACCATTTCCTACTCAAACCGCGTCGAAAGAAGCAACTTGCCGAGTAAGTAACACGATATTTACCAGGAATTTTTTTAAACGTAACGTGGCGTGGTTTACTTCATGTTGGGGGGGGAAGGGTGCAGGGGTTTATTACCATGTCTGAACCTAGCCGGAGTAGTAACTGGGGGTGATATAAATGGGGCCAGAGCGAGCAACATCGAAGCCGATAACCTGGGCATACAGACGTTATGGGAACCCAAAAGCAAGCCCGAAAAAAAAAAAAAAGGTTACATATTCTAATCATAAATTCGTTGTCTCAGCAAAATCCAAGAACTCCGAGAAGAGCATGCGGATTATCTTGCTCAACGCAAGACGGAGGCTGAACAAGCTCAATTAATTTTGGCTGACAGTGCCAGTCGCAAAACCAAAGCTGAAGAAGCCAAGAATGGTCTTGTCATTGTCGAGGCTCGGTATGGAAAGGGTAGCGATATGATCGATGTAACGGTTGCTATCCAAGCTCTTGTCCATGAGTCCAAATTAACTATTCCTGGAGGTCATGCAAAGGTATGTACTAGCTCTTATTCAAAAAAAAAATAATAATTGCCCAGCCACTTTGAACATCTTTTTGGGCATACTAACAAAAACTTTTACCCAGTCCAACATTTTAGGATTTTATGACCCTTGCTTAGGTGAAGCCAAGCAATTGATAATCAAATATCGCTTCCAACACAGACTTCATGAAGTTTGTGTGGACGACACCGCTCCAGTGGCCTGCCCACTAAGATGTGAGTTTGAAATTTTGCTTAATTAAAAATGTGTTTCAGACGATCTCTTACTAAAGATTCCATGCTTTTCTTGCAGCTCATATCCTATAAAAATAACAAAACATCAATTTCTCAGTTTTGGGGGCTGACGGTTCATTACAAAAGAAAGGCAAGGAGCTTTTTGTTGGGTTTAGCAGGTGGCTGATCGATTTGTGATCATACAGCTATGATGTGCTATCTTGTTATGGGCTCGGCGCGGGTCCTCCGGTATATTTCTACCAGTTAGCAGTGTATCTCGTGTCTTTGTACCACCTTCTTTTTGTCAATTTTGTTATGTAGCTCAGCCCTTTGTCCACTCCTTCATCTTTACCAGCCAGCCTGAAACCGAAAAAAAAAAAAATTGATGACGACAAATTAGAGCATTGTTGTCTTTTTGACATTGACGTACGATTTAACCCCTTTTTCATTATTTTTTTATTCATCTTAGAACAACCCTTTTTCGCCACAATCCTTTATTGTTAACAAAGCAGAACAAACAAGAGGCTAAATCCGAACTTGAATGATTTTCTAAATGTTAAACGAAGCACTACAATCAAATGAAAAATGCCTTTTGACATATCACTGGTTGGGGGTACTAAATGATGGCTTTGGATCGTGTGCAGTTGGGCTGCTTGTCATTTCAGGGCCAAAAAAACACTATCATATAAAAAACCAAGCATCTTGATTGGCTGGTGGTGAAACGGTCAATAAAATATTCTATTTATATTGGGAAAACTCAAATCACCGCCTCAATTATAGGCGCGGCCACAAAACGAGGGACGCTCATCTTAAATAATTTTATTATTTTTTTTCCTTTCTCTTTGTTACGTTGGACATTCTGCTTCGCCTTCCAAGCCCTATTCATCTTATTCATCACAAGTAGCCCAGCCAGCGCTTAGAATTTAATATTATAAATTCCATATCTAATCCCTTGTTTACATTCCACACTCTTCTTTTCTACTATTTGATTTTTTCTTTCATTTAACGTCTAATCTACACACACTACACACAACCTTTAACATCATGTCGAATCGTCCACTTCCTCCTCAAGGGGGAGGATACGATCAAAACATGTCGGCTTACCGGCAGCAACAGCAGTATCAGCAGCATGGGCTACACTACCAGCAGCAGCAGCAACAACACCAACCACGTCCTGTTCGAACACAACAACCAAGGACGAGTCGGCCCCCTCCTGCCAATTATAATGGAAGTAGGGCATCGAGAGATATGTTGGAAGCAGGAAACCAACCATACCGACGAGTCAGTTTGAGTCGCGCTCGGTCCCTGTCCCGTCCCGAACGTCAAAGACCAAGACCCGGTATGTTGAGAGGCGAATCATCCGAGTATCGCGCACGACCAATGGGTCCAGCTGAGCAGCAACGTCGTATGCGTCAGCAGATGCAGCAACAGCAGCAGTATCCTCAGCAGCCCATGGCTTCATCCAAGCCTCTCCCTCAAGGTCCGATTGTACCACCTCCCCCTTCAAAACAGCCTATGGTGGCTAAACCAAAGGATAAGGTCGTCCGGGGCTGGTGGGGTTGGACTGCTCGAATCGTGACATGCTGTATTCCAAATTGGTTTATCAAGACATGTCTGAGAAAACCCAATGCCCTCACGCAACAAGCTTGGAGAGAAAAGTTGACTTTGGTGTACATTATCTTAATATGCTGTTTGGCTTTGGCTTTTATCACTGTCGGTTTGCAACGTGCTTTGTGTCCAGCTATGCGACAGACATACCCTTATTCACAAGACTTTGAGGGCCACCGCGAGAAAGTGTACCGAGAAAATGTGACTATTTATGGTCAGATATATCCATTTAGCGAAGCACAAACATTTTTTAAGAACAATGGCCTCAACTTGACCAACGATTATCAGAATACCGACTTGAGTGGTATTTTTGATGGTGATATCTCTGGAGCCTGTGCCTCATATGATGCCAATCATCCCAACAGTTCGTTAGGAAGCTGCCGTGTCAATGATCCCTATGGCGGATGGATTCAAAAGAACGATAGCAAGTGCTTGTCACTCAAAGATCTTCAACAATTCTACACTTCTACTGCTTCGCTTAGCTACGATTGGGTCGATCTTCAACCCAGCGGCACCGATATGCTTGGCAAGTCACCTTTGCTTATTTACGGCGACACAGTGTTGAATATTTCCAAGTACCTTGATGCCAACACTCAATATTTCGGTGCTACAGGTGACACCATATTGCGTAACGGTATGGGTAATGATGCGTCTTACTCATTGTTGAACAACGCTCAAATCAAATCCGCCATTCCTTGTCTGACTGCCCGTTACCAAGCTGGTGTTATTTCAACCGAAAACGGTGGATGTATCGCGTCTGGTATCATTATGAATGTCATGATTGCTGTTATTATTGCTGTGGTGGCCATTCGTTACATTATGGCTGTCATTTTCCAATGGTTCATTGCTCGCAGTTTGGTCAAGCCAGGAGGTCGCTCGGGTTTCCTGTCTTGGCGCTCTAAAGCAGGTGGAAATGACGATCCGGCCAATCACATTCGTGCCCCTACCAATATGTATAATACTGGTGGCTCTAACAACGCTTCAGTCTCTTCACTGTCCAACACAGAAGCTGGCTCACCTAATGCATCGGCCATGGATTTGAAACCTGGCATCGATATTGTTTCTACCAAACTTTATACCATCCTTCAAGTTACTTGTTATTCGGAGGGCGAAGAGTCTATGCGTACCACCATGGACAGTTTAGCCAATACGACTTATTCCAATAAACACAAGGTGTTTATGGTGATTGCCGATGGTTTGATTACTGGTTCTGGTGAAACTCGCTCTACCCCTGATATTGTCATTGATATGATGGATCTTGACCCCACCATGGCCGACCCCAAGCCATGCTCATATCTGGCTATTGCTGATGGTGAGAAACAACTCAATATGGCTAAAGTCTATGCTGGTCACTATAAAGGCGTCGCTTGTTTATTGATTGTCAAATGTGGTACTCCTGCCGAAGCCAACTCTCCCAAACCTGGTAACCGTGGTAAACGTGATTCGCAAATGATTTTGATGGCCTTCTTCCAACGTGTTTTGTTCAACGATCGTTTGTCGGAATTGGACTATGAAATGTTTTGGAAATTGACTTGGTTGACCAAAGGTGTTACTCCCGACAAGTTTGAAACTGTGCTCATGGTCGATGCCGATACAAAGGTGTTGCCCGATGCCCTTACCTACATGGTGGCAGCTATGGTTAATGACATTACTATCATGGGACTTTGTGGTGAGACGCGAATTGCCAACAAGCGTACTTCATGTAAGTGGATTTTGCGGAACAAATGAGTTGAATGACCTTAATTAGCATGCTTACACATGTATTCTAATTTCACACACTTCAGGGGTTACGGCTATTCAAGTGTTTGAGTACTATATTTCTCATCATTATGCCAAAGCTTTCGAATCTCTTTTCGGTGGTGTGACTTGTTTGCCCGGTTGTTTCTCAATGTATCGTATCAAGGTTCCCAAAAATGGCTCTTGGGTGCCTATTCTTGCCAACCCTGATATCGTTCTGGAATACAATCAAAATGTTGTTACAACTCTTCATGAGAAGAACTTGCTTCTCCTAGGTGAAGATCGTTTCTTGTCGACTCTTATGTTGCGTACCTTCCCTAAGCGTCAAATGATGTTTGTTCCTCAAGCACGATGCAAAACCATTGTTCCAGACACATTTTCTGTTCTCTTGTCTCAACGTCGTCGATGGATTAACTCTACTGTGCATAATTTGATGGAGCTTGTTCTTGTTTCGGATTTGTGTGGTATTGCATGTTTGTCCATGCAGTTCTCCATCTTCATTGACTTGATCGGTACTGTTGTCCTTCCTGCTGCTATTATCTTGACCATCTATGTGGTTGTGAGCGTTGCTATATCCGACAATCCCAACTGGCAACCCATTATCTTGTTGGCTTGTATTTTAGGTCTTCCGGCCGTTTTGATTGTTCTGACGACGCGCAAGCTCATTTATATTTGCTGGATGTTGGTGTACCTTATAGCCTTGCCTGTATGGAACTTGGTTTTGCCTGCTTACTCATTCTGGCGATTCGACGATTTCTCATGGGGTGCTACCCGTGTGGTAGCTGGCGAGAAGAAGGACAAGGGTCACGGTGATGCTGATGGCAAATTCGATTCTTCTGCTCTGATTATGAAAAAGTGGGAAGAATGGGAGGCTGAACGTACTGGACGCAAGGTCATCAACAAGGCTGGTAGCCGCAACAACTTGAAAACTCCCGATTTCAATCAATCGCTTGATAATGGAAGCTTTGCTTCTCTCAATGCACCACCCATGTTCGGCGGTGCGCTTGGTGATCGCAAAATGTACGGCTCTGCGTCTTCGTTGTTGGCAGCACCCTCACCCTACCGTCCTGCATCTGTAGTAAGCTCTCGAGGAAACACTCCTAATGGAAGTCCCCGCCTTGGACCCTATCATATACCACCATCCAACAATCCCGATATGGGTCGTCCAAACACGCCAATGATGGTTCCCAAGCGATCTTCTATGGCTGCAGATGTTCCTTACGAAATGCAGTCCATGAATGTTAGACGACCAGGAGCTGCTCCACCACTCCCACCACATATGCGAGGCCACACCAACTTGATCAGCCCTCAAACTCTGCGACGAGAGCAGTCGGATGATGGTGACTCCACTGACGGATCATCCGGATCTCATGTATCACATCAACTTCTGCGTCAAGGCTAAATAGAGAGATGAACTACACCATCTCACCGACCTGACAAACGAAAACCAAAAACAAAAAGAAAATCTATCCTCATCTACCAATTTCAACCTGTATTTTAAATCTGTTGAATTCCCCTTTTTTATATCGTTCTTACACTTGGTCTTGGCTGTAAATCAAAACCTAATGCTTGTGTTATTCTTCTTTTTTTTCCTAGCTCTATGTCATTTAGCATTAAGCGAATTTATCCGCTTGTCATGTTTTCCTTTTCCTTTCCTATTGTAATATCACTTATATACACATCAGCGCATATATTCTCTTCTCTTCGTCATACAATGCAAATAGATCCTTTATAAAGAAGTTTCATTGTTAAGATTCTTTGCACACCCAATAAAAATTCTACTACGACTTATATTTCTCCACACACCTGGTTTTTCCTATTTAATCAACGACAAATTTACTTGCATTGGCTAATCAACCTCCGTCATTTGCATTCTTCTTGCTGTATTCTCGACTTCCATCGTGTATTACTGATCTTCGTCTTGCATGTGGCTAGTGCGGTTGCTCATAATAATAAGAAATTGCGTGATGGCAGTCATTGACTACGCAAGTGTCATTGGTCTTTCCTGGCAAACACCAGTTAGTACTATCTTCGCAGCATTACACTCAGTCATGCAAGGCACAAGATGTCCCTTACAATCTCCTATGCAGCCCTTTCGAACCCCACATGATGAGACTGAAACCAACCAGTCACTGTGAGTTCCCTATGTTCAGTGTGCCACTACGTGAGTATCAACTTTTGAAATTTTGGCCAAACTCCCACATAACAAGTCACAAGCCTGGCAATTCTGCATAAGTCCTGCCCCGTACTTACACCATTCTTTGTTTCTTCCACTTTCTTCTTATCATCAACCCCATTGACCTTCAACAGACCACCCTTTCTTCTAATCGAGCGTCTTCAACATGACGTCTGGAACATTTTTGGCCAATAAAAAGGTCTTCGATTTGATAAACGAACTAAAACCACAGTCCGACTTGGTTGATGTGCCGTCGGATGCTACACTGGAGTACGTATTTGAGGTCCTCCTGGCCAACGACATCCTCTCGGTGCCAGTGTACAAGGCGCAGTCGCAGCCCAAGAGGTACCTTGGGTTTGTCACTGTACAGGATATGTTGCACCATTTGTTTGAGTCGGTAAGTCAAAGGTGGGAAAATTTACCAACTGTGGCGCAGGACAGCTCAATGACACATATTTTTTAACAGCACACCCTCCAAAGCCTTCGTTCGAAGCCCAAGTTTCTTTTGGAGTCGGTATCGAGCGCATTGGGGAAAGCACAATCAGTGTCGAAGCAAGCGCTGGCTATGAAAGGAAGTGATGACCTCTCGGTGCTAGTGAGGCTTCTGTCGCATGATCTAGTCCATCGAGTTCTAGTGTGGACCGATGAGGCGGCCGAACCTTACGTGGTGTCGCAAAGCGACTTGGTTCGGTATTTTCACGCACATAACCACGAGCTAGGTAAAATTCTGGATCTGAGTGCACCTGAAATGACTGAGGTGAACGGCGTCACAACCCACATTCAACCTATCAGCTACAAAACCACAGCCTGGGAAGCATTCAGTAAAATCGCTCCCAATACGTTGTTACTAGCAATGCCTGTATTGGATGATGCAGGATGTGTTGTCGCCAGTGTGTCTGCATCCGACCTGCGTGGCCTCAACCGAGCGCGACTGAGTGATCTGGACCGCCCCATCGTTAGCTTTCTGAAAGGTTCGCACGGAGCAGATAATGTGATGCCCGTCACTTGCCACAAGCACTTTACGCTCCAGCAAATCATGGCCGCTCTGGTACTCAGCCAAGCTCATCGCATCTGGCTTTGTGATTACGAGGACCGTGTTGAAGGAGTTGTTACTTTGACCGACGTGATCGCTGTGGTGGATGTTATGACTGCCTTGCCGGAATGAACCTGCGATTAAACCCAGCAGCTGTGTGTAAGGCAGCCAAAGCGCGCTTTTTAACTTTACACTCTGCCCTCACATGTAATATATTGATAATTTCGTGACGTGCGAACAAGCACTCTTACGTTGTGCAGTTCTAGTGCATCAAATCAATAAAAACAACAACCAAAAAAAAGTGTGTGCACATGTCATGTGCGTGCTTATTTTGTTGGACGCTTGGTGAGCAGGAGGTGGGAGAAAACATGGAAAGAAGGTAATTCGTATTCGTGACAAGTGGCTATATTTTGGGCATCAAATATTTAACAGACATTACTTGTGAATGCAAGGTTGGACACAGGAATAGCTAGATATTCACTTGACTGCCAATCTATTCATTTGGCTGTTGTCCTTGTTCACATAACGATTAAGAGCCAAAAGAAAAAAAAATCTCACCGATACGCTGTTCCTTCCGCTTTCGTGTTGTTGGGCACGGCTCTCAAAGGTAGTTGTTGATCAATCAGTCGTGGCCAAAGTGAAGGGGGGGGGCAGCGCAGGAGATAGACTCAAGGTTGGGGAGGAATGATGTGGGGTTTATGACTCGGTGCATACTTTTCATTAGCCATTCTTGATACGACGCAGCGTTCTCACATACTCGGATATCAAGTCTGATCTCAAGATAAGATCATACGTCTTGACCGCGTTGCGAAACCTGGAAAACAAGGATACGATCAGAATTTCTTTTTCATATTCTCCAAGATCATCATTAGCCTCCACACCCGGCTACACTGCCACATACCAATCTCTCTCAGATATCTGGCCACGTTTTCCAGATTTGCGCGGAGCAGCAAACACTTGGTTGCGAAGCTGTCGTAACAGATCATCCAACGACTCCAAATCCTCATCCTCTTCATCTTTGCTGGTAAGATTGGTTGCATAAGGCAAGAGAAACAAGTTGGGCAGGTTGGGCAATTTTTTGAATCGCGGCAAGGCACTCGCAAACGAGATCAGCCCCTGCCATTCAATCCTCGAGTCTGCGAGCATTGACTGCAAAAGCAGAATATTTCGATCGTAAGCCAATTGGGAGAACTGCAGATCTTGGCATTTATTATTGACGAAAACTGGACAGAAAGTTGTTGAGCATTTCATTATAGACACAAAAAGTGCAACAACGACTGGCATTAAAGGCAACTTACCGATTTGAGGTTGCGAATGAATGTCAGGTCGCGAGTACCCCAGCTTTTCAGGTGAAATGAGAGGGAAATCCGGAAGGCCGTGTTTGAGCATGTCTGCGCGTTTCAAGCAGCGTATGGTGTCTAAATCAGCTTCAGCGCCTTCCGACACCACGAGAACCACATCGCTAATGGAAAGCATAAACATGATACTGTGAAGTGTCTATTGAGCGAGATTAGGGTGCGAACAGCTGCGCAATGGATGTAAGCCGGGTTTACCTTAAGATCACGCCAAACATCGGATGACAACCCATCAGTTGAGCCATGTCGCAACGTTTGCTCGATGACAGACCAGCTCAATACTGGCTGTGTGTCCAGCAAGATGACCCGCTCAGAAGTCACATACATGTCGATGCCAGTGGTTTGATGATCAAAGATTTTAGCCGGCGCCTGAGTATTGAAAGTCTATTTTGCAACCGTTCAGTTCATACCAGTGCAGCATAAACCGCATGCCAAGTAGCCGTTGCAACCGATACTTACTATGCCAGGCTGTTCTGAAAAAGACGATAGTATGGTGGATTTACCAACACCTTGTTTTCCAATGATACCGACCACGAAATGACCCGGGTAGTCAGCGAGAGCCTAAGTAAGAATGACCACCACTTAGAATGGAACAAGCCCCAATTTTTTACAATGCTTAACTTACTCGCAAAGTCGCTTCAGCGCGAAACTCTTCAAACTCATTCATCATTTTGACTACGGTGCTTTCCTTGGCATCGTCTTGAGCCGATAGCTCAGTGTCAGTGTTTAGTCGACGAGCATGACCTCTGTCTAGTTGCGCAGGCAGTTTTGGACCATCCGGCCTCTCGCGTCGCTCCAGGATGACAGGTGCCTGTAATATTGCACGAGGACTACTATCACGGCCAGCCTCGCGACCTCCATCTCTCTTTCCGCCAGTGTCCTATGAGATATTGTATAAGCTCATCGTCTAATAGTGTCCTGCGGGTGATGACTGGGCTACGAACCTTTTTGCGGCGCCGATCCCGCGTTCTCTTCTCATTAACCGCACCAAAATCAAAAAGCTGCCTTTTGGGTTGAGCTTCTGAGCCAGACGGCTGACTATGGCTGCCCACCAAGGAGTGTCTCTCGCGCTCTTCGGACGGCATCATCACAGTGCGCAATGAGAGGAGTATCTCAAAAACCTTGGTCCTTATTCGGAAAGTCACCTGACATACAGCATTTTCTAAAAATGTGGTACTTGAGAAGGATGATTGTTCATGCTTGCCGTCATGTTGGCACGGTTATACGTTTACAATGTTATATCCAATTTATAAAGTAAAAGGTTTATGAGTATATTATTATTACTAATAAACTTGATTAAACCCATATAAAGTTTGATAATTTCTATCGAAATAAATATCACCAGAAAATTCGTAAAGTTCATCGGATCTTTTCGAACATGAGCCTAATTGCTGGTACAGAGCGTATAGCAAGGAAGAGCTTACAGACTTAGAACAAATTTGGCAACATGAGTGCTTCTGCTCCTTGAATCTGAATCAAGTATAATGATGGACTATACCACCTTACGTCTCTAGTGATCGTTCTGGTTTCAACGCGTGCATGTGCTGAACATACCTTATCTAGCATCTCAGAGATTCTTTCCTGTTGTTTGTGTTCGAAAATGGTATTATAAGATATTTATTTCTGCTGCTGCAAGGTGTACAATTTGCTCAGATATGAGCAATTGCTTATTAGAGGTACCGAGACGTTCCATAGAAGGAACTATGCATTGATGGCTATTCTTCATCTTTACTCGATATAGCAAAAATGCTCCCTAAAAGAGGCTTCTCTATATCTAAACGATGGCTACTTTGCAATTCCGAGATATTGCCAGAAGTTGTATTGTAGACGACACGAACCACAATGATAGGTAACTATTATACAGCTTCATGCCAACGGCAACATGATTGTATTTGTTATATCCGATTAAGAGATTGGCGAGTTTTTTTCAAATAAGAAGAAGATAGCTAATCCTCAGTACCTTTAGTACCGCGTTCATTGCTGATGTTCCTTTGGGCTTTATTTGTTCTCCTATACGGTAGGAAGCGCCTCTTACCCATTTCCGCAGACAGAGATACCAAAGAAGCGAGTAGTATGCCATCGTAGCAATTCCAGTATAATTAGTATAAAATCGATGTTGCCTGCATACACCTATGATGTTGGCCAACGAGAGGTATCAATAAAAAATGGTTTGCTCTGATAGCTCTAGCGCCGTTCCACTTGGATGGTAGTGGAGCTTTATTTTGAGGTTAGTCGATCGTAGAATTGGTACTTTAACCTGTCTTGGGAAGACAACGGAGTGCCTGTGGCTTCCAAAGTGGCGTTGTCATTGTGGGAAGAGACATAAGCACATTGAGTCTCTGCCCAGAAATTTGTAAGGCATTTTGCATACAACAGTGGTTCTAAATTTTTTATAATTTTTTCTGATATATCTGTTGTCATTCCAAGCATATCCATGAATGTTCAATCTTCCAATGAAGGTGAATGTTTTCTCCCAAATGTAGTGTAGATTTTTTCAATTACACTTTCAACTCCTGAATTTACTATCCTTGCTTGACAACTTGGCTTTTCCACAGGATGAAATGGTTTGACATCGGATCACCCCCTCATATCTGCACCATTTTTCCTTCTTTGGGACTTTTTGTGACGCTATCAGTCAAAACCACTGGATTTGTTTACATTCTGGTCGATTATTTTCGATCACTTCGATCATCCTTGGTATGAACCTAAGCAACAGTCAAGGAGACAGTTAGGGCTCGGGGGATGAAAATTCAAGGGTGGTGACCCTTCCAACGAATATCACGTCAACGATCGCTTACCTGAACTAACAAAGAATAAAAAAAAAAAACACATAAATACCATTTGTTTTCCTAGCTATCAGTTTCTTTAACACAATTAACCGATCACGGAGTAAAACATGCTACAACGAATTCTAATCATTGCCTTCCTTATTGTATTCTCGGCTTTGTTATGCGTTTGCGATGACGATGGTTATGATCACAAAGATGAACATGATCACAAAGATAAATATGATCACAAACATCAATATGATCACGATGATTATGATGATGATTACGAAGATCATACTCACATAGATAAAACCAATGTCTATCAGTATAGCTGCAATGTGAATACAAATCAATCAAGCACGGCTTCCGATCTGGAAAGTATCAAGACAAGTCTCAGCACATTGACAAGCATCTCCTCCAATCATAGCATAGCCATTAAAAACAATAACGAGCTACTTCAAAATGACACTTCAATACTACAGACTATTCTATCACAATTAACAAGCCTAAGAAGCTCGCTCTCTAATGAACAAGACCAGAGTACTTTGAATAACGCGACCAATATGTTGGATGCTTACCTAGCAAATGCACAATCGCAAAGTCAAAATTTGACCAATACGTTGGATGCTTACCTAGCAAATGCACAATCGCAAAGTCAAAACTTGACAAGTGCATTGGACACCTTGATTAACAATGACCAAAATCTGACTACTGCACTGACCAGCAGCATTGACAACATACAAAGCCAAATCCAAAATCAAACTGCTGCGCTGGAAAACATCCTGAATTCGACACAAACAACTCTCCAATCTTTGGTGTCTGACATTCACAATCTCAACAACAATAGCGTTTCTGATACAAACAACCTAGATTTTACCAAGGCTATAGATCAATTCAACAGTTGTCTCTTTAATTGCGCCTTGAACACCACTTTGTATCAAAACCAGAGTTCGATTGTCGTCAGTAACATCAACAGTACAATTGACTATACTCCGATGCAGCAGCAAAATATAACTTTGCAAGAGCTTCAATACTGTTATGACAATGTGACAATAACATTGACTGATTCGCTGGGATGTGCCTCTTTACTAAACGCAACAATTCACTAGTGGAGATTTCCACTAAAATGACTTTCTCAAGCCAATTTGTGAAGTTTGTCCAATTTCCAGAACAGGAGCTTTAGAGATGATGTGGTCATTTTTTTTTTCCTTTAATTTTTCAGTTAAGAAGTTTTCATTTAATAAAAATTTGGTAGTTATCTAATGTTCCGCTGCCTATGATATGTCATTGATTATGGATATGGTGTGGTATTGCAAAGAATATAGATCTTTGTGTTAACCTACATTTTGGTCAAAGGGTTAAAATACAAGAACTTTTGTATGCTGGCAGATGAATATTATCGTGTGGCTAGTAGTAGATGCTGTGGGTATCGCTCATCCTTACCCAACCGTAAGACTATAATCAATGGTTCTATCGTTTATAAAGTGGTTATTACGGAGGTACTGATCGCTGTTAATATATCTGCCTACTTGTGGAAGTGGTTGGATGGGAGTCGGAAATCTCAATTTTTAATTAGATGGAGTTGGACACCTCCAGTCCGCGGTACTGATTTATCAGCTACCACGTGATCTATACTGAAACACCAGTAGTTGCCAGCTGTCAAAGAACAGCTGCATCATAACACAGATCTACTATAGGTTCAGAATGACTGTCGTCCACGTAGGTATGTACTATAGCACCTGGTGTTCCTTTAAGCAAAGTCTTTTTTTCCAATAACCTAATCATTTGACCAGTGCTTGTCAAATTCAAGGCGGAAGTCGGTGAGGCTATGAAGCAAGAGCTCTGCAACAAAGTTGTCAGCCTCAAGGATGTTATTCCTGGTATTGTCAAGGCTAGCGCCGGAAAGAACTTTTCTGATCGCTCCAAGGGCTTTGAGTGGGGTAAGTAGGACATGCCACGAGCGCGCAAGCCATAGCTTTATAATTTTTCTGATCCTCAATCGTCTGTCAGGCTGGGTTTTCGAGCATACTAGCAAGAAGGTATAAGCAAAACCGTTAGAAAAGAGGAAACTATAGGTTACCAGTGGCCAGATACTAACGTCTAAAATCTATAGGATTTGGATGACTATGCTGTTCATCCTGCTCATCAAGAATTTGTCAAGCTTTTAGGCAACTATCGCGAAGACATTCTTGCTTTTGATTACGAGGTCTAAGGAAGCACTTGACACCCATGCTCAATTACAAGCATGCTCATTTACAAGCATAAATCGCCCAAGTGCCTATTGTATGCATGAATGCACCTCTGTTTGTTTATAGAAGGAATAAAATGCCGCTTTTTGTTTCTCTCACGACCAACGAGGTTTTGACGTACAACAGTACCAAGCTGATGTATAAACAATGCAAACGACTTGAGACAGTGAGTATGGTGGGCTTTAAGCGCAAGTGCAACACTAGGCTACCTCAGCATATCTAGTCGCATATATCCGCAACATCTTGTTTAATATCTTCAGTTTGTGGGGTTACGAAAAAAAAAACCATGTATTTCTGATTATTCACACTTTATTGTTTGCCATGATTTTAAAGGGATATTTCGGAGTTGTCAGCATGTTGCCCACCATCATCGTGAGAATCTCTTTTAAAGCAGGTTTCAATCCTTAACAGCATTGCCTTGCCTCAGTGTCACCTTTTGCTCTCAACAACTGCTGACGCATCAACTGATGTATGCATACAAGGTATACTTTAAATGAATAGGCCTGCAAACTAATCAAGTTTTATGCGAAACAAGGTCGAAACGACTGACATTAACCAAAAGAAGGAACACAAGGTTTACGTATACTCCATAAGAGGGATGTTCTAAGGCGGTTGGTTTGCGTTCGAATCATTTGAGTCTTTACCTTCTGCTACTCATCACTATAGCATGCACTGTAGTAAATTTTAGTGCTGATGGCAGCTACGTCAACGGGCAGGCTGTTTGGATGGAGTGGAAAGCTAAATGAAACCAGGAGGGGTGTTTTCAAACTACCGGGTATATTCGGCATTTGATTGGTTCCGGTTGCGGAAACCTTGTGTGGAGTTACAAAATAGACAGTATACAAAAGAAATACCCGAGTACAGTGGTTTCAAGTCCAGCTAGAAAAGATGTGATTAGATGTATATTCATGATACCTCCAACGTGTTTTCTCTTTCCAAAGCGAAGACAAGGAAGAAGAAGAGAAAGGACTTGTGTATTGCAATAACCTGAAGCCAAATACATCTTATTATGACAGGCATATGAAAGACTATCCTACACGTGATGCTTAGGCTGATACTTTCAGTGTAATTTGACTCGGTGGAGCTGACCTTTGAATTCGCTTCCGCTTCTCTCCGTCCATGAGATCAGTAAGTATAAAAGCGCCAACCAAGACTTTATAGCATTTGCTTTTTTTTTCCTTGTATTTCTTCAACTTCCTTTACAATGGTGAACGTTCCTGGTGTTTCTATTCTTGCTCCTTATGATGCCACTCAGGCTGAGATCTTGTCGCCTGAAGCTTTGACCTTCATTGCCACTTTGCAACGTACCTTCAATGGCACTCGCAAATCTTTGTTGCAACGTCGCAACTACCGCCAACAAGAGTTGGATCGTGGTGTCTTGCCTGATTTCCTCCCCGAGACTGCTTACATCCGTAACGACCCCAATTGGCGTGCTGCCGCTCCTGCTCCAGGTCTGCAGGATCGCAGAGTTGAGATCACCGGTCCGGTTGACCGTAAGATGGTCATCAACGCTTTGAACTCTGGAGCCAAGACCTTCATGGCCGATTTCGAAGGTATGTAAACATGCATGACAGAGTAGTGGCATTATGGGTATTACGATGTTAACCATCAGTTTTTTTGGTTCTTTACGTTCAGACTCAAATGCTCCTACCTGGGAAAACAACATCAGCGGTCAAGTCAACATGCGTGATGCCGTCCGTGGTACCATCAGCTTCACTAACCCTGCTGGTAAGAAGTATGAGCTTCGCAAGGATGGAAAGGTTGCTGTCTTGCTCGTCAGGTAAGGAGAAAAAATCCATCATTTTCACATGTTCTGGGCGTTTTTTCTATGGTATACTAAATTTTTCCCCTTACCCTTACATTAAGACCTCGTGGCTGGCACTTGGAGGAGAAGCACGTCTTGGTCGATGGTCAACCCATGTCCGGTTCCCTCTTTGACTTTGGTCTCTACTTCTTCCACAATGCTCATCAACTTATCAAGAACGGCCTTGGTCCTTACTTCTATCTTCCCAAGATGGAGTCTCACCTTGAAGCCAGACTCTGGAACGATGTCTTCAACGTTGCTCAAGATATGCTTAACATTCCCCGTGGTACCATCCGTGGTACTGTCTTGATCGAAACCATCTTGGCTGCTTATGAGATGGATGAGATTATCTATGAGCTTCGTGATCACTCTTCTGGTCTTAACTGTGGACGTTGGGATTACATCTTCTCCTTCATCAAGAAGTTCCGTCTTAACCCTCAATACGTTCTTCCCGATCGTTCCGATGTCACCATGACTGTTCCTTTCATGGATGCCTATGTTAGACTTTTGATTCAAACTTGTCACAAGCGTGGTGTCCATGCTATGGGTGGTATGGCCGCTCAAATTCCTATCAAGAACGATCCCAAGGCCAACGAAGCTGCTCTTACCAAGGTTCGCAATGATAAGCTTCGCGAAGTCACTGCTGGCCATGACGGTACCTGGGTAGCTCATCCTGATCTTGCCAAGATTGCTTTGGAGGTGTTCAACGAATACATGCCTCAACCTAACCAAATTCACGTCCGCCGTGATGATGTCGTCGTCACTGCCACCGACTTGCTCAACACTAACTTCAAGGGTGCCATTACTGAGAAGGGTGTCCGTGAGAACATTGCCATTGGTTTAGCTTACACTGAAGCCTGGCTTCGTGGTTCCGGCTGTGTGCCTATTATGAACTTGATGGAGGATGCTGCTACTGCTGAAATTTCTCGATCACAGCTCTGGCAATGGGCCTACCACAAGCCCCGCACTCAAGAGGGTAAGCAAGTCACTCCTGAGTACCTTGCTCAAGCATTGGATCAAGAGATCGACCGTCTTAAGAAGCAGTTGGGTGATAAGTACGCACAATCCAAGTTTGATGCTGCCAAGAGACATCTTGCCACTCAAATCACCGGTGAAGTTGGTGCTTACAAGGACTTCTTGACCACTCAATTGTACGATGACATTGTCACCGTCAACAGCAAGTCCAAGTTGTAAAAATGTTGGTTTTTAATCCCACATATCCACATACTCCTATTTGTAACATATCCCCATCGAGAAATATAACAAAAAAAACGTTATGATCTTGATTTCCCAATTCTTTCCTAGCTGTACTTTTTTTGTTAGCATATTACACAAAACAATTCTTCTACCACAGTTTTTTGACTGAAACGTAGTACAAATAAAAAAATCATTTGAAATGAAGTACAATTGTAAGATAATCAAAGTGTCATGATCAGTTGGCCCGGCAAAAAGGATAGCAGAAGAGCAATACATAGGCTTGTGTTCTATTTAAGGCTACCATTTGCTTTCACTATTAAAACGCTAATACGCTACACATTTGCCAAATCAAAGATTCATGGCTCGATCGCCTTTCTATACTTGACTCTGCTGCAACGTATTTTTTGCCCAATCGGTAGGAGTTGCGCTCATTTGGAAAGAGAAGTTGGTGGCATTCATAAGCTGCTCATGGGTAATGATAGGCTTGATTTGGGCAAAGCTATCGACTTTCATAGTCTTTACATATGGCTTGCTCTGTGCGTCTGGAGCCAAGATAGTGAGCTTGTGGGTTCTATCCGGCAGATCCAACGTCACCTTGTCAAAATGTGGGGTACCGATCATGTATTCGCCAGAGGCGGGGTTAACTGGGTAGAAACCTAGATAGTTGAAGAATGCCCATGCACTCATCTGTCCGCAATCTATTCAATATTATTAGTAATAATTATAGCCGTTATCTTAGCTACAACCAATGAAATTTTCCCACCTTCGTTTCCGCCAAGTCCTGTCTCAGTATCATTGTAATTGGTCTTGAGAAGGCCGCGGATGACATCGGATGTCTTTGAAGGATTTTTGGTGTATAGATAAGCATATGGTGTGGCATGCGAAGGCTCGTTTGTTTGGTCATTGTGGCCACCTTGGAAATACTCGTCTAGTTTGTCTTCAAATGCACTGGTGCTGTTGAACAGTGAAATAAGTCCTGGGAAATCGTGAGGCACGTTGAAGGTGTAGATCCAATTGGTGCCTTCGGTCCAAGTGGTGGTAGAATTGTCCCAGCTGCCATTCTTATATCGCGCTTCCATGAATGTAGTTTCATTGTTAAAGATGTAATGATAGTTTTGAGCTCTTTGCTCAAAATAGGCTGCTTTGTCTTCATGTCCAGTGTAATTGGCTACAACCGCAACAGTATAATCTGCCCACGAGTACTCAACAGTGCGAGAGCCAGCCTCAGAGGTCTGATTGGCTGGTACCCAGCCGTTTTGCTTGTATAGTGTCAAGCCAGCTCGTGCTTCTAATCCGACTCCTTGCTCTCTATCTGTGTATGGAATTGTCAAGTCATCGACAGGTGGAACCATGGCATCCTTATAGACTGCTTGCCAGGCCAAGTCATGGTCAAAGTCGTCAAGACCTTTACGAAGAGCTTCGGCAATCATGGAGGATGACCATGTGGTGACTGTTTGTAGAGTATTAGAAAGTGCTGCTACTTGTAAGTCTCTTGTCAATACTTACTCATGATGTTCGTTTCTACAATATTTTCCCACAAAGGCAATCTGCTGCCTTGTTGGTAGGTGTTCAGCATAGATGTAATAAAGCCAGGTACACGCTCTGGTGCGAACAAGATAAGAAAAGCCCACTGAGCTCTGAATATGTCCCAGTTAGAATAACCAGTGTAAGACATATTTCCTTGATGAACCTTATCATCGTAACCAGAGTAATAGTATGAGCCAGTGGCATTGACTTCAAATTTTTCATTAGGGTACTATTAGTAGACAAGATACGGTCAGCCGGATATGGAAATTGCATTGTATTTTTCCGTGACGCTCGTAACAAAAACAAAGTCATATTGTCATCTTCAAGTATTACCTGCAATGAGTGAAACATCCCAGTATAAAGAACAGTGCTTTGCTCGTCGGTGGCACCTTCAATCTGTACACGGCCCAGCTTCTCAGCCCAGGCATCTTGGATATTAGATGAGGTATTCTCAAAAGTGGTTCCGTCGGGTATTTCATTCTCAATATTTTGTCGCGCTTGATCAATTGAAATATATGAAACGCCAACTCTGACGGTAACTTGACTGGTTCCTTTGGCAAATTGAGCATAGGCAGCGAGTCCAGTGCTAGTCATAGATGTTTTGTTGGCATGTACAGTAGCATTGGCAGCAGTACCCCAGCCGGTGAATTTCTGATCGAAACGGGCCACAAAATAACCGTTGAAATGCTCAGCCTTAAATGGCCCCAGATCACTATCTTGTCGCTCAGGATTCCTACCATATATTTCCTGGGTCTCAGGAGATATAGTAATATCACCTTCAATTGTTTCTCTGGTGCCTTGCACTAGAACATAGGGCTGAGAATCGCCTTTGAAGGTGAAACGAAGGTAGCCAACACGGGATGTGGCAGTGGTTTCCGCCTCAATGCGGCTATTGCTAGCATCCATGGAAACCTTGTAGTAATATGGAGTTATGACTTCATCATCATGGGAAAAAGGCATACCACGATCCTCAAAAGCAGACTTGATTTCACCCACTCCAGGAGCTACAGACACTTGACCAGACTCACCCATCCAGATCTACAATGTTATCTCATTAATATTGATATGAAAAATGCTTGTTGGCCATGCTGAATGAAAATATAACCTACAGCTGGTTGATGTGTACCGAGAAAACCATGTATTTTGGTGTCACTATAGCGGTAGGGACAAGTACTAACGTTGTTCTCTCGAGTCATGGCAGTCCATCGGGTCATGGCAAAAGGAGGTGCTAATCACGTGTGGGAGTCACAATGAGTTTTCTTGAACATGAGGTACGTTCGTTTTAGCTACAGTGCATTTCATGATAATAGTTACCTGTAGAAGGGATCATACCACCATATTCACTAACAGTTTCACCATCGGTACCTATTCTAGGATCAACAAACCGAAGGTTGCCCTTGCTCTTTAAGTTCGGCGACGCAGCCAAGACACTGGACACAATGGTGCTGGCAAGTACAGAGAAAGCTTTATAGTGCATTAGCCGTAATAGAGGATATCGCAATGCAACAAAAAACCAAGTCTGCTCATGGGCATTAGGCTACGGTCTTTTATAGAATTTTATTCATTTCCGAAAGTGTAACGTGAGATGCAAAAGACAAGTTGAACTAATTGGGTAAAGCTAACCTTTCGAACTAATCTTGGTCACAACTCTTCTGGCTACCTCAACTTGTAATTTTGTGAAATAAGCCGGTTGTACTAGCTGTATTATGGAGCAACGGTAGATCTATTAATTTTATTATGGTAACGAAAGAGTTACATTTGACATTATGTCCAACAAAGAAACGGGAGCTATGATGCCATGCACTAGAACCCTGAACTGAGGAACATGTAGTGAATTGAGAAGGTTTCCGTAACTAGCGTCGATCTTCTGAACTCTGATGGTGTGAAAATTTGATGTGCACGGTATTATCTAATACGGA
Source organism: Umbelopsis sp. M5902 (assembly GCA_037039815.1). Classification (NCBI taxonomy): domain Eukaryota; kingdom Fungi; phylum Mucoromycota; class Umbelopsidomycetes; order Umbelopsidales; family Umbelopsidaceae; genus Umbelopsis; species Umbelopsis sp. M5902. The sequence continues at coordinate 351,305 of JAXQGL010000036.1, forward strand.
ACAGTAGGCATACCGGGAGATCTGTTGTGCTCCTCACAGTAAAAGTATATTACAGTTTTGTCAATTTCCGAGCATGTCTAATTTCACCTTATACGTACTATAAGGCTATAGTGGCATAAATGACGAAAGTTATGGTGACTGTAGTTTATTAAACAATGTTACCTTTTTATGTACTGATAGTAATGTGGAGCACCAATACAATGCCTGTCGATGAAATGACAGTTTCTCATGTTGATTAAAATTCTGTTTCAAAGGCTATCATAGTGGCGTATGATCCAAATATGTATAAAGAGTAAGAACAATATGAAGTGCAAGTTTGCTGAAAAATACGAGAAAATTATACCACATTTGCCCAGGCAAAAGAATTTTCTTTTTAAGTCTACGATCTAGGCTTCTGTGAAAGATCACTATGATACTAGCAAGCTAAGCATGACGTTACTAATGGTCTTCAGCAAACCGCTATACCAGTGAGCACACCCTTTTCGGAAGCTCATATCACAATTTGCTGTTCAATTTTTCAGCAGTCAAAGAACTGACCAGCAAAAGAGGTTCCTTCATTGGCTCGAGTGAGCTATTTTTGAATTCCCGAAAATAGAAAACTCGATTTCCCGTTTGTCTTTGCCCCATAGAGATCATGGAATTGAAACCACCGGTAAAGAAAGCCTTGAAGGCTTTTGTCACCGGCTACATCGTCATATCTCTGTTCTATTCAGCTTATCACCTGTTTTCGGTTTACCGTGGTAGTCCAGCTGCCCCTACACCAGTTACATCCACAAAAGCCGTCATCAACATTAGCGCCTCTCTCAAAAATGGTACATGGGGACCACAACGAGTGAAGTGGACTAATCCAGAAGGTAATTTGCCCAGCATGTTTACAGATTCGATCAGTCGAGCCTTTTTTTCCAACTTGATATAGTTTACTGACTTCTGATCTTTAGGTGTTACCGACGTCATGCCTGAGGATTTCATGTTGACCAAGGTTTTCTCTGATGCTATGGGTCCATGCAAAGTGATACCGTATTATTTTCGAGCAACCGAGGAGGCGGAAGCCGAAGATATTACTCTCGCTACCCTGGTTACTCACAACCGTTTAGATGTACTTAGTCGTTTAGCCACTCGCTACCAAGGTTAGGAACTGACTGATTATGATGTGATTTGATCTTTTTACGGCTTGATTGATGTTTATTTGATTTGTTAGGTCCTATCTCAGCTGCTATACATATCAATGACGACGAACAAAGGGATATCGTTCTCAATGATCTGCATGCCATGTATGAAGGAAACCCTCATGTGCAAAAGCATGTCGATGTACATTTGATAGTCGACAAGTTTGACAGACAGTTCAATATGTGGAGAAATGTGGCCAAGTTCTTTGCACGTTCCGAGTACTTGATGATGCTGGATGTTGATTTTCATCTCTGCACTGACTTCCGAAAATCTATCCGCGCCAATCCCGCCATCATGGAGAAGCTTCGCACCGGAACTGCTGCGTTGGTGGTTCCTGCTTTCGAATTCATTGAGCAAAAAGATGGTCTGGATTGGAAAACATTCCCTACTGATAAGAAGCAGCTGTTGGATCTGGTTAAAGCTGAAAAGATTGACATGTTCCATCGCAGTTGGCAACGTGGTCATGGCAGCACTGATTACAACAAGTGGTATGAGAGCGACGGAGAATACGTTGTCACAGAGTACAACTATTCTTATGAGCCGTATATCATTTATAAGAAGGAAGGAACTCCATGGTGCGACGAGCGCTTTATTGGTTATGGTGCTAATAAGGCTGCGTGTCTTTATGAAATTTACTTATCTGGTATTGATTACTGGATCTTGCCTAATGATTTCTTGATTCATCAAACGCATTTTTATTTGGAAGATACGCGTAAGAAGGAGGTGAGCATACAATAATACTAGGCTGCTCTAATTACTTGTTACATACGGTTCCTAATGTTATTTTTTTTCTTTCTTTTCAGCGTAAATACAACAAAAAGCTTTACGATAACTTTAGAGAAGAAGTTTGTTTGCGGTACTCACGTATGATGATTGCGAACAATCTTTGGTCAACTCCTAGAGCTGACAATGTCAAGGCAGAATGCTCCAAGATCAAGGGATTCAAGTCTGCTGTTGGCAACCTCAACTAGAGAGGTTATCTATATCATGGAGCATTAGCGCCTATTGTTGCATCAAATGTATTGCTTTTTGTCCTGCTCTTTTTATTCTCGCGAAAACTGTACTCATTACTCATTTCTACAAATCCCTATCATATGTGTCGTATTATGCGCTACTCACTTTGTTAGCTGTTCATAGCTAGTTATTGCCGTTGAGGCTCCTTTTGCGATTTGCACTGCTTCTACTTATTGGGAAATACAATTGTTTTTATAGATCTATTATCCAAACTGTATTGATTGTGACTATATGTGAATCGATATATTGGAGGTACTTGTGCGTAGTCGGCTCATCAGATCAACAGTGAAAGCAAGTTATGTAGTCATGATTTCAGTATTTATTGAGATGCATGATATAATATGAGCCAGTAAATGGCATAGTCCCTCTGATGAAATGTATGGTTTAATAGATTGATGCAGAGTAGAGTGAAGTGGAAGGATGTCAAGTTAAAATTGACTTTTTACAATTCGAAATTCTATAATTATATAAGGAAAAAAAAAATACAAGAGAGCAACCAGCTTTTAAGCTCCCAAACGCTCTTCTACAGCCTTGCGTCTCTGGGACTTGGACTCGGCAACATCGTCTTGGGTAGCATTGTAGCTGAGGACGTTGGCTTGGTTGAAAGGGTTTTCAGGAGACTTTTGGAAATCCTTATAGATGATTTGTTCCATTTGAGTCTTACGCAAACCTGGGTTTTCAGCCTTAACTCGGGGCATCTCTCGTTCGGTGTATGCGGCCAAAGCAGCTTTGAAACGTCTTTCGGGATGCTTTTCAACCTCCTTGTTCTTGGCACCACCAACAGAGCCAGCCCCTGGGCCATCAATAGACAAAAGATCGAGAGCATCGTCCAAATTGCTTGCTGAAAACTCGGGAATAACTCGTCGAGCTTGAGAATCCTTGTTAACAGCAGAAGACTTCTTGGCGGCTTTTTTCTTTTAAAGACGTATAAGGGGGTGTTGTGTGAGCTTATAGTCATTCTATGAATCCTTTACCTCTTCACCCTTCAACGGCTTGATTGGTTTAGTCTTTGCCAACTCTTTTTCTTCTTCGGCCTAATAATTCAGCATATTAGTCAGGCGAGTCGTTGAGTCGTGCTGTGATCCCATATACTTACCAATTGTTTGGCAGCTTCAGCTTTCTTGGCAGCAATGGCAGCCTAATAAAACATGCTTGTTCAGTATGTGGATTCTCATCGAGATCATACCCTGATCTATGACCGTGCAGTCGCTTACCTTCTTCTCGGCGTCTTGATCCTTCTTAGATTTTCCCTTGGAACCTGAAGACCACTCAGCGGCTTCGCGCTCCTCAGCAACTTGAGCCTTCTTTTTATCTTTATCAGCTTGAGCTGCAGCTTTACGCTCGTTGGCAGCTGCGACCTTGGTATTCACTCCTCCTTGTTTCTTGGGCATGACGCTACTGTAAAGTGTGGTTGTGGCTGGCAAAACACGAGCCGACATTTGACAGCGCTTGTGACTTGTTTTTTGCTTGCGACAGCGACACGCAATAACCCAAACCCAAATTTGGACAGTATTCGTAGATTTCATCAATGGAAAAATCGAGTCCGATTTCCTTTTAAAAAAAAAACCTCCATTCAATCCTCCTCAATCGCTTCATAATGGGTTCAACTGACCAGTTGGTCTTCACGACCGGTTATGCTGAATCTGCGAGTCCATGGTCGCAACTCTGCAGAGATCCGGAAGGCTGGGTATGTTGAGCTTACCACTGTTCGCAGACTTTTCGCCAAACCAGTTGTATTAATAAGCGATCTTCCACTCTGTTGTTAGGGACCTTTCTCGGATACAAGAGCTCCAGACTTCACTCCATGCTTTGAGGATACGTAAGTGAAAGTAATAGTAGAGACAAGTTCTAAACATGTAACTGTATCTCACGCATGTTCCTTGAAACAGTGTCGTTATGATGGTTCCCGCCGCATTTCTGTTGGTTTTTGGCGTAGCAAGGTTATGGTTTTTGTCCAAGCGTAATAGCTTGCCTTTGGATATGACATCTAATTGGCTTTATTTCGCGAAGATGGTATGTGCTGCTATCTTCGGTCAACAATAGTAAGATGTTTCACACTAACTTATGTACTTAGTCGGTTTTGGCTCTTTTGGCAATTGTGACAGCTGCTATCGCTAGCAGAAGCGTTTACTTGACCTCATCATGGATTGACAATATTCAAGTTTTGGATCAAATTCTCGGCGTCTTTGTAGTGGTGAGCACCATGTTTTCGTGATCATCTGTAGGAGGTACATGTTACTCACTATCTGTGACAGATTTTCGTTATTGCATTGCATTATCTTGAGTACACCAGAGAGCGCATTGCGTCTGCTGTCCTTCTGTTCTATTGGCTTATGGCCATTATCACTCAGGCTCTTAAGTTGCATACTTTGATCTCTCTGGATGCTCCACACATGGATCTTTTCGGATTTGTCCTGTATGCCATTTCCTTAGGTCTGTCTGTTACCATGTTTGTTCTGGAAAACATTCCTCGTCCAAAGAGTGAATACATGCTGTTGGATGAGGATGAGATGGACTGTCCTGAAGCTACTGCGAATATATTTAGCCGGTTGACTTTCAGCTGGATGACTCCTCTCATGAAATTGGGTTATAAGCAGCCTTTGCTCATGGATGATCTGTGGAATCTGAAGCCAGAAGATCAATCTGCTGTAATCGCTGAAAGATTTGAGCAGAACTGGGAAAAGGAAATGAAAAAGAAGAACCCATCACTGTTGCGTGTATTGGTTGCTACCCTTGGTGGACCTTTCATCTTTGCTGGTGTCTTGAAAGCTTGTCAAGATGTCTTGCAATTTACTCAGCCACTTTTGCTTCGTGAGCTGATGCGCTGGGTGAACAGCTACACTTCAGATGAACCAATGCCTGCTTATCGTGGTACCCTTATTGCTGTCGGCATGTTCTTGACTGCCATTTCCCAAACCATGTTTTTACACCAATATTTCCAGCTTTGTTTCGCGACTGGCATGCGCATTAGAGCAGCCTTGGTAACTGCCATTTATAAGAAAACAATGGTTTTGAGTAACGCCAGTCGCCAAGCTTCCACTGTAGGCGAGATCGTCAACCATATGAGCGTAGACGCTCAACGCTTGATGGACCTTTGCACCTATTTCCATATTGTTTGGAGTGGTCCTTTCCAGATTGCTCTGGCTCTTTATTTCTTGTGGCAAACTATGGGCCCCAGTACCTGGGCTGGTGTGGGTGTTCTCATCCTGGCCATTCCGCTCAACACTTACTTGGCTAAGAAAATGAGAACCTTCCAAAAGAAGCAGATGGGCAACAAAGATGCAAGAGTAAAGTTCATGGTGAGTATCTTTTGAATGGATATAAAATTGCCAATCAACCAGCAAACTAATTATAAATCTCACAGAATGAGATTTTGAACGGCATTCGTGTCATCAAACTGTATGCTTGGGAAAAGTCTTTCTTGAAAAGAGTAAGTATCGCTGGTCCCATATGTAATTCAAAAGCTTAGCATTACTTATGACACAATCTTTAGATCACATATATTCGTAATGATCTTGAATTGGCCATGTTGAAGCGAATTGGTGTATTGAATGCTGTTCAAAACTTCACTTGGGCATCTATTCCCTTCTTGGTTTCTCTCTCTACCTTTGCTATCTATGTCGCCGTCTCTCCTGTGCCACTTACTAGTCAAACTGCATTTGTTGCAATTTCATTGTTCAACTTGCTACAGTTTCCTTTGGCCGTGTTCCCTAACGTTATCAGCTCCACCATCGAAGCCTCCGTTTCACTTTATCGTATTGAAGGATATTTGCTTGCTGACGAGATTGATCCTAATGCAGTCCAAAAGGAGCCTTTACCCAGCAACTCTGCTCTTGCCAGCGGAGCTCCTTTGGTCGATGTGAAGAATGCTTCTTTCAAGTGGAATCCATTTGACTCCGAGCCCACTTTGGAGAACGTGAATTTTGCTGTAAAGAAAGGTGAACTTATTGCAGTTGTAGGTCGCGTAGGATCTGGTAAGAGTTCACTTATGAGTGCTCTTCTCGGTGATATGCAAAAAACATCTGGTACAGTCAAGATCCGTGGATCGGTTGCTTATGCTTCACAACAACCTTGGATAATGAATGCTACTTTACGTGATAACATCCTGTTCGGTGCCAAGTATGATGCTGATTTCTATGAGACTGTTTTGGAAGCTTGTTCTTTGAAAGCAGATATTGCTATTCTTACTGCTGGCGATATGACCGAGATCGGCGAAAGAGGTATCAACTTGTCTGGTGGCCAGAAAGCTCGTATCTCCGTTGCCCGTGCCGTGTATGCCCGTGCCGATGTCTATGTTTTTGACGATCCTCTTTCTGCTGTTGATGCTCATGTCGGCAAACACATCTTCGATCATGTTTTGGGTCCTGACGGTCTGCTCAAGAGCAAGGCTAGAGTACTAGTCACTCATGGTATCGCTTTCTTACCAAAGGTTGACAAGTTATTGATGTTGCGTCACGGAAGAGTTATCTTGAATGGAACTTACAATGAGCTCATGAAGCAAAAGACTGAACTCTATCAGCTTGTTAGTGACTTTGGTAGTCAATCTTCTAACACCCAGGAAGAGGATGAAGCAACCTTGATAGCCGATGTTGACAGCGAGGTCGAAGGTGAAATTGGCAACTATGAAGAAGATGCTCCTCTTACCAAGACTTTGTCTCAGGAGGGTCGTGATCGTGACCGTGCAAACAGCGTCTCCAGTGTAACCACTCTTCGCCGACCTTCTATGGCATCTCTCCGTAACATTGGCAAGAAACAATCACTTGCATTGAAGGAGCAATTGATGACTATTGAGGAATCAGCCAAGGGTAGTGTTGATAAGTCTGTATACTGGACGTATGCCAAATCATGCTCTGCTATCGGTGTAGCTCTACTACTTTTGTTCCAGGTTATCGCTCAAGCTTCTCAAATTGGATCGTCATTGTGGATCAAGTATTGGAGTGACCAAAACCAAAAGACTGGCTCTAATGATCGTGTTTGGGTTTATTTGGGAATTTATGCTGTCATTGGATGGTCTTCTGTAATCTTTACAGTTTTACAAACACTCGTTCTTTGGGTTTTCTGTGCTATCCGATCCGCCAAGATTTTGCACGCTGATATGCTTATTGGAGTTCTTCGTTCTCCCATGTCGTTTTTTGATACTACCCCTCTTGGTCGTATTATCAACCGATTCAGCAAGGATCAGCATACCGTGGACGAAGTTCTTCCCAGAGTCTTCAGTGCTTATTTCCGCGTTTTGTTCAGTGTCATTTCCACTGTTTGCGTGATTTCATTCTCGACACCTCCTTTCATTTTCCTGATTGTGCCCCTTATCTTCGTCTACCTGGCTATTCAGAAATACTATCTGCAGACATCCCGTGAATTGAAGAGACTGGATTCGGTTTCCAAGTCGCCTATCTATAGTTACTTCCAGCAAACTCTCTCTGGAGCTGGCGTGCCTACCATTCGTGCCTATCAACAGCAGGAGCGTTTCATGCATGAGAATCGTTGCAGACTTGATGAGAACCAAAAGGCTTATTTCCCGTCCATCTCTTGCAACCGCTGGCTGGCTGTACGTCTTGAATTTTTAGGTTCAATCATCATTTTCGGTGCTGCTATCTTTGCTGTCATTGAGGTTGTTTACGGTGGCAGCCTGGATGCTGGTTTGGTCGGTCTTAGCGTCTCTTACGCTTTAGGAACTACTCAAGCCTTGAACTGGGTCATTCGATCCTTCTGTGAAATTGAAACCAACATTGTTTCTGTTGAACGTGTCAAGGAATATATTGACCTTCCAAGTGAAGCTCCAGAAATCATCGAGACCAACCGTCCATCTCATATTTGGCCCGAGAAAGGTATGATCGAATACCGAGATTACTCAACACGTTACCGACCCGGCTTGGACCTTGTGCTTAAGGGCATTTCATTCAAGGTTGCTCCCAAGGAAAAGGTCGGTATTGTTGGCCGCACTGGTGCCGGCAAGAGCTCTCTAAGTTTGAGTTTGTTCCGTATTGTTGAAGCTGCTGCTGGTCAGATCGTTGTTGATGGCGTTGATATCTCTACCATTGGCCTGCACGATTTGAGATCTCGTCTTACTATTATTCCCCAAGATCCTGTTCTTTTTGCTGGAACTGTACGAGAAAACTTGGTGAGTCTTGAGCTTGTGATGTTATTTATTGCCCATAAGTAATCGGTACTAATATGTCCAAATAGGATCCTTTTAATGCACATGATGACGTGGAGATCTGGCAAGTACTTGAAAACTCTCACTTAAAGGACCATATCGCGAAATTGGAAGGCAAGCTCAATGCTGTCGTTTTGGAAGGTGGTGAAAACTTTTCAGTTGGTCAACGACAACTCATTTGTCTTGCTCGTGCACTTCTTCGCCGTACCACTGTTCTGGTGCTCGATGAAGCCACTGCGGCTATTGACGTAGAGACGGATTCTCTTATTCAGGAGACTATCCGACGAGAGTTTGCGGACTGTACTATTTTGACAATTGCCCATAGAATCAATACTGTGATGGATTCCGACAAGATTCTTGTTTTGGACAAGGGTGTCATTGCAGAATACGATACTCCCAAGGCTCTGTTGGCCAAGCCTGATTCCGTGTTCTATTCTCTGGCTAAACAGGCTGGACAAGCAGAGTAAAATATTAATTTACATCAGCATACCGCCCATAAATTAAAGATTCTTTAGATGCTGTAGATTGATATAATCTTGACTTTTATTGTAAAGCATCAAGGCTGATAATGTCAAATTGATCATATATAACAAATTTTCTGATTAAAAAGTGATTAGTATTTCCATGTCGTGATGCTGAAGTAAGCCTACCGAGGGAAGGCAAAAGCTGTAACGTGTGGAACCACTATCAATAAGCATCCGCGGATGCAAGGACTTCTTTACCCAGAACAGAGTTCTTTGTCTTTTTCGTGTTCAATCTCGTCAAACGGTAACAACTTATTCAGATGGTCTATATATGTATGTTTGTCTGTGAGATATTAATCGGCGTACAGTCATATATCTGGATCAGTCAGCCTGCATACGAAGCAGAATATAAACAACGTTGAGATATGATAGACGTCAAACCGGACGGTTGGCCGGCAGTATATCTGTCTGAACTCCAGCGACGCAAAATGCCTGTGTCGCAGTATCAAGTTCGTGCAGACCGAAAAGTAGCATCTGTCTAGTTGTGCTATCCGCAATAATGCAATACGATATACATATAATACCCGCACTCTCTTCCTCAGATGATTCTATATTCCCTTTTTCCCGTTCGCGATGCAGGTGCAGTTATCGGTTGGCTGGTGAACTCAATTTTGTACAACCATTTGGAGGTTTTAGTTTTAATACACTGAAGAGAAGCCATCAAAATAAATGCGTGGGAGTTCCTAAACGATGAATATATAATAAGAAGGGGTGAGTCCTCAACCTTGAACGTTTCATTTCACGCAATGACTTATACAGTGAATCAGGAATGGGATGACCCCAAAGTAGTCGGTATTAACACCTTACCACCAAGAACTTGGTCATTCCCTGCAGAAAGTGCCGAGTCTGGTATTGCACGTATTACTTCGAGAGGCCATCAATTCCCCGCCAACACTTTATCTTGCAAAGACAAGGTTCACTCGCTTAATGGCTTTTGGGACTTCAAACTATATCCAAACCCGCGATCCGTCGACAGTAATTGGTTTACTCAACAGGATACCGAATTCACGCAAATACCTGTGCCTTCAAATTGGGAAATGGTGGGCCATGATATTCCAAGATACACCAACATTGTTTATCCGTTTGATTTATCAAATGTTCCTCATGCGCCGACGGAGGACAATCCGGTTGGTTGTTATCGGCGTAAACTGAGTATTCCAGACGATTGGCAGTTTACTGACAAGCGTGACCGAGTCATCATTCACTTCTCGGGGGTAAAGTCTTGTATCTATCTGTGGGTCAACGGGCAATTTGTTGGCTTCTCCAAGGATTCTATGACCGCCGTCGAATTCGATATAACCGGTAACGTAAAACCCGGTGAGGACAACGTTTTGGCAGCGCAGGTTATTAGGTGGTGCGATGGTAGCTACTTGGAAGATCAGGACTTTTGGGATTTATCGGTATGAGCGATTCAAAGCGATCAATTCAAATCTGGTAGGCGACTAACATGTCATCAACATAGGGAATTCAAAGGGATGTGCTACTATATTGTGTTCCGGCGGGGCACGGCTATTTGCAAGATACTCAAATCGACACTTTTGCGGACGGAACACTAAAGATACGCGGAGAGTTGTATTGTAACTCCCCACCGAAAGATGCTATTTTACGTGTGATATTGCGTGACCTAAGCGATGACCAGGCAACGCTGTTCGCCAATTCATATCAAGTGAACTCTTTACTGCAAGATCAACAAAGCAAGGAGGATGGACAAATCTACCCATTGAAAGAGATTGTGGAAAAGATGCAAAACGTCAAACAATGGACTGGTGAAACACCTCATCTTTACGGTGTGACAGTCGAGCTGATCAAAAATGATCAGCTGTTGGATTGCAGAGCGTGGAGAGTGGGGTAAGTCGCGTATTGCCATATCGTAGCAGCTTTACAAATTGCTAATTCTTGTCTCCTGCATGTAAAGTTTCCGAACTGTATCCATCAATGATCAACACCAGATATGCATTAATGACATGCCCATCATGTTCAAGGGCGTCAATCGCCATGAGCATAATCCTTGGAGAGGAAGATATCTCACAGAGAAAGACATGCTTGAAGATATTCATCTATTTTTGCAGCACAATATCAACGCCGTCCGAACATGTCATTATCCTAATTCTCCTAGATGGTATGAATTATGTGATGAATATGGTATTTACGTAATGGACGAAGTAAATATCGAGACCCATGGCATGCACCTTTTGGGAGACTGGGATAAACTTTCAAAAGACGCAGACTGGAAAGATGCCTACGTGGATCGTACCAAGCGCATGGTACAACGTGATAGAAATTTTGCTTCCATCATCATATGGTCATTGGGTAACGAATCAGGCTACGGACAAAACCAGGAAGCTCAGTACGACTGGATAAAGTCATCAGATAAATCAGGCCGCCCTGTACATTATGAAGGAAGACCTCCAGATCCTACTGGCAAATCTGTTGAAGCAGTCAATAGCACAACTAACGTTAAAAAATACTGTGCTTTCGATATTAACTCCAACATGTACTTTTCTCCTCGAGAAGTCCAAACAACGACTTTAGAAGACCCAGATCGTCCTGTTATTTCTTGTGAATTCGCGCATGCCATGGGCAATGGAACTGGTAACTTTGAGGAGTATGTTGAAGTTTGGTATAACAACCCTCGTACTCAAGGAGGTTGGATCTGGGATTGGGTTGATCAAGGTATCGCTTTGGAGATCAGAGAAAATAATCCCGGAGCAAAATATCATTTGCCCAATCCGGATATTACTCATGAAATTGCTAAAGGTAATGGATGCTGGTTGTATGGAGGGGACTTTGGAGAACAACCGCATGATGCCGATTTCTGCATTAACGGCATGGTGGCTCCTGACCGCGTCCCTCACCCTGGGTGCCATGAGATGAAGCACTGCTACTCGCCTATCGCCTTGAAGCTGGTGCAATGTGACATCACCTATACATTGATCGAAGTTCACAATCGTTTCGATTTCAAAACCAATTTGAGTCAAGAATACAAAATATCATGGGAAGTTTGGGATGAAAGCTCTCATAAAATCACCTCCGGCTATGAAACCCTACCTTCAAACTTGTTGCCTCGGCAAAAGCAAAGGTTGCTTTTGAATCACAAAGAAACTGCCTCGTTCCTTAAGAGTAAAAGATGGTCTGCCCCCAAGCAAGTCTTTGTGAATATCAATATTGTATCCACAACTGCCAAAGAATGGGCACCCGAGAGCTCACTCATTGCTGGCTGGCAATTCGAGGTACCATTGTATGAGCCTGGTGGCATGCCTAGTCCGGCAAAATTTACAGACATTCAATCTTTTGGCGAAAAGAAAGAAGTCGAGATAGTGGACGGAAAGGACCAACTGATACTTCGCTCTAAGGATAAGAGTGCATCGGCTACCTTTGGCAAATCCAGTGGCAAGCTGACTGCCTATACCGTAGATGGTCATAATTTGCTAGTGGAAGGACCGTCACCCAATTTCTGGAGAGCACCGACCAGTAATGATGAAGCTGGCGGTGACGATAGTTATGCATATTACTGGAGACAGGCTGGTCTTGACAGCCTTGAAGCTCAGGACATTACAGTTTCCAAGATGGCCCACGATTCTGTACGAGTCACCGGAAATATTTCTTTAAAAAAACCTTCAGGAACAGTTGATTACTTTATGGATTACAAATTGGACTCTGCTACTTCAGAACTATACGTATCTGTGGAATATTCTATCAAGTTTGAGCAAGACAGTAATGTCTTTCAGAGTTTAACATTCCCACGTGTTGGTGTCAGTCTTAAACTCCCTACATCAACTTCCTCCCAATATCGATATGCCGGTCTAGGACCATTTGAGAATTATTCAGATAGAAAGCATTCTGCTTTCCAGGGTATCTATGAAATCGACATTGCAAGCGATGAAGTTCCTTACGTCAATCCTCAAGCATATGGAAACCGGGAAGAAGTGCGATGGATCGAGATCACTAATGAGGACGGTAGTCAAGGTATCAGTGCAACAGCTACGCAAAGAAGTGTCTTCTCAGCCTCAGTCCATCCATATAGCCAAGAAAATCTAACAGCAGCCAAACATCTTGACGAGGTCAAAGTGGACAATGTTGTTCATCTCTACATTGACGCAGCTCACTCAGGCGTAGGAGGAGATGACTCTTGGTCTAGAAGAATTCATAAACAGTACTTGGTTGAGGGTTCTACCTACGGATTACGCTTCAAGCTAGGCAAGCTTGCCCATAAATAAATAAATTGCTCTAGCTTACAAATAAATAAAATCATCAAAAGTGGATAATGTTTCAACATATGATAGTTACACATTTAGGATCTAGAATGACTGCCTCAATACAGTCTACTTGCCATTGTAGCTTTCAAAGAGTACAGAGCTGCATTAAAAACAACAGTAGATCCATAGTCAAGTACCTACAATGCTTGTGAAACAGACACGCAAAATCGTTCTATAATTGATAATATAGCATTATCAAGTTGGCGCAATTGATTTATAAAACTTGACATCGCTTGTAGCTAGCATTCATAATGAACCTATTTATATAGCTTTTACTGTTATTTTGATGGATTAAAGTATCTTCATTTAATAAATAATCTGGCTCAGGTATTAAAGGATTGAAAATATGAATCAACTAGCTTTATGCCTTTGCCAATTGAGAGATCTCAGGTTGGCTCAAGACGTGATTCTGCAAAAGTCAAATTTAGTTATCGATATCTCTTTGATTTGCAACTTATGAAAAACTTACATAGATCTGGAAAGCAGAGACGCTTCCTTCAAAGCCACCTCCCAACACATCCACTGGAGTCACCAAACCCATAGGAACAGAACTGTTTGTTCTTGGGATCAAATAGGTAAAGTTTCCATGAAATTTACCATCAAGATATAGCTTTGAGCCGATTGGGTAAGATTGAGAGGTGATGGCAATATTTGTAGACTTTGAGAGGGTGGTGTTAAAGTCAACCGTGTAGGTATAGTTGTCATTGCTGATTGAGATCTGAGATTGAGAGATTTGAAGCTGCCCTTGATCGGATGACAACAAGGTTTGAAGTTTAGTGTTCTTGATGGTTATTTGCATGGCAAGTGTGCTATTGAAGCCTTTGGTTCCAAGGTCCATAGTGGCTTTCGATAACGGACCACTAAAAGCCAAGGCACTGGCATGGCCATGTCCAACACGGCTGGTATGGGAGAGCTTCGCATTATATCCGTTTCCAGATTTATCTTGTAGCATATGGCCGTTTCCACCTTCGAAGCTATAATCTACGATCATGTCGCCCTTGGTAGGAATTTCTAATTTCAAATTAACTGGACCTTGAGTTACAGCGTCCACATCCGAGAAAAAGCTGTTCGGATCAGTGTGATTTTGGCTGCCATTCCATACAATTTGCGAGATGGTAGCCATAGTGTTTCCAATAAGACTATGAGTTTCCCATTTGGTGGTTGAATTTCCAAGATTATCTGGTTTAGGATCATCCTAACGTTAGTCCTTGTCATAGTATATAATTAGGCAGATATAGATGAAAGCTTACCAAACCAAACAGCAAACATGCCTCCCAATAGTTTACTGAGTTGCTCTGGGGTTTTGAGATTGTATCCGGCTCCAAAGATTGGAGGATTATACTCGGCGAGGAAATCCACATCATTGATACTGTCTCCCGCTCCCCCGGACTTCGAAGCAATTTAGTAATTCTCCAAGGGATCATGTTAATGCATGCACACCATTTACCTTTGGAACAATATATGTCGAGCATGGACCACCATCGTTTACATTGATGACCTATGCTCAAAGGTCAAATGGCTTCTTCTGGTTGTGCTCTACTTCTATTGGTGTGCGACTTACCTCAAATCCCTCCAAAGTTATATTTGACGGATTATCTTCCCAATTGGCCCTGTTATCTCATTGTCAATTTTCAATTCATCACTGCCAAAAACTTGAAGATAATCTTACCAGTGACTGATGGTGATATTGCTATCAATAGAAGTCTTGTTAGCAGGATCGAATTCGATACCTGTTCCCCATACCTGAGCACGTTTTCCATGCTTTTCCCAAATATGTCGAGCAATGGTGTTGACATAGTTGCGGAATTGGACAGCTTGTGAAGCTGGATATTCATCAGCTCCAATATGCAGAGTCTTAGAGTCAAACCAAGGAGCAAATTCATCCCAGACTGATTCCATAAAGGTGAAGGCAATGGTCTTGTTGAGGTCAAGATAAGAATTATCTAGAACGGGGTAAGCTCCGATCTCGGGTTTGAATTGCACCTTGGATATGCAATTTCAGTTAGGTAAGAGCAAAGATATAACACATGGGAATTGTGTACTTACAAAGGCAAGAGAATGAGCAGGTGAGTCAAATTCTGGAAGGATAGTCATGGCATTTGCTTTTGCAAAGTCTTGAAAGTCACGGAAATCACTTTTAGTATACCATTGATCTTCCCCGCGAGCCAATCCTGAAAGCGCTGGATTATCGGTCTTTAGACGGAAGCCAGCATATTTTGTCTTCCCTAAGTAATGTTTCAGTCCATAAAACAATCTTGTGTGTCAATGATCTGTAACTTACAGGTAGGATCTGTGGGACTGCTCAGGAAGTCATTGTCATTCAAATGAAGATGAAAAGTGTTCAATTTAAACCATCCCATAAACCTAATGTAGTCTTTCAAGAAATAAAGGGGGAAGTATTTTCTAGCATCGTCCAAAAAGAAGCCTCTGATGGGGTATGTTGGCCAATCCAGCGTTTCACCGGCAGGCAAGGTATCCTTGTCGTTGGATTGAACTAAAATTTGTAACATGGAACGAGTACCATAATAGACAGCTCTGGATGTTGGTCCAGTTACGGTAATAGATGAACTTGCAATCTGATTTTATCATCAAATTTATTAGGAGGCTGGAAACCACTTGACTTTGGGTGGACATGACTAACCTTCATGAGATATGCCTCATCGCTTGTTTGATTTTTGAGTTCGCCCAACTCCAGATAGATGTCACCTTTTCTAGGTTTACCAACTACGACTTTCAGGTGCAGAGAACTGATGATTTGTAGATCATCGGCCAAGGTAGAGGCGATGTCTTTCAAATCAGCAGGGTTTTCCATGCGAGAACCTTGATCATTCTCACTCTTGTACATGGAATCAACAACAATACGTGATGCATGCGTCAACCGAACATGGCCATTACCACTGGTCCACGTCTTCAAAGACGGAACAACTACAGGCTGATTATTCTCAAATGCTGCTTGACTAGCAATTGCCAGACTCAAGACTCCAAAGATGGTACACCAGTTTCCTAGAACCTTCATGTTTCTTGCAGCCGGAATTGTTTTCCCAGGTGAATTCTTTTTATATCCTTACGATGATGACAATGATTAATTAATTCGGTAAAAGCGAAATTCAAGCTACACCATATATGCATTCAACATATAAGAAGGTTTCGCTTGGTAAATTATCGAGAGAGACGTTACATCCGTTTACATAGCTATATGTTAAATTCTTGCAGACCGGATGGCCGGATTAGGGTCGCTACAGTACTCTTATAATCTTTTACCTTCTGCTTTCTTCTTATTCATCTCCATGGTGTTTTATCTCGTTAGAGCTCAGAAAGATAGGCAAGGGTCCTAAAACTTTAAAATTGTAATCATATAACTAAATTGCTGGGGATCAGGGAAATTTTGTGTGGGTAAGGTTTCCTTATGTCAGCTATCAGTGCAGTGTAACAATACGTATTCAAAAAGCCAAACAGTGCCATACGCAGGATTGGTAGTGTATATATCATACATATGTTTAATTGGACCTTATTATTGCTATACAGTTTTAGATGTATTCGTTATAATAAAATCGCTGGCTGCTATCGAATTATGGACGAAGAGTTTTCACCTGCAGGAAAGATTTAGGAAAGCGTGTAGCTCCGATTGAAATTCTAACCATATAAAAATATTGAGATTTGACGACAAGAACTTTGCACAAGGTGCATTGATCAGCGTGTTAACTGATATACCTGAGTACTACTCTTCGTCCAATTTGCAGGGTCGCATCTGTTCTTTTGCAAGTACGTGGCGTCCTTATCTGAAAGTTCAACAATAACTGAGCAGTGTTCGTTTCTTCAGCCGTGCTGCTTGCCAACCAAGCCGATTGGCATTATCTCAGTGTTTTCAAAATGATCTTCTCGTCTTTGTCCAATGAACAGACGCCAGTATTACGCTTGGTCAACTTAAAACCCCTTTTCATTGAGTTGATAAATGCTATCTCCAGCAATTAGAAAGAATCTTTATACTACCTTTCTGATATACATTTTAGTAGTATCTGTATAGTGGAGCAATACATGGGAATTGTTGAAATGATCGCTCTTGTTGATGTGAATTACAATGATAGGTGATTTACAAAAAGTGAGCTTTAATAGTTGTGACCGAAAATTCTATAACAAACACTTGTGCAGATGCCTAAACATCTGTATTGCCAGCTAGTTACTATTGTAGTGCAATATCTACGGCTCTTTGTAAAGAAAGAGAGAGAAGAATGTTAACTTAGGTAGATGCTATACTGTTAGCACCCGACAGCATCTCATGTTTTTTACTCAAAAACTCATTTACACGTACAGTGAACTGTGCATCTAATACCAATAGTGCAGGTCGCACAGACATATTTATGTTTACTTGCTTATGCATGATATAAAAGACTTGAAAGTCCCATTCTGAGAACATGCAGCAAAATGGTTGATGTTGGGAAATATCGTAGTATCACATAAGCAGATTTAACGGCATGTTTGAAACCTTGGTTTTACTTTGTCGATATACTGAAAAATAACGCATTCATGCGCGGCCTTCTGCGGAGCACGCATAGTCGCACAGGTACATGGTCACACAAACTCAAACTCAAACCAAAGGTTAGGTGATAAAAAAGTCGTTAAAATATGAAGACCTATATGTATTTTTGATCAAATTTACAAGCAAGAGCTTTGATTGAGTGAATTTGGATCGATTACATAAGGCCGCCACAACTATTAGAATGAAACAAGGCTGTAAGCCTGCATATCTCTTAAAATGTTTTGTGAAAACTCGTACCACTCTCATGGGTCTGCATTACACCGAAATCTTCTTCGCGTTGTTGTACGCTGAGAATACAGATGAAAATTCGTAGAGCTTTGTACTAGAACAAATTAATCGTGCTCTGAAAGCTCAAAGTGCAGGTTCAGTATAAATATGAAACTGATGAGGTCTGATTAAACCGCGCTCTGCCAAAAACCGAACGCCTCACCATGCAGCGTTTAACCACTCTCCACGGTTTTATTGCTGGTTGGCCACTTGCACAGGGTTAGGTGTATCATTATGCCCGGAATGTTAAAAAAAGTTGACACTGCGATGTAAAATCAATGTGCCGAGTATCTTGTGCAACTTTATTTTGAAAGCAGGCAACTGATATGTGAAACAGGATCTATAAGACACTTTTTTTTCTTCAACCGCTTTCTCTTGTACCAGGTTGTTATTGCCTGCTCGTCCTGTGACAGCAAAATGATTGCAAAACAGAATTTTGCCCATGTTACTACATTGATTGTCGGCGCTGGTCCTGCTGGCTCATTCCTCGCTAGTAATCTTGCTAGACTCGGAGTACAATTCCGCATCATAGGTATGTGCTTTTTACTCAGATGGTCTCAAGTTCCTGACCTCCCATCTAATTTGGTATGCTCTCCATAAGACAAGCTTAAAGTTCATACTACTGGACGCGCTATAGGTTTAGTTGCCCGCACATTGGAAATTTTAGAGCAGGTGTGCGGCTCTGAACTAGTGGATAATTTGGTAAAGAATGGCCACCCAATATACAAACAAGGTTTTTGGCGGGACGGAAAGCTTACTAGGAGAAGTGAAACCTGGGAATGCGATTCTCTACACAATTATTATTTGATCAATCCTCAATTGAACCTTGAAAATGCCTTGAGGGACGATATAGTCAAGCTTGGCCATCAGATAGAATATGGCATCAGATTGATTGAAGTTTTTACACCAGAAGAACCTGACGAGCCTCTGCTTTGTACTCTCCAAAACGAGACTACAGGGGAATTAGAATATATTACTTGCAAATATCTCATCGGTGCAGATGGTGCTCATAGTTTTGTCAGAAGATCTATGGCTGTAACAGCAGCTGGCGAAACACCCAATATGGTTTGGGGTATTATTGATGCTCACCTCAAAACCGATTTCAAAAATATAGAAGACGCCAATGTATTGTACTCGAATGAAGGTACAGCTGTCGCATTTCATTGGGGTAATGGTATTACACGGCTAGCAATGTATCTTGGCAGTCCAGACATCGCGAATGATGTTGTCAATTATCGTGATATCAGAAACTATCTCAGCATTGATCAATTCATTCAGAAAATGACAGCTGTCTTTAAGGACAGCGGCTATAAAGTCGAAATTGGCGAAGTGAAATGGTTTAGTATCTTCAAAATCCAAGAAAAGATAGCTACGGAATGGACTGCTGCTGATGGACGAGTCATCTTGTTGGGAGACGCCTGCCATACCCATTCTCCCGGAGGAGGACTTGGAATGCAAGCAGCCATTATGGACGCTTACAACTTGTCCTGGAAGATGAACCTCGTGGAAAAAGGATTCGCAAACTTATCTATCTTGGAAACATACACTGAAGAGAGAAGAGCTGTAGCGGAGCAATTCATCGAAACCAGTGCCAAGATCATTCGGGTGATGTCCAACATCACGCCTTCACAGACTTCGCCTGGGCTAAATTCGTCCTATGAAAAGGAGCTGGCACTTTTGTACAAGAGAAATGGCCAAAACATCACAGTTGGTCCCGCATACCCATTCAACGAATTGAATTGGGCTGGTGGTGGTTCCGTTGAGCGAAACTATGCCTTTTGGAAGTCAGGAACAGAGGTCAGCCCTGGACAAAGAGCCCCAGATGTATTCCACATGCGCCAGTATAACCTACGCCAGCAAGAGATTTCCAACAACGAGACAAGATTATTCCAAGTCACGAAACATCCTGGCATCTTTAATATTTTGATTTTCGCCAAAGATTTGGACAGCGAAATTCAATACCACCTTAATGACTGGGCTGCACATCTGAGCGGCTCAGATGCCTTCTTTGGCAAATACAAACTTGAGAAAGAACAGTTATTTGCATTCCATACCATTACCACCGCTGCACCTGATACTATTGATGAGGTCAATGAAGATGTAAAGCAGTTTCTGATAAACAATTCCACCATCCTTCTTGAAAAAGAAGCGAACGAAGATTTATCTGATCTCGATGACAACTCTTATGGCTTCCGTGATGTGACGGCCGCAGAGCGAAGAAAGCAAACGGCTCATGTAAAATACGGTATTCCCAGCGAAGAAGCTGGCGTTATCATCGCGCTAAGACCAGACGGCTACGTTGGAGCCGTTGTTTGCTTGGAGGATTGGAATCATCTCGATGAATATTTCGATACCATTCTTGGAAACCATAATTTTAACAGCAATGCTGAAGCGCATGATCAATATCTTTAAAGCTATAGAATATCACCATGGATCCCAGCAACATACTTGATTGCCAGTAAACAAGCTCGCAAAAAACTTTTATCATCTAACTTTTTTTATACCAATACGAATAAACTGCAATGTAACGCAAGTGATACCATACAATATCAGCTTTTTTTTTCCGGCTAAAGTATGTGTCACATTTGAAAGCTTTAGCCCTGTAGGAGGCTGTAGCACATATTTTTCAAGAACTCTTATAAGCCGATCTACAGTGTCAGCAGCTGTCAGTGCCGACCATGTTACAGATCCGTTCAGTGGGTTCATAAGATGATATGAGCATATATTTCTGGTATCCCGATATATTACTGTGGTACGGAATATCACTGTCTCTCAATCTTTAGTATTTGCCCAGAGGACTTTTTGGGTTTCGGGCTTATCTTTACCATTAACGTGGCTTCGTGTCGGATGACGAATACCGCCACTGGGTAAAAGCTGGAGGGTAAAAATCTGAAAAAAGTGCAATTTCAAAACTGGAGCTGAAACCTAATCTCAGTAATCGTACGTTGAACCTTACTTGACATCCCCACTGAAACGTACGATTGCATGGAAGCTCTACTTGGCTGGTCAAAGCATATGGGGCTGCAGTAGTGTCACACCATCATTTGATAGAATAAGCCCATCTCAATTCCAGATAATAATTAACCATTTGGAGTTTATTGTAGTAATTAGTACAGATTTTGCGAAATATTATTTCAGGAACTATCTCATGAATACAAGGGTGTTATGACAATATAGAATATGCTTTGGTATTTGCTTATTCTTGAGCAATCTTCTCAGCGTTGTTCTCTTGGGCAAGCTGGTTGACGAAGGTAGTAGTTGGCTTCCAGCCAGCGGACTTTCTGGGAGAGGTCTCGTCCAACATTTGATCGACTTGCTCGAGAGTAAGACCCTTGGTCTCGGGAACGAGGAAGTAAGCATAGAGGAAACAAGCAGCGCAAAGAGATCCCCAAAGGAAGAAGACGCTGGATCGGAGATTAGCCTCGTTGACACCGACCAAGTAGGGAGTGATGACGGCAATGATACAGTTCCAGAGCCAGTTGGAGGCAGTGGACAAAGCAACACCACGGGAACGGATGGGAAGAGGGAAGATTTCACCAACAAGAACCCAAGCACCGGGACCCCAGGTGGTAGCGAAGAAGAAGATATAGATGGCAATGAAAGCAACTTGAGCGTTGACAGCGGTGAGGTTGTCAGCGATGGTAGCACTGCCTTCAGTGTGGGTCTTGTTGAAACCAACAGTGACACCGACAATGGCGACAATAAATTCACAGATGGTCATACCAAGAGCACCCCAGATAAGCATAGGACGACGACCGAACTTCTCAACCAAATAGAAGGAAAGAGGAGTAGACAAAACGTTGACAAGGGTGAAGATAAGGGACATCAAGAAGACGTTGCTGATAGCACCAGTGGATTGAAGGAAAGGAGTAGAGTAGTAGAAAACGAAGTTGACACCAGTCCATTGTTGCATCATTTGAAGAGAGGTACCAAGAATGGTCTTGCGGATGTTGGAGTTGGGCTTGAAGAGACTTCCCTTGAAGCAGTTAGCCCATGAACCGAAGTAACCAGTGCTGGGAATGACACGGCTCTCATATTCGTGGTTAGCGACGATTTCAGCAAGCTCAGCATCAATGTAGTGAGAGGTGGGTTCTTGACCACGGACTCTGCCCAAAGCTCTACGGGCAGCCTCAGTGTTACCCTTCTTGACGAAGTAACGGGGGGATTCAGGAAGGAAGATAAGACCAGTACCAAGGATGAGAGCGAACAACAATTGGAGACCAATTGGGATACGGTATGAGCTGGAGTTATCGAAGTCTTCAGTACCATAGGTAACGCAGGCAGCAAGCATAAGACCAATGGTAATGCAGAACTGGTAAGCAGAGAGAAGGGCACCACGGACCTTTCTGGGAGCGATTTCAGACATGTACATAATAATGGTGGCAGAAACAAATCCAAATCCGAAACCAGCGATAAGACGACCAGCGACAAGAAGACCGAGACCAGAAGAGGCAGTTTGAAGAGCAACACCAATCATGAAAACAACACAACCACCAATGATAGTAGTACGACGACCGAAGAAATCAGCAAGATCACCAGCGAAAATAGCTCCGAAAAAGGTACCAGCGGAGAGAATAGACACAATAAGGGAGGCCTTCCATGATGTAAGGCCAGTGGCCGTGGGGCCATCAATCATGTGGATGAAGTACTGCATACCTTGGACACCACCAATGTAACCAGAATCATAACCGTAGAAGATACCACCGAAGGCAGCGAACACGCACATGGCGTATGTGCGCCAGGTGATGGGGGCTTCAACAGAATCGAGATCGGGGGTTCCGGTGACAACACCTCCTTCAGTATCTTTAGTAGTAGACATTAAAAAAAGAAAAGGATGATTGCTTTTTCAGAGGACAAGAAATCGCTCCCTATTTATGTGAAATTATTGCGGGGAGGTGTTAAGCGGGGTGACGGGCGGTGATTGGTGGACCTGGGATCTATTACCTTATTTGGAGCTCAATCTTTTCCCGCTCAAACTTTCCAGCTCCTCAAACAAAAAACAGATGATATAATTTTGTGGCTGGAAAAGTCACCTTTCTCTTTAGTGTTTGACGACATGGATAGCAATTAAAGCACAATTACGAAATGACATTCTACTATTTTTACGTAAATTTTACGCTTAAGATTTGTCGAGTAAATATCAGATACCCTAGCTGCACCATGTGTCAGCTGAGGACATATCTCTGGGAAAAAACGGGAAGGTTTGGGGCATGCGGGGTAGGAGAGGTTTGTGGGGCGTTGACTGAATAAGACGGGATTGACTTGGGGTCCAGACAGAAGACATCTTTGCAATTTCATTGGGTCAAGCCAATATCTTGTGAACGCAAGGTAAGCTCTATTGGTTTTTCTTCCAAAGTCCGCACGGCGTATTTTAAAAGTACAAACAGATGATTGGCCAATTTGCCAGGGGAGAAACCTCGCAAATGGTCAAGTGGCGTTCCCTGGTGGCCATTTCGGGGTTTGTCACATATAGTTAAACCCCGCCAGATTCCGCAAACTCCAACAACTATTGGTTTCACTTGTACCACCTTACCTACGGGATGGTTTTTCCCACAGATGCGTGATTCTCAACGTGGTATGGATGTACTATCCACGTTTGTGGTGTAGAAAAGAGCATAGTGCGTCGAGAAGCACAGATACTATCGCCTGCGCGCAACAAACTACTTCTGTACAATGCGTCTCTTTGTCGTTGCTACCACTAAACTCTAGAAATTGTCCCATTTACTTCATTATGTACCAATGACGCTCATGTCGGATACCTAGGCATCTGTCTTTCTTCAATTTCGGTTTCAATGTAGTACGGAAATGCATGACACAACACAGTACATGTTCCTAGTTTGAGAAAAAATTCTTTCTCTCCTGCTCTTTGGTTTTTGAGCATCAAAACGGTCTTGGATCATACATATTCTTTTCCAAGACGTTCGGCCGACAGAGTCTGGAATGGGCAGGCATCCGCGGAAGAAGTTAGGACGAGCTGGAATCTGGCAATGTGGAGAATGCTTTTTTTGGGAATAATTTGTAAAGAAATTTGGGGTTTTTTCAGGCGCAGCAAGTGAGACCAGTATTTTCAAGGAATATTCTCATTTCTGTATTTATTACGGGAATGTTCGGTCTCTAGCGAACGACTCCAAGAGAACAAAAAATTGGACTGATGGTCAACACAAATGTACTGCCATCTCAAAGTGTTGAGCTCACCAATACTAGTAAATTTCCGCGGTGACCCTTGAACTTTTTGTTTGGCGGGCTAACTCCCAGGTGGAAAATCGCGTTACAAAACTGGTGCGTGATCCTCTACCGGTGACACACACGCACATCTCAGCTTGAAAAAAAAAATAACGAAAGATTGACGAGAATTATTAGGATGGTCAGCGAGCATTTGCGTCTCACTTTGCTTTAACAAATAGAACACTGTCAGCTGCAGAACTTCTAGCCATGCAGTTTATATAATCTCGCTCTCTTACTTAGAAAAAAACAAAGATTTGCATTTTGCATTTGAAACAGTCGCATGGCGTTACCGCTGTCTCCCGTAAGACCACGAGTTACTCATCCACGTGCGATGTTACTTGATAAATAAGAAAAAAAACCGGTCTAGTATTGTACGTCAACAGAGCACCTACACCATATGAAAATATTATAAATGGACAAAACATGAAACCCGCACACGCATTTTTTGTTTCATAAATCTTCTGCTTTACATTAACCTAGTCTTTAACCTCCGTGAAAAATTGGAGGGTAGTTCTTCCAAAATGGTATGACAATTTGAGCCCAACTTTGAGAGTTTCTTACTGTACTACAGACACAGATGCGCGGTAAGAGCGAGATATTAGAACTTCCCTGGATGATTCATACTTTTTTCTCTCAGCAGGCCGGTCCTCGCTCTTAGTTTACTCCACTTTCATAAACACTTGTCATATGGTTGGATGCAAACACTGGGCGCTTCAGCCATACGCCAAATACACATGGGTGGGGATTAATCAAAGTTTAAAATTGATGTTTTTAAAGTTTGACCCGCGGAATTAAACATCATTTACACCAGCAAGCCAAAATCAACAAGCTGAAATCAGATCAATCTATCAGCCTTTTTATTCGATCACTTGTGTGATCGTAGGCTAGTCTTTCAGTACAAAGCGACCTTAGGGTTTGGTAGTAGCCAAAAGGACCTTCCGCATGAGTGCCACGAGACTTTACTATATTTGGTACTTTCCCCGGTTCCAAGGCATTGGTGTTTTTCAGTGATATGGGAAGTCATACAGGTGGTTGGGGTTCCTGATACAGGGTTCGTTTTGCTTACAACATAATACATGTTTCTGATCAGCTGGCAAATATGATGAATATATGAGAGACGGCGTATCTAGAGTAGTTGACTTTACTACTATTTGACGTTTTGAAGTTATCGTGTAAAATTGGAAAATTATACCCTGCCTGTATCCCAATCAGCCACATTGTGAGTGCCGATGATAATCTGACCGGTGTTGTGTTACAAAAACAAAAACCATTATACATTTTCCTGTGCCGGTGAACCAAAAAAAAAAGACCACATTTTCGGCATATAGTAATCATGCCGGCTCTACTAGTGAAGTGAAGGGATGCTCTCTGCTATCGCTTATTTTGACTATAATATAATATTTATCAGTCTCGTCTTACTGAATTTGCAAGCACACTTGAACTATATTGCCATCGTCTCAATTTGCTCAAAAATGAAAGATATATAGAGGTCAAAATTCCAAAAAGACCAATCAACCGTGTTATTACATTCAAGTGTTATGAACTCTTTTTGTCACATTCTACAAATTTTGGAACGCATGTCCGCTTGCCAAAATAGCATCTGCTTTAAAGCTCTATTTCAATTCAAGTGTGACAACAATTTTTGTAACCATTAAGAATCCCTTTTGGAGAAATGGCTGTCGCGCCAGCCATTATTCCCAATTCGCTGATGGGTCTATAACACCAGATGTTCATTGTCTTGAACATGCCGAATTCAAAGATAGCAAAGCTGACAATAATAGTACTGAATCCAAGATAGCGAAGCTACAACATGGATAATGACTTGCAGATTTTGGTTCTGACAAATCGCGTTTATTTCGGCTGGACTCGTCTTTATTAGCACGAAAAACACTCATCAGTAAATACCAGACCCTTTATTCGACATTATTCGTATGAAAGTAATCAATATGATCCGTGTCCCCTAGCGTTTAGACTCAATCATTTAATAGATGTACACATTCATGGTTCTCTAGAAAGTAAGAAAGATAACGCAGAAACATTTTGATCTCAACACTTTACAATTTGACTTGTTTGCAAAAGAGCTAGGCCTCAATAGTGACCAACGAGTTTTCGACATAGTTCGTCTTCAAGAGTTATCCAAAAATATATGGTCATTTATGCTTGAAAGAACATCACAGCAATTGTAGGCTTTCTACAAGTAAAAAGTATTGCACTGCTTAATATCTCATTCCTGTCAACGAGCTTTTAAACTAGCATATTTTGTTAAAAATAACAGCAAAAGAAGTTCACAGCAGTTCCAGTATATGATTGAATCGCCAACTTTGTCGTAAAAGTAAGTGGTAAAGGTATCACTTGCACCTATCGTTATTTATGAACAGGCAATCCCATAATACCATATTATTTAGCATTTGTCTCCATCAACAGGTATAGTTTCAGCTCAATAAACATACAGTAACATGTTTAAATATACACAACAATAAATTGGTAGCAGACCCATATCAGATTATCCGATTACTTTGCTACTTGAGATTGCAATTCTGAAAACTTCTCAAGTAGAAGTAGAAATCTTTGATATCTGGCATGACATTCCATCTCAAACCTAAACATAATAAAGACTGCGAAACAGTGGCAGCCATCTGCGATTTGTCAACCGAGATAAACTGGCCAAACCATGAACCATACATAGTTCCCATCTGTGGTTTGCCAATTCAGTCATCGTTCATATGAATTAATATTTGTCTCAATGAATATGATAATATTAGTCAAGCTGTAACCACCTGTCGTAAAAAAAGGAGTGACAAATGCAATTCATGTATTGCGGTATCACGAGCTGCTCGTATGTAATGCACGTCAGCAGCTGATGTCTCCTGTCGATACGGTAAAACTAAATTTAACACTGAAGCAAAAACAATATACTTTGAGTGGCTCGTTGCATCCTCAAATAGCAACAAGACGAGAGAAGCATCTCCCCGCCCCGCCTTAGACCTATTTTGTTAGGGGATTACAAATTAACCGGAGACAAAATGCGCTTTGGGACCAACTGACCCCGGTAAATGCAGTGACATTACTTTTAGATGGGCTCTCTGTGGCAAAGTTTGCCAAATATGGAACAAAAGAATTCATACAAACAAGGACAGAAATAAAGTGTTTCGAAATAAATCTACACATTTTGGTCGCGCTAAATACCACAATTATCACAGAAGATATAGCAATTGATGGAGAGCATATATAGCTGTTAAAACGATAATATGAGTATGAAATATTCTTGGTGTCATAAGTACAATAGGGCGGAAGTGGTGGCTAAGTACAGTGCATTGAAGCACTTCGTCTATATTTTCAGCACTTCCTGGCAGAATATGTAGAATTTGATTCAAATTGCTGTGTGCTTTGACCAAACAAAAACTGTGCAAAATGCATCATTGGCTAAAATTATAAGATTTGTACCATCCAAATCATCAGGTGTATTTTTAGAAAAAACAGGGGTCCAGCAAAGCCTGCTGATATTACGTTAGAAGGTATTGAGATCGGTCAATTTCCTTCTGGCTTAGTCAACTTCTTCATACCAGATACATTTGCAGTGACATTGGAAATGCATATATAAAGAAGACAACATGCTGTCTGTTCAAAGTGTCTCAAACTCATCAATTCCAAAACCATGAAATTATCAATCCTGTCTGCCCTTCTAGCTATTACCGCTACTTCTGTCTCCGCCGCTCCCACTTATTCCTTCAGCGGCACCATTTATGTTTACGTCAATAGCATTCCTCACCCCAAGACCACGTTCCTGAAGCAAGGCTCGGGCAATAACTTGCTCACTGATGGAGTCGCTTGCAAAGGCAGCAATACGTTGCCTGGCAAAGGCGATGCTCTCAAAGGTACTTTCACAACAGTGAAGAACCAATGGGACTTCAACGGCGAGCATGACAATGAGATCAGAATGGGTAAGTAATATCAAGTATAAAATTTAGCCTTATCTTATGTCATTTGTTCTTACTTTCTGCGGTTGCATTATAGGTTACGTTAACATCGCTGGAAACAAATGCCTAACGCTCACCAAAGGCAGTGCATTAAGTGTAGAAGACTGTCCTTCTTTCACCGAAGAAATCAAAGTAGGAAACAAATTTGCCTGGTTCCATGACACCCGTAACAGTGCCATTTGGGCTTACGGTGGCGATGCTGATGCTGAAGAAAGTAATGGCCTAACTTTTGATGCCGCTAATCTACAAACCAATGGCAAGACCTTGACAGGTACTGCCATGCACTCTAACTCCCTTGACAACGTCTTTATCGGTCTGGGATATGTAGGCTTAGGTGGTACCGGTAAAAACCCAACTGGCTGCCAGTAAATCTTGGAAGGCCTTGCAAATATATATGTTTTAAATAAAGTTAAAGTTGCTCAATGATATATCGAGGAACCATATTCATATGCTCTGGATTTAACCGAGAAATACAAGTTAGTAATAACAGATATATCATAGAGACTAAAGTGAACAGCTAAACAGAACTATATCTGTGATACTGCTTCTGTTTATACTGGCGTTATGTCGAGACACTATAAACACACAACGCAACACGGCTTGCGAAGTTTTCTCTTTGTATCCGCGTAGATGGCACCAAATTTAAAATATGGCTATCATCCTAACCAAAGGATCAGGATGTCTCAGGCTACTCACACGCTCTCTATATACCCAAACTCATTTGGAATTCTCAAGGTCTTCATCCAACCAAATCTATATTCTGGGCCGACTCAAAAATTCTTCGTTAGCAATTATTGCGAGCGAAGCGAGAGTGATGTAGCTACTACCACGAATGAGCGGCCGGGTGTCATACATGGCTGAGTCAAGTTAGCAAAATTGGAAATCACGCTCAGTTCAGTACGATCTGTAGCGTTCGCGAAGTTGCGGTCTTCTTCACCAAATGGCAACACATTCGAGGCGTTCATTTAGGTATAACTCGCCATTGTAAGTCACTAAGACGATAGCTTCAGCTTTACTGTCGGCAAATAGCTTGCCTCTCCACTCAATTATTACTTTTAGAAACACCAATGGGTTGATCTGTAGGATCTGGTAAAGACTGTTTGTTATTAGATACTAGTAAACTTCAATAAAAATTTGGCTTCTGTGTATAATATACTGGGTCTCCTCTCCATTTTCGAAGTTATTAGCCCTCAATGTCTGAAACGTCTCTGTTTTGAAGATAGACCGAATTGGCAATTGTCAATGTCGGAAAGTAGAATCGTTATTACTATCTCTAAACTTTAAAGTTGTGACATATATAGGAATGAAGCATGGTAAGATCTGTGTCGCACGAATAAAGGGGCGAGGCCACGATGAAGTAAAAGAAAACCTGGAGCTGTTGTGGACATGGTTGTGCAGCTCGGAAGTCACAATATCTTAATAAGCATTTAGCGATTAAGCCGTTCATATAAATGGAAAGTGGCGAAGATCGAGAGTGATGAAGTCAAGCAAATGGAATTGTCCAATTTAACGCATTAATATAAGTTAAAAGCATAATACGTGAGAGTGATGCGAAGTAGACGGTGCTGACTGCACAAATCGGTCTCTAAGCATTCCGTTTGAGGCACAGTCTCGCGAGCAAAAGTGACAATCGAGTAACCACTTGGTTTTTCATCCAAGAGCGATGACCAAAATCAAACCACTTGTAAAATAGACTAAACTTTCATATCCAGGTATGTTAATGTCCAGAAATCCATCCAAAGTCAATAAGTAATCATCATTTTTCTGATTCAAATTTTAAATCAATTGCCTTGTGCGTTCTCGAATGGATTCCTCACTGACTTCATGACTACAACGCTTCTCGTTCACAAGTATTTTTAATGATAGTTGGCAAGAGCGATTTTTGCGTTTGTTAACTTCCTTGGAAGCAACAGTAGTATTTTTCGAATAGACAAAGTGTTGAAGTGAAAGTTCACCTTCGCACGCATGTTTGCATTTTTATAGTTTTGCACGTGAATCTCATCATGTTCAGAGTTCAGAATACTGTGAGCCCTTTCTTTTTATAAGTCTCAAGTGCGCTTAAAGTATTTAATAGAAAAACAATCGTACTGGCTTGATCTGTTTTTATTCCTGTTTTCAGTATCTACTTCGAAACTTATGTTATTGCAAAATTTTGACACAAAGGCGTCGGCTAAACTATCCTATCACTACCATATTTTTATGGGTTCCAAGACGACCCATATTCCGTATTCAGAGACAAACTCTTGAGCAACTGAGCTAACAATGGCGTGCCGAATGATATTTTAGTGCTCTGCGTTATCTCAATGGTGATGAATTACAGTTTTCTACCCGTTCTGTGAATTTATCGATTGAAAAGCGCGTAAGCTTTTACATTTTGATGCGTATCAGGCTAGTACGACGGGTTTCTTTGCGTAAAAATCTCCAGGCCTATCACAACAATGCTTTTGTAATACTAAAGTTTTAACAAGATGTTCAGTCAAAATGCAGGTAAAGCTGAAGTTAGAGCGTTAATCCAATTGTAGCATCGTCAAATGTTGAATGACGTGACTGTTAAACATCAAGGAGAATGTCCAGGTCGACTTTGATCTACTCTTCCTTGCCATTGACAACTTCAAAATCCATGTAGAAAAATCTGCTTTCGCTAAACCTATATGGTATATGTGAAGCATCTTGCGTGCAATAGATCAAACTTTCCGTAACACAATGAGAAGGCATAATCGCTTCTGTTATCAGTTCATTCAATCAACTGATTCATACCTGCAGTATCCGCCGTTACCATAGGTGTAAAATATAACAGCTTTACTCTAAGGTTCCCATGGAATCCTTTCAGAAGCCACATATGAATCTGCCATGATATTTGATAATGTCAACCCTACAGAAGACCAAAGAAGATCGAATTCGGCAGGCCACCTTGGTAGTTCCCCTCTATCCAACAGCCATCTGATTTTCCCTGCTGATAGCGTTGGCAAACAGAACCGCTCGTGTTCCTTGCCGTCCCCAGTTGCTTCTAAAGAGCGCCATCCCCTGATCCTTCGGAGTATGGCCGCCCTAAGTCTATACGCATTATCCGTAGTTAATCCTCTGGTATGGAGTCCTCCCAAAATTTGTAATGCTACAGCAACAAAACCAGGAAGTGCGCCAGCAAAACGCTGATACTTTTTAAAGACTACAGATTATGCAAGCGACGAAGGATCTGGCAATTTACCCAATTGGAAGAGCAATCCAAGAAATTGGACTCTCAATCTTCTTTAACGATCAAACTTCAGCAATCTATATCTGAAATGCAACAAAATCTTGATGAATTGAAAAAAATGATGAAACTTCTTCTGACATGATGCTTGATGACCACTGGCCCCATAAAGTGTGGTTCAATCCTGACCAACCCGCGTATTCGAGTTTAAGTCAAAACACGCTCATACAAATGAGCCGATAGAAAACAACACTACCAAGAAAAATGCAGATAACGCAAAAAAACGAAAAAAGTTGAAAACACGAAAACCCAAACAAATAACACGTTACTAAATGTGCATCCTCGCCTTGGAACGCACAACACCTCCCAGCAACGAAGATAGCACAAACATCAACAAATACCACTCTTATGCAGCTATCGCAAAAAATCCAGCTACTTTAAGTATCAACTCAAGACCCAGCTATGCTGACATCCTCCAGAAGCTGGTTTCAAACAAACCTGACGCCAACGTCAATGCTGCAAAAAGTGCCTTGGCTTTCTTCCATCAGAGAAGAATTCCAACAAACAGCACAGCCGAACAGCGCATGAACCTTAGACGAATTTATGTCAACGGTATCCCAAGAACGTCTTACAAATCATTGAAGTCTCACCTGTTCTCATTACACTTCATCATGACAAAAATTGTCAACATAAGTTATATTGCTAACAAATTCGTTGAGTTTGTAATTCAGGGCATTTTTAAAGTTTTACAGCCAAAAGAACTCCAATCTACTCTTCCTCCTACAGAATCTATTCCAAAGCGTACTGTATCTCCCACTTTATCAGACAAAAGCCCCCAAAGATCGATTCGAATCATTCGTGACCATCTACCTGGAGCTTTCACAACGGATATAACATTCAATCCGGCTTCATGTTCCTCCAAGAGCAAAATCAGCTTACGTGAACAAAACGCTGATTAGCTTCAGCCAGTTCAAGTATTGCAAACAGAAAATGCCAAACAAACACTCAAGTTAGACTCTCAAGCTCTTCAACTCACTAAGCTACAAGTCTCATTTGACAAAATTCTGCCCTTTCTCCAAAAATATCAAGCTACCTCTGCCCAAAACAACTCGAATACCATCCAAAACGAAGACAACGATACCATAATGATCGACGACAGTACACACAACAGAGTATGGATGAATCCTGAACTACCGACCACGTCTACGTTGGACTCACTGCATGCTCCAAACAATAACTCAAAGAAACAAAACAACAACAAAAACAAAAACAATACACATAGCGAAAACATTCAAAAAAATATGAACACCACAAAAACACAAAAAAATACAAAAAACACAAGAAAACATTTCTATCTCCTCTCATCCGCGACCATGGAACGCGCAACATCTGCCCCATCAATCTTCATATGCGTCTACTGCTGCTACTCCTATCAATGCTTCCAAGGCAAAGCCAAGCTACTCCGATATTGCTCAGAAGTTAGTGGCAAGCAAGTCAAGTGTAGAAGTAAATACTGCCAAGAGCGCACTAACGTTCTTCAATCAGAAGCGAACTACTACTGGTAGCACTACAGAACAACGCCTTGGTCTACGTAGAATATACGTCAACGGCATACCGGTATACGATGGCTGGAGGTGCAAATTCTGGGTTTACTATTGCCAAAGTATGCGTACCATGGGGCAGCATCAAAGCCAGAAACACCAGCATGAAGGGTTAGATTTAGCAGACAGAGCAGAACAGTGCCGTGTACAGTGGCTCTATAAAGGCTTAGGCAGCAAGTACTTTGGTGTATATCTTGAAGACGATAACGACGACGAAGAGGACGAAGAACTGCAAGATGTTTCGATGATGATGACAGATGAACCCAATACTAGCGATACTGTGAACGTCGAAGCCATTGTCAACAAATTGTTTCCCGAGAGCGCGTTACTTGAAGATCGCACCATGAATGTGGTCAACGGCAGCGTGAAGCGTTCATGGCTCGAGTTGCATGGGACAAGACCTGTCAGCGCTATGGAAGTCAGGAGCAGCTGTATTTGGTGACACAACCGGCGAACGAAGTAGAAGTGTTTCACAACGTAGAAAAAGTGGTGTACGAGTACTTGGCGCAGGTGCAAGAAGACATGCTGGCAGCTCCGCGTATCATTCTCTGGTACATCGGCAGTAAGTACTCGAAGGAGGAAAACGCAATGAAACGACCGTTCTCGCGTCTTCAGGAAGATACTTCGGTAATAAAATACGCCAAGCTTTTTGCACGACTGTTGTGCATGCTGTTTAGGCAGTTGCAAAATGTAGAGTGCTGCTCGACTTTACCACGGCTCGACGACATGTTGCAGAGACGCGTTAAAGAAGTTTTTGACTGTGTAAGCCAAGGAAGACGTGATACTGCTACGAAGATCACCAGGCTTGGTATTCAACTGTATTGTCGACATACACCAATTTCAGTCAATCATGACATGGAATGTCCAGTTACTCGCTTCTTGATATTATCTAGCATCACTGCTAATGGAGGTTACATTCCGTCAAACCAAGTCTCAGAAGTAATCTCCGCATTGCAATATTGGGCTCGAACTTTCATATTCAAAGATCGTCTTGAACATTTTGCTCAACAGCCGGCAAATGGTCAAGAAGAATTGGAACGGTAAGTTGATATTCAAGATAAGAGGTCAAACGTCAATAATTACTAATGTTGCTTGGTATCGTGGGTGTCACTTGTGGTGGACTAGACTGATGGCACCGTCTTGTAGATATATGTCGACAACGGACAACACCCCATGGAGCTCGCTATCACATATCAAAGCACTAGCCTACAGTGTTACTAGTTCCACCATTGCAATGCCAAAGGTGTCGTGGGTCCCCGGTTCTGACAAGAGCTCGGTCACAATTCTAGAAAGCGGCCAGGATGTCGGGTTGCAAGACATTGCGGACATGCGATCCCGGTTGCTGCAAGCCATGAATACCCACTTTAACGAGCGGGTATCTCTAAACATGTCATATGACTCGCAGGCACTATCTTGTCCCAGACCATATGCAGATGCAGTGAGCAACTTGACTGAAGGTTACAGCTTTGTGGATGACGAGCAAAACGGATTGCAAAGACAGCGGAGGGTATTACTGTATCATATTTTGCAGCATTGTCGACATGATTTCATAGAAGCAGTTGGAAATGGAGACAGTGTTATGTGGCGGCAAGGAAGAGTAAAGCGATGGCTCCAGGATGTGGACAAGTATATGCAGATGCTGTGCGTATACATACACATTACTAGCGGGCGGCCAGCTAGGGCACCGGAACTTGCCAGTTTGGCAGTCCATAATACAGGATTTTCAGAGCGAAACGTATACTTTGTGTACAATACCATCTGTCGAATCCAAAGATACTCCAAGACTTCTGCGATCAATGACAGCAATACATTTATTGCACGCTTTGTTCCCGACGAAAGCACAGAAACGGCAAGCCAACGGCGCACCGGGAACAGACGGGGCAGAGCCAACGGCGCAGCCATACATAGGCCCTAATCGATCCACACAAGACGCGGCAAAGCCAACGGCGCAGCGGGAACAGACGGGGCA